>OX411772.1:23288531-23888531 GCA_948252455.1 Acleris cristana | reverse complement strand
CCTGTCCGATTGCGAACAAAAAGTTTCAAGTAGGGCAGCCACGTGCGGACGCAGGTGGCTGCGAGTTAATGAGCAGGCTCTCACGGGACGCGAACTATGAACCGCCAGGCATTTCCGGGCAACCACGCTCACTTGTAAGGAGAGCTCCCGCTCCATCAATAAATATCATTGAAATATGACAACTGTTAACAACTTCAAAACTACAATGTTCGTTTCATTTACGAATTAGTTAAATTGTGATGATGTCAGCTTATCCGTGCCTCAGGTGTTCGTGTAGGGCTGGCTCATTCATCGGCCAACGGCGAGGCATAGCAATTTAACTAGGAAGTGCAACCAGCCTTGTGGCGCCATTCCCGCTCGTAATGTGACACCCCGCCGCCGGCGCCGTAAATACTCAGAGTCATTTCAGAGACGGTTAGGTAACTCGTTCCTTTATCAATCTTTTTATGGTTCCATACCCGAACGGGAGCCCAACGGGACCCTATTAAAGGAAAGGGTTTAAGATAACTGATTCAAGATGCAAAATATCAAAATTTTAGTAAGTTTCGACTGTGTCAAAAACTGTAAGATTTTTACTGTGTTAGGTTGGCGGTTGGTTGGTTTGTTGTTATGTTAGGTTGTTCAGATAGAGCAGGCTCTTCTACATGCACATTAATCTGAGACATCTAAATACAGTATAAATATTTTGTCAAGTATTTAGCTTATTTTTAATATGTACTGTAATTTAATAAAAATTATGATTTACATTATTGGTTAAATTATGATTAAATTAGTTAATTAGTTAAATCCCGGTTATGAAATTCATATTAGGTATTCAAAGTTAGTTTTGCGATCCCGGGGCGCTCCCTGGGGTCGAGTAAGGCACCGGATCGGGATACGCTTGGCATATTCCCAAAACAATCATTATTTTTATTTCGGTTTCGAAAACATAACGTTGGTAGGTAGGTAGTAGTTATATTTCGTAGAAATGCGTCCGACGATTCGTCACATAACTATAAAAGTGCTGTAAGCTGGCTGTAAGTATTTTAATATCGTTTTAAACAATGTCAATAATGCACATTGTTAACTTATGTTATACGGTTTACTTACCGGAAACGACGCGATACCGAACAAATATTTCTTTCTTTCTTTCTTTCTTTACCGTAGTAACTTAGCTGCATTTTTCGAGAACATTTATAACTCCTGAATGGTTTGTGTTATTCTATCTCTTTTCTGAAGTCAGTTAAAACCAACCTCTCTATTTAAGAACGTTTCGTGACATTTAAATTTAAGTATCCATCTTCGTTTGTCGTCCGTCTCATTCGTCGTAGGTTTTTTTTGTTAAACCCTGGGGAACTGTTTGAGTTAAACACTCCTATATTCGTCTCAATTTCACATCCATGGTTTGAGGCGTCGAATCCCCATCTCACGCTGATGATGTCTGCCTCATGGCTGATTCAGCTTAATCTCTATACTTGAAAATCTACTTCAAGACCAAAATCCTATCCTCAACGGGCGCACATTCGCTGTGATTATTGCATTTTGGTTTAAGTGTAGGTAATTTTATCAATAAAACTTACCCTAATATTACTGGTTACACGAGTTCTTATTCATATTTTTATGAAATAATGTTAAAATAACTAAATAATTAAGATGAGAACTGTCAGATTTTGGTCTTGAATTTGATTTTCGAGTAAGTACAGAAGCACACATAGACTGGCTTGCATATTTCATGCCGTAATCTTGGTCTAGTTATAAGCACCAGCAAGACCCAAGTTATGAAACAACCTCCCAGAGGGCGTCAAGCTAACAACGCGACCGTCTGCTTGGCACATATCTGGTACTACACTCGACTAAGGAACGAAAACACCTTGGCATCAGAGATTCCAGCTCGAATGGCGGGAGCTACCTTTGGGACTCTCACGACCTTAAACTGCAAACCAAACTTCTAGTCTACAAAGCGACAGTGCTGCCGAAGTGCCGATATAACTGTACATAGCAGAGACATGATGCTACTACAGGGGTTCTAATATGACTGCGTTTATCGCGTGACAAAATGTGGATAAAACATCCATCACTTTTTAACACGTATGAGAGTGACGGTCGTGACGGATGCTGAAACTGGAATAAGGTCTTATACCTAGATTAAACGCCGAATTTGTATGGAATAATCTCGGATTAAGTCTTATTCCAGTTTGGTCGAATCGCACGGTGTGTTTTTTGCCCTAAAAAGTGGACATCATCATTTTTATACCCTTTTTGGACCCCTAACACCGTTTCAAATGCATGACGAGAACACCCAAAGGTCACATGCATCTAGTTCGAATGTTATTGCACTTTATGTACATTTTTTCTATAGAATTCATAAAAACCATAAAAACCGTTATAAAATTTATATTTTTTGGGAATCCTTAATTCTGTATATGGAGGTTTATAAAAGTACACATTTTCTATGATATGAATCATATGTTATAATTCTAGCTTCAATAAATTGGGCGGTACATAAATTAGAAGCGATTTCCAAAAAAAAAAACCTTATTCCTTTGGTATTTGTATTTTCTTTTTAACCTACATGATTGGTGCAAGCCTATCTATATATGTATTAAATATCAAATCTTTATCTCGCAGGAAATGGGAGTTATCGCAATTTGAAATAAATGAGCTAGGGTTGTCACCGACTCAGAATATTTTTTGTTTTTTTTTGATAATGTGACAGTTTACAAGCGTAAGTTAATAAAGAAAGTATTCGGCGATTTTTGCAAAACACTTGCACAACAATTTGTAAGCGGTATCCTATGACTGTGACACTCCACAAAATATTAATTCATGGTAAAGAAATCGTGGTAAATTCAACTTTACTTATTGGCTTACTGTCGTAGCAAGCTAGTGAGGCTAGGAATAAGTTCTGGAGGTCTGATCGCGAACATCATACACAAAAGGTAGACCGCGAAAAGACCATGGTAGACTTATTCCACAGAGCATTGGAGTCGTCTGATCCTTTTGTGTCTAGCATCAGATTGCAGAAAAGGCTAAACAAACTCAAACGTCAGCCGCTTCCACTTCGTGTATTAGAGTTATTGAAACCGTACGAGGTTCCTACACAAGAAGAACAAGAACAATTTGGTGCCACTTGCGAAGATAATATAAACTTAATTGAAAATTAAAACTCCAATATAGATTTTCTTACATCAGAAGAGACTGATTAGTAAATTTCATTTTTTATTTGCCTCAGACTCACAAACTGAAAGACCCAACGATAATACTTTAATAATACATTAATTATCATAATACAGAACATAAACACAGTAAATAATTAAACAACAAAATACCTACTATACGCAATAACAGCATTTTCTATAGTATGTATCCCTTTCAAAATATTTATTCGAGATTTCAATTTTACTTTCATATAAACTGTTCATAACCGCATTATGCAGATTATATAAATAGAACCAATATTTACTAAACCTTAAGTTTAATCAATACCATTGATATTTTTAGTAATTTGTGACAACCCTATTTCCATAGAAATTGATAAAAACCTATAGAAGCTTGTTGCACCGAGATCCTGCCAGATTTAGCTTAGATTTTTTTTGGTCATTAGTTTTTATCGTAGCGCAGATATTTGTCCTTGTATAAAATACAAATACGACAGGATTTCCCAGATAAAAAATAAAAACCAAAATCACAATAATCTCAAATATCTTTTTAATTTTTAAAGTTATCATTTTATGTTTATGTCCATTGAAGGCCTTAAATATATCGTTACTTAATAAATACAATAGAAATCTAATAAAAATGTAATCAATACATGAAATTGACCATTTTCAAAACTGTATTTTTTTTTATAAAATCCACAATAACTTTTGATATAAGTATATTTGACACTCGGGTGTTCTGGTCATGCATTGAAACGGTGTTAGGGGTCCAAAAAGGGAAAACCGGACAAGGCGAGTCGGACTCGCCCACCGAGGGTTCCGCACATGACACGGTCAACTCAATTCAAATTTTGCACCGCCGCCGTTCCTTGTATAAAGACCCTGTTTTTTTTGTGATTTAACTAAAAATGTAAAGATTTCAGATTTTTTTCCTATACTTGTAGTAAAAGACAGTGTTACTTGCCAAATTTCATAGTTCTAGGTCACTGGGAAATACCCTATACATTTTGATTCCCTCGAGAGTGTCGAAATACACGTTTTTTTTTTGCGACATAATCTTTTTTTTACGTAAATGTAGAAGTTTGATTTTTTCACAGCTTCAAGGGACTAGATTTGAGTACCTATATGGTTTAAATTTCAACTCGATACCTTTACGGGTTCCCGAGATAAAGGGTCTTGACACACGGACAGACGGACAGACGGACAGACGGACAACAAAGTGATCTTATAAGGGTTCAGTTTTTTTCCTTTTGAGGTACGGAACCCTAAAAACAACAAAATAACATGATGATGTCCGCTTTTTAGGGCAAAAAACACACCGTGAATCGGCCCTTAGTACCTATAGATCTCGAAGGTATATGAGAATAGTACATTGTTGCCTAGGCGCGGAAAGTAAGGGTTTTCCTGACGAGGTGGTTAGCAGGCCGAGCAACAGCGAGGCCTGCTAAAATACGAGTCAGGAAATCCTCGTTTCCGCCGAGGAATACATAATGCTTTTCTCAAACATGTGAGGAAATAATACAAATACATTTTTAAAAAGCAAGTAATTTAATTTACATTTTTGTTTGCCTTTCACAGCATAAATTAGTCATAAGTTCGGTTATATTTTTCCTTAGATTTAGCGGGAAGCAGGTTTTGCCTAACCGAGGCAGCTTCAGAATTTAATATAGGCGGTGTGGTACCTATTTCGTCGCTTTCGTCGCTTGAGCTCATTTTTAACCGACTTCAAAAAAGGAGGAGGTTATACGTTCCACTGTATGTATTTTTTTTTTTTTTTTTTTTTTTTTTTTATGTATGTTCACCGATTACTCCGTCAATTGTGGACCGATTTTAAAAATTCTTTTTTGGTTTGATAGAGTATACTTCCGAGGTGGTCCCATTGTCAGCAAATCTGAATCTGATGAAGGGATCAGTGAGGAATTGAGGGAACTCCTCAAATATTGTATGCATACATATAGCGATTTTAGTATTTTTAGTAACAAGTGAAGCATTTGCATTCAGAAAGTGTCACTTGGTGAAGCGGAACTGATGATGAAGACCACAGATGGCCACCGGAACTCCTCAACGGTACCGATTTCAAGGGTGGCGATAAGATATCTCGATTAAGATAGTTGAGCGACTACAACGAAGCACATTTAATTGTTTTAAAATGACTATGATTTTCCCGCGGCGTTGCTTGCGGCGAGCTTGAAATGTCTTAAAGTTTCATATATCAACTAAGAAGTGGGACTACATAAGCTTATTATGATCACTAAAAAGTGTAAAATAAAATAAATGTTTTAAAAAACAAAAAAACCGCCTTCAAAAATGCAAAAAATAACTTCTACTACTAGGTACTTAGTAGTAGGTACCTATCCTATTAGGTTAGTCTAACTGAAGTCGGCGACCACAATATTTTCAACAAAAAGCCGACTACAGTTGGACTAACCTAATAGGATAGGTACCTACTACTAAGTACCTAGTAGTAGAAGTTATTTTTTGCATTTTTGAAGGCGGTTTTTTTGTTTTTTTATAGTAAGTAGGTATTTCGCACAACAAATAGTTTCACATTCGGTTTCACAATTATATTATGCAGAATAAACGAATGTTACCGACTGTCAATTGTTTTTAAATACTAACCATAGACATTGGAATGCAAATTAAAAAAGAAACACACGCACTGTGCTAAAAAAGCGAGCAGTTACCTTGGCTGTTTGGAATTTTTTTCTTGGGCCTTTTGATTTTGTATGCAAATTGACAGCATTTTTAAGAAAAATATGGACATGGACGGAAAGTGTTTTCATATGGTTTTTTTACTCCTAGGAGTAAAATGAGGCTCTTTCCGTCCTTGTCTTTCAATCGGAAAACCGTTTTTTCCGAGCATGTTTGAGAAAATGTACTTTTTAACATAGTTATACAAATAGTACAAGCAGTGACGAGATAACAATTGGTTGATTTCGTAGTTTCGAAGTTTTAGTTTTAATCTTATCATGTTAATATAACTAGGTAAGTAGGTACCTAAGTAATAGGTATACTTGACCTTGTCGGTAAAATAATTGGCAGTTTAGCAGTTTTTATTTCATTAAATAAATGTCCGGTTAAAAATACATTTAATGTTGATTTAAGGCGGCGGCCAATCATGATAAATATTATTATTTTCAACCTGTACCTAATGTTAATAAGTAGCTCTGTTTAAACTCCTTCCTTATTGTTAACGTAATTAAAATTACTAACTGAAACCACGTAAAAACTATTAACAACCGCCGCATACGACAAAAAGTCCAAAAATGTTTGAAATCCGATAGGTGCCGTTTTCTAAAATGTAGCGACAAAAAGGTCCAATCGACGCCCTTCAGCCGAAGCGACCCGCCAAAAACTGAACATTTCCGATGATTTATGGCGCAAATTAACGAGAATATATCCTCATTCCAGAAGATCATTTCCTGGTAGAACGAACTCGCAACGGGCTTGAAGGAATCTCATAAAAACGGCAAAAATACTAAACGACCAACTTTATCAGTGACGCGAAACTTTTTTCTTCTGGTAATTTTTCACTTTCTGTTTGTAGATTCATGGTGATTTTTTAAGTCACGGGTTCATTATATTTTTTGCGCAATTCATGAAATAAACTTTAAACCCAAAGGATTTGTGTCTCTATTCCAAGTCATTCTAGACCATGTTTATATATAACTTAATCATACTAAATTAATGCGTCAGCCCTTTCTGCAAAGTGAACAAGAACAACTATAATGTTAACGACATGATTTCGATATAGAAGCAAGATGGGGTAACAAGATTATTTACAGGAAAAAAGAGATCGCATAAGGGGCCGCCGTGGACACTCAACTTTTATCGGGATCAGTAAGTAAGCAAGCAATACAATAAACAGACCTAGGAATATACGGGGCAAAATTAAATGACAGCTAGGGATTGCCTGTATCGATAATCTCAATTATCGATGCTTTTCCCATATACTAGTAACTGCTTCAAGTTTAGTTTGAAAAAATAAATTATTATTGAAAGTATGGAAATGAAACAAAATAGCAACATAATTCTGGTTATTATTTATATTAAAAGGATTTTTTAAACCTTTACTCAACTTCATCATATTTTTTTATACTACCCTATACCGTCAGACATTTGCAAACTTTTAAAAAGAAAAAAAATACTAACAAAACTTGAAGCGATCACTAGTATATGGGAAAAGCATCGATAATTGAGTTTATCGATGTAGGCAATCCCTAGCTGTCATTTAATTTTGCCCCGTATGTTCCTAGGTCTGGCAATAAACAATCAATGATCACGATGCAGATTAATGTTGTATAAAGTTGATTGGCGGATGAATTTTAGAAAATTTGAAATCGTGATCGCGATCTAAATTAAAGTGTCTACGGGTGCCACCTTACCCTTTAGGTAATTGAGAAAAAATAAAAACTGTCGCTGGACAAACTTACTATTACGGTTGGTAAATGGTATATTGATAGGGTATCGTTAATAGCAAAAGGAGTCAAACCATTTTTGTCCTATGGCAGTACAAATGGCAAACGCATAACTACAATGTCATTAAAATACAGTTTTTTTTTTTAATAATACCACGTCTTGACGGGGTAAAGCTAATTTCGAACACCTACCCTCGTACGATCAAAGTTCTCCCATGTTTACTTTACTTTTAGGGTTCCGTATTATGCCCTTACCACACGGACAAGCTTCACCACAGTTTTGCCTGCGCAGGCCGGTTTGTACACACGGACCACGGATACAACTACCAACTACACGCCGCCGTGCGCAGGCAAAACTGTGGTGAAGCTTGTGCGTGTGGTAAGGGCATTAAATACTTACTGAAAAACGGACATTACAAGATGACTTTATTGTTCATCTATCCGTCTGTCCCGGTTGTCCGTAAATACCATTTTTCTCTAAAACGGGTAGAATTATCGGCTAAAATTTGTAATATATGTAGTATTTAGTGGTCCAAATAAGGCGTCATTATTTAAAATAAAGATTTTTTAGTAGCTTAAAGAACCAAGTTTCCCCAAAAAATAATGTTTTATCCTATCGTGTGATACATCATTTGAAAGCTCCCATGTTAATAGGACAGTCTTAAATAATTCTTTTTGTTTTTTGTTTATAGCGGTTTAGTAGTGATGAAGTGAATGAGAGTTTAATCAGTAAATAATAATAATTAAAAGGCGGATATTTTTCAATCGGTCGTCTACCCTCCCAGACGGTTTTCGAATCCTATCTACATAGGAAAGTCATGTTTTTTTACATTTTTAAAATACATAAAACGCAACGCCTTTGAGATATTCGGGTAATTAACATGAAACGCAAAAAATAACCACATTGTAAAGATAAAAATCACATAAGGGTTAGTTTGACTACGGAACCCTAAAAATTGGCGCGTGCAATATCAAAGCCAAAAACATGGTAGGTAAATTGTTGTGAAGGTTGTGATTGTGCCCTTTTTTATCGCAATTCGTATAAGGACAAGTACTAGAGGTAGTACAGCGATGAGCACTCGGACGTCTATCTTATTGATTTTTTATTCTATGTCGTACTTATTTCGAATGTAAATAGCATTTTGAGTGATGTCATGTGCTTCTATAAAGTAAATGAAAGACGGCAGCGTATTTATTTAAGAGAATTTTGGGACGGTGTTTAAATATACGAAGAATAAATTGTGTGTTATATAGGTACTTATATTTTTGCGCATTGTTGGAGAAAAACACTATGGCAAGCCTCGGCCGGGAATGGCGGTAGCAGGACTCGTATATAGCGCGGTCTTAACTGCGTCTTGGCCGCACTCAATGATACTCGTCCCGCAACGGCTTTTTCCCGATATATGCTTTAAAAGAGAACCTGAATTATTAGGAATTTGGTGACATATTAGAGCGGAGAGCGCGATGCTAAGGACGACCACCTGTCGTCGTGCCAACCTTGTCACGAGTAGGAGTTACGACGCAACGTGGCGAGAACTCTCGCTTGACTTCACGGCTTAACGCACGCCACGGCGAGGCGGTGACAGACACCGCGCGGCCCGGGCGCACCTCGCCGTCGCAAAACCGCTCCGGCTCCGTCCGGCTCCCTCCGGCTCCGGTTTTTTTTAACGGTTGGGAGCGTGGTTTACCCACCTGGTGACGGAGAGGTCACCTATAGAAGTGAAAACTACAGAAGTAACTTATTAAAGTACCTAGTGCTTCTGAGAGTGGCTAAACCATACCGTTCCGTATCATTATAATATTTTTATTTAATACCATCAACAATCAGCTGCCCATTACTAGTAGGTATAAGTACATAGTTAGTAGGTAACTTCATTCGTTTTAGAACTATCAAAACCCAGCTGAGTACGATTAATAGGTACAGTCAACGTTAAAAGTAAGTGATCAAAATCAACATTTCAAAACATGTTCTAGCATGTCATGACGCCCCAGATATAACAGATTATACTAAAGTGTCATTTTGAACTGAGTATTTAATTAGTCAAAAGAAAATGATTGTAAACGATGTCATAACCTGTCTCTTTACAGAAAATTTCAATAAAGAATGATGAAATAAAAAAATTACCCAAGTGTCAAGTGTCAAACAAGAGAAAGTCAAGATTTCAAAATCTCCAAATGAAAACTAGGGTAATCACAGCAGTTAAAAAGGATTTATTTAAAATGTTGCAAAAAAAAACAAAGCGAAGTAATAGGAACTTATTTCAACTCTTGACGGAAATGAGAGGTGTTATAGTTGTTTCGCGTGTTTGTCTAACGAATATAACCGACATTAACCGAACGTCTGACTTGTATTCCAAAGTGGTCTTGAGAGGTCATGAAACCCCAAAAATTCATATTCACTTACAGATGATAGTTTGGTAGTATAAGGCTGGGTTTTATAAAGATCCGTTAGATCAAATTTCGGTCTGGAATGTCAAAACTTGTATGAAGTTACTAAAATTAGATCTGACATATTTACTAACGAAGCTTTATAAAACCGGGTCTTAGTATTACTATATTAGAGAATCAGTTTAATTTGAAACGCTTAGTAATTTAACTAGACTTTAACTGTTTGAATGGCATGTCACTTACTTATGACACATTACGAGTTAATTTACTTATGCTAAACTACAATAATCTATTTTGAGACCCTATTTCATCAGTTTCTTTTGCTGTTGACTGTACCGTAGTTTTACTATACCTATCTTGAAATTACACTCAATGAGCCTTATTTCCGTAAAATATGTTATCAAATATTTGCGCGGAACGTGGGTAGGTACCTACCGTGTTTGTTTGGCATTAGTTAGAGCAGTAAAAAATGATCACCTAGTTTACAGACACAGGACTCACAGGAGTCTATGTATTACGCGCGATTTTTGTTTGTTTTGCGAGACGGGAGGTGTGCGTTGATCTCAAGTGACGTCTGGGACTAGCCAAGATGCAAACGCTGCTAACGTTTCTGTTGTTAATCGACTCGAAAATCTCAAAATGTATCTAATTGATTGACATAAGCGATTGACGTGATCTCTCATCAGCTTACGTTCGTCAATACTTATACATTTTGTCGATCTTCGAAAATCGTTAACTTAGCGTTGTATGCATCTTGACTAGGGCCTAAGAAGGCGGTAGGCAAATTCAAATTCAAAATCCAAATCATTTATTGGAGGTCACATTACATTATAACAGGTGGAACTACAGACTACAGGTACGTGTATACCTACGTGTGCCGAAACAGTACCTAATGGCAT
The DNA here is from genome assembly GCA_948252455.1 of Acleris cristana. Classification (NCBI taxonomy): domain Eukaryota; kingdom Metazoa; phylum Arthropoda; class Insecta; order Lepidoptera; family Tortricidae; genus Acleris; species Acleris cristana. Next base: position 23,877,689 of record OX411772.1, on the reverse strand, counting down.
TAATGGGTAAAATATTCCTTATATAGGTGTCTGGGTGACTGCGCGGGGAGGGTTGTAACGTAAGTATAATTATAATGTGCAGGGATCGGAATACGCAAGCAGCGTCAAATACTTACTTAAAACTGCAGTACTAAGGATAAGAAGACAATCTCATGCTATTGTTACTGTTACTTCACACGCAACATAACTTTAGCATTGCTTTACTCTGGTCAATATTATTAATATTCAGAAACTTCACGGTTGTGCAATGTGTCAGGGTAAAAGAAGTTCATTCACGTGTGAACGAAACGGAATTATTTACATCAATGAAAATGTATTCCTATCACAATCACGCGTGAAGGAATAAACTTAATGTTTAGGTACAGTTTAGCTAAATTGATTCTATCGTTTCCCTTTTTCGACCATTGTAATATATAGCTATAGGCGAAAACCAATTAGAGAATAGTTATTTGTGCAATAAGTGAGCAAAAGTTGTTTTTTTGCTGCGACTATGGGAATATATAGGCTTGTAGTACTGTTAGGGGATGGGCTTGCAACCTTTTACTAATACGCTGGTAAACATCTTAGCCTATTTTTTGTTTTAAAGTTGTAGGTAATTATGTAGCTCTGCCTACCCACTTTGGGATTACAGGTGTGAAAGTATGTAGGTATGTATGTATGCTGTGAGTGTTGAATCCCGAGTATAAGTGAAGAATTTTAAAATTGAAACACAAGAATTGAAGAAACGGATGTAAATTACTTTGGTCTCGAGAGACACAAACAACTTTTCACCTCAGCGCAGAATATGGTAAAAATTAAACCACATGTAAAATATTTTGATCTTTCATAAAATGCATGCTTATTAAATAAAAATATATATAATATTTTACCTAATCAAATATGCAGGAAAAAAAATGTAATAGATGCAAGGCATTTTTGGGTTCCGTACATACAAAAAATGAAAAAACGGAACCCTTATAGAATCATTCGTGCGTCTGTCTGTCTGTCAGTCTGTCACAGCCAATTTGCTCCGACGCAACCTAGAAATCCACGAATACCTTGAGATTCCAACTGTTGAAGAAGAGGCAAAACGCTACTTGGCAAGCTACACGGATCGACTAGAAATCCACCCCAACCCACTATCGAGAGACCTGTTGACCCCAAACCCGATGAAGAGGCTCAAAAGAGCTGATGTGTTCCATACTTGAGGGGGAATAGGACTGTGGCCCTATTTGCCAAGAAAATCATACTCCACTTAACTCATCTGCTCATTGTCTATCCGAACCGACTGATCGCAGATAAATCAAGGAAAAAAAACAAAAAAAAAAATTTGCTCCGAAACTACTGGACCGATTGAGTTGAAATTTTGTACTCATATGTAAATTGATGACCCAAACACAGATTTGCAAAGTAATTTTTTTTTTTTTAATAACGGTCATTTTGGGATGAAAAATTAGGAAATTTAAAAAATGTTTTGCTCTCCTTATTGTGTTATATATCAAATGAAAGGGCTCGTTATGAGGATCTCAAATGTACTTTTGTTATTATTGTAAAATGAATAGTTTTGATTTTATTCATGAAAGAAGACGATAATATAATTGACCATTCCCCCCTGATCCCCGAAACTACTGAGCCTAATTTTAAAATATAGTTCATTACTTTTAGATAACACAGGAAAACCTACAAGAACTCTATCAAAAAAGTACCGTGAAACGGGGTAAATAAAAACTAAGGGGTAAATTGGGACACAACCTAAAATGAAGCATATGTTACTAATTATATGACTGAAATAACGTAAATAGAACGTAATGTTATTTTCATTTAATACTTGTTCTTATTGGAACAAGTTATTCTTAATTTTTTGTCCCTATTTAACCCGTTTTACGGTATGTACGGTAAGGAACCCTCTCCACGCGAGTTCAACTCGCACTTGGCCGGTTTTTTTTAAATTATATATCAAACACATTTACTAGTTTTTTACTAGTTGCATTTTCGTCAAATAACTTGGTGTTATCAAAATATATAAAAGAAACGCGTGCCCGTTATCGTATTGTCAACGTTTTGACAGCTCTTATTTACTTGACAGTTATGGCGGCCGAGTTAAAAACAGTATCATAACAGAGTTGAAGTCAATATGGTTTGTACTGCCTAGAATAGAGACCCTGGGCTCAAATGGCATAATTACTTCTTAGAAGAAAAGTAACTGATATAAAATACTTGGCTCCTAGTTCTACTGAGATCGTTCATCAGTCATCAAATCTAGGTGAGGCGCACTGAAAGCTCCGTACCATAGCGATTAGTTGTCACTCGTTTTAAAATGCTTAACCAGCAAAGTTGCAAACAACAAAAACAGACTAAAACTGAATAGGCCACCGCCAAATCACCGAGTTGCTTTGTTTTTTTTAAAGTAATTTTGGCACCTTTGCGTTCCGGTTTATTGGCATTTGTTGTTTAACTGTGAGGCGTGAACTTATAGTGTAAGTACCTATGTAATATCTGTTACACAATGTGTAATCTAAAAATGTGCGTTATAAAATTCTTTGTCGGTCATACGAGTAGGTGTACGTACGTACACAATTGTATGCTACCTCTGAGAATCCTACCTACGTTATATTGATTTACATTATGAGTGGTTAAAATTCAAATACCAATTATTAAATAATGCAACGGAAATTGAGAATAACTCTTATCGATATCACGTGCGCCCGAGCGGCGCTAAAGAATGTATCGAGCAACGACAGAGGCTATTTTTTGCGATCGCATCTGCAACCGGACACTGCTTAGTGGACGATAACATTCCACCACAATAGCTCCTGACTACATAAATCTCTTTCCAGAAAATTTACAATTATTTTAGGACAGCTTTTTTTAAAGCTCGATCATTGACGGTCCACCCTCGCATCATCCCATTCCCATTGTTCGTAAAAAGAGTATTTTTTTTCTGGTCATTTTAGGGGCTATTGTAAAAAGACGTGTCCCCAAAGCCCCCCTTTCTGCTTAATGGCGCACAGCTGAAGAGGAGTTTTTGTCATTTTGAAGTTACTGCTGTTGTTTGAGGAAGGACGCTTGGACTACAATGCGGTGCTTGCGTTAGTATTACAGCCGTATTAACGTAGGCATGACCTTCTGCCTTCTTTACTATCTACCTTTATTCTTTATGTGAGATGTGTTCCGTTCCTGATGCTCCAATATTAAAATGAATTGTTTAGACATGTGTAATGCATATCTCAGAATTTTCCGTGACGTACCTTGGTATGTAAACGTCGTCACTTTCCTGAAGTGTGTTCTGCGATCAAGGAGCTTCAAGTGCTAAACTTAGCTAAGAGGAAAACCGCAATTTATGTTTGTTTGGTTTAATACAAGGATTATAAATATATTCAATTTTCAAAATAGGTATACTATAATACCGATTATTTTGACCAATGCCTCAACCGGTAAGGTTGTTCTTAAGATATATATAGGTAATTATTTGAAATGTGCTAGTAGTAAGCACATTGAAAAATCGCAATTGAAATATACTTACTGTATTAACTGGTAAAAGAAAAAACAACCGCTTTCAAAAACTCAAAATACGTAAAAAAATATCTATTTGACAGCCTGTAAGGTTTGGAACCAGTCTCTTACATATTAAAAACGAAAATATACATAAAATATATCGAAATGCTATCGGATGCATTGTGGTTTACCTCACGTCGTCAGCTACCTATTCCAAGTAGAGCGGTAATTTCTTTACTCTTTTGAGGTGGTTATTGGTGGATAGCTGTTTTCAACAATTTTTTCGCTTTTTAGTTAAAAAAATCATTTACTACTTGATACAATCACTTAATTTATAAATAACAATAGCCTAATGCTGATTGTTTATAAAACGATGCATTCCAAAAATTCCAAGGTTTCCCTGCGGACGTTCGTCGTTGAGGAGTTCTTCAAGATTTCACCATCAGCTACAAATACTAAAAACAAACATGAGATAAGGTTGAAACGTTTTCATTAGTAAATAAAAAAACACAGCAGCGCAGCGTACAAAGGGCTACAATGTATACACAGTGAGCCCCGGACGTCTAGGAGTAGATCTGAGTAAGGCCGCAGAATTAATTTGATACCTGCGCTATTCCTTGTCATTTTAGAAGTTAACCGAGTAGGTAGTATGTGGCAGTAGGTACATGACTGATACCAACTTTGGATGTTAACATTAACACCATAGATTTCCGCATTCGACATGGGTATTACTTACTATTCATGTGAGGTTTAGGGAGTTCTTTGTTGTATTAATTGGAGCTGTAATTTTGCTCGTACGAGTATGTGGTCAGTACTCGTATACCTATTTTGTAACCGTTATCACGCATCTGCTTTACGAAGATCTCCCAGCCCACCGGCCGCGGCGCGCGCTGGTAATGTTTTGATGCGGGCGCGACAATGTCGCATGCTAACTCAATATCTCTTAATTAAAAACCGGTCAAGTGCGACGTGAACTTAGGCACAGAGGGTTCCGCACCGAAACCTAAAAAAGGCCTGCCGCTGAACCTCTTTAGAGGAAACAAACACTAACCGTAAATTATAATATATTTCTTTACTTTTTGCTATTTTATGCCTATAGACTATTTTACCAACCGCTGTACAAAGTTTGCCTCGCAACCTTTATTTTGTAAAAGTCAAACAGCATTTTTTCTGTAATAAAATGTAGGTAGGTACATATTAGATAATATTGTACATTGCGTTTTCTTGTTACAGAGATTGCTAGATGTAACTCGAGTATGGAGGATGTTACAGTTTTTCATGTATTTACTGTTTATAGTCCCGTGTGGTTGCCGGGTTAGAATAGTGCCACTCCCGTGTTCCTGCGGATGTCGTAAGGAGCGACTAAGGGAAAGGCTTGTAGTACTGTTAGGTGATGGGCTTGCAACCTGTCACTAATACACTGGTAAACATCTTAGTTCGCCTAATTGTGCAAAATGTGGTTACAGAATTATCAATATTTTTTTAGAGAGGGGAAACAAGCATCAGCTTTACGATCTCCGAAGGCGTCTATGAGATGGGATGACGGGGCGTTAATAAATCTTTTCATATTATCTGACCAGGGTCCCATGTCTCCACTGCAACCTCCACAAATTCGTAATCATTGCACCTTAGGTAGTTTTGCATTTACTCGTATAATATGTATAAATAAATAGTACCTACATACATACATAAACTCACGCCTTCATTCCCAGAGTGGGGTAGGCAGAGGTACAGAATTACCAACAACATTAAAAAATTGTTTTTGTCGGTTTTCTTATAATATGCAGATCTAAAATCTAACAACAAACAACATCGAATCGTAGTGATATATTCTCTTTGATCGATTGATAATCATTGTTCTGTGACTGACAGCACTAGTAACGACAGGTATACCAAAATATAAATGCCCAGGAGTTTTCTACCTTATTGGCACTATGAAAACCATTTTCGCTTCAAGCCGTATTATTACCGTAAGACGCAAAGCTTGAAACAAAGGGTCATTAGCAAAATTCCAGCAGACTGTGTCAAATTTTGTTACAGTATCCTATTTTCTAGACTCTGTTTATTCGTATCGAGTTGCTTGTCCTGTTATGCAAACTGTTTTTATAGGTAATAAATAATATAGTACCAACAACTTCTAGGTCTAACTCTATGATCATCTGATAACACTACTGATTATGAAATTGTCATAACGGTCATGTCAATTTCAGTTCTTTGTTTTTAAATAACGTAAATAACAAATTAAACCGCTAAATTAATATGAAAGACGTAGTATTTGCTTTGCAATAAATTTAATTAAAGCACAGTGCCAATAATGTGTGATGTAATGGGTAGATGATGAACTGGACGGACATTAAGATAAGTAAGTAAAATGCGTGCATGAATATGATCACTGAAATTCGCTACTCGTCGTTACATGTTTAAACCAATAAAATAGTTTTTACAAGACAAGAGTTAATTATCTACGATTAAAACTACAATAACACTAGTTTGGATATCTATATGGCAGCTCTGAACAAATGTGTGAATTTTCAACTGCGCAAATACATTGCTGCTCGATGGACCTTTTAAAAATTAATATAATAACGCAAAATTTTGTTGGAGTTATTAACGTAATTCCTTCTTCAAATGATTTGTAGAGCTATAACCTACATTTAGTTTGAATATTTTTCGTAAGTATAACATTTACAACCTGTATATATAGTAGGTACCTGATTATATATACATATATGATAGGAGATTCATATTATATATACATATATACAAGAATTGCTATTAACCTATTATTTCTACATAACTTCAAAGCTTGCAAACATATAATTAGACAACTCAATGAAACTAAACTTGACACTGAAAACTAAAATTATTCACTTTTATGGCCGCCGAACCCTATATTCAGATTGTATCTATATTTTTAACCGACTTCAAAAAAGGAGGAGGTTCTCAATTCAACTGTATGTTCTTTGTTTTTTTTTAATGTTTGTTACCTCAGAACTTTCGACTGGGTGAACCGATTTTGAAGATTCTTTTTTTGTTTGAAAGCTGGTGCTTCCCATTTGGTCCCATTCTTATCAAAATGAAGATTTGATGATGGAGTCTATGAGGAATCGACGGAACTCTTCAAAATTTATAGGCACACCTATAGCGATTTTGGTATTTTTCATTGTAACTCGTGTATTTGCTCTTGGAAAACACTATTTGGTAAAGTGGAACTGATGATGAAAACCACAGATGGCCACCGGAACTGCTAAACGGTATATATTTCAAGGGTGGCGACAAGATATTTCGATTAAGATAGTTGAGCGACTATGACGAAACATATGTATGTTTAAGTATATGACTATGACTTTCCCACGGCGTTGCTTGCGGCGAGATTGAATTTCAATGTTCTATAGTTTCTTATTAATTCTTATTAATTAAAGTGGGACTACATAACAGCATAATTATGATCACTAAAAAGTATAAAATAAAAAAAAAGTTTAAAAAAACAAAAAAACCGCCTTCAAAAAGCAAAAAATAACTTCATTTAAAATGGTAGGTAATAGGTCAGTCCAACTGAAGTCGGCGTCCAACAATATTTTAACCAAAAGCAGACTTCAGTTGGACTGACCTATTACCTACCATTTTAAATGAAGTTATTTTTTGCTTTTTGAAGGCGGTTATTTTGTTTTTTTAAACTTTTTTAAAAAAGTCTTGTTGTACCTTATATACTTTGGAGTCTCTTTAAGGACTGAAACTGCGGTGAAATTTCATTATAACATCTATCAGGCTACCATTCTTGGCGGTAAGAACCATATCGTATTTGATCTGATATGGCATTGTTTTTAACTCGGCCGCCATTACTGTCAAGTAAATAACAGCTATCAAAACGTTGACAGTACGATGACAGATCAAAGACGATAATTATGGTTTTTACCGCCTGGAATCTCGGCCAGGTTCTCTATTCTAGGCTACCGGTTTAAAGTTGAGATTACTTCTCCAGGATCGAAGCTGACACAATATTTGACTACGAAATGGGCCGAAATTTATTAAAAAACACGGTAGTTCATAGTGTTCACGTAATTAGAAAAGGTTGCGTCTTTGCCATACAAATATGACTTTAAAATTTCGAAAATGCTATCAAAAACTTCTTGGCCATAATTTTATTGTCACTTACTAATAAACTTAGGTTTGAAATTAGGTACAATTCATTGCTGTTTAAAATGAAGCATTTATTTTATAAGAAACTATAGCGACCAGCCCTCGCTTCGCTTCCATTTATTATGCGAGTTTTCTGTAACACCCGTACATAAATTAGAATTTATTATATAATAAAAACTGCCTCTTAAATTACTCTGTCTATTTATGAAAATTGCAGTAGAATCCGTTGAGTGACATGAAAGGTTTAGGCGTACATACATAGAGGGAGAGACGGATGGAATCCTACTTTGTTTTATACTATGCAAAAATTAAAAAACGACACCGAAGACTTCAAATTGTCACAAAATTAAAACAATATTTTTAACAGCGATTAATTGTGCATAATTTTAAAACTTGGTTACTAGTTCAAGATAAGTGTAACTAAGAATAAAATTGGTAAAGAACTTTTTGATGTATGTCAAAATTAATAATTCCTATTTGTACAGAATTTGCAACTGTATATTTCAAGTTAAGCTTTTGTGGGTACTGAGAAAGTCTCACCAAAGTGGTATATTTTTATCATTATTTATCTATTGATAATTCAAAATAACAGGTTTACAGTAAACACCAAGTCACCCGTTATGTTAATTTACATTACATTATTAAGAAAACAAAAAAATATAACTATCACTAACGCAAATAAATATCAATATTTTAAGCAGCGACTGTCAACAAATACGATAGTATGTTGCAGACGAGAGAACATTTAACATTTAAAATTTTCGCAATATTGTACAGAACCCTAAAAACGAGAACAATCTACTATTACGGCACTCGACATATTGTGTACGACGAAACCCTAATTAGGCCCCCCTTGGCACCGGTTCAGCAAAGAAACCCATAGAAAGACAGTTAACGCGTGCTGCGTGAGTAAGTGGTGTTCGAGGTTGATTATTAAAAAATGAGCCGCGTGTTTTAAAGCCCCTCCCTCGACCGCGAGGGGCGTGGCAGCACGCTCTTAATCCTGCCACGGCTTTGAGATGCTCGATGTCCATTAAAAACAATAGAAGACAGAATACATTTAAACATAATTGATACCATGTAATTAATTTCAAGGCAATTAAACCGCCATTATGTGTTAAACTTTCCGCTCGGCCATACTAGTATCAGAGGGCCGACTTTTGACTTTCGAGCGCTCGAAAGTTTCACTCGAAAGTGAGCAAATTCTGTGAAACTTTTTTTTGAAATACGAGCGGTAGAATTGAAAACGAATGGTGTCTTTAAATTTTCTATTGCTCGTAAATTCAAAAATACGGTTTCACAGATTTTGCTCACTTCTGATTGAAACTTTCGAGCGCTCGATAGTCAAAAATCGGCTCCCTGATACTAGTATGGCCGAGCGGAAAGTTGTAATTGGAATGTAATAATACCTACTGGGCGGCGTTTTTTTACTTATTAGTAAATATTTTACGCTTATTAATAAATTTTATGGTAATGCAGATGAAAGTTTAAAAAAAACGGGTTACGGCTCGTGACATAATGAATCATTTAAAATCTTTTCAGTAGAAACTGTTCGAGTAGTTACAACGATCCACAAACGTTTTATCGAAATCGGGTGAATGAAAGTTTTGTATAATTGTTTTGCACAGAAGACGAATAAAAACGATATAAATTTGTAGTCAAGAGGGAAAATGAAACCATCACAGGTTCGTTAGCCTGTCTGTTAGGACATGTTTGAATGAATATCGTATCCAGGTCTAAAAAGGCAAGCGTCTAAATAACGCAAAGGCACGTCATACTATTTACTATCTCACACAGGCTTCTGCCCGCGACCTCGTCCGCGAAGGATCAGCAATTCGCTATAAAAAAAAAGTAACTAACTGAATGCAAGAATATTACTTATATATTTTTTATTTTATTTTTTATGTGTTTTATGAAATAAATATGTATTACAGTACCTATCTTGTCACGTGTACTTCAGTATCTTGTCACTTTAATCGTTGTGACAATTCATATATTATTGGCAGTTTAACCATGACATTTAACAGACAAGGTACACATATTTATGAACTCGACTGTACAATGACGCGGTTAGTCTATAGTTTTAGCTTTGGCTACAAAGCTAGCAGTCCCTGGTTCGATTCCCGGTAGGTAAGGGCAAATAAATATTTGTGTAATGAATAAGGTAGTTTTCATTTTTTATGATTAAGTATATCGTTTCATAGGTACAGGTTAATATTAAACTAAACAAGTCTAGGTACATTAAATAATGAAAACTGAATACAAACTAACGAAATGCACAAAATATTTAAATAGGTATTTAATTATTTCATACAGACTTATGTTAAAATCTAAACAAACTGCTGCACCGAACGTGAGAAAATCGCAGTACTTATTTCTGTATTTTTTTTTCGTTACAACTTTAAGTTTAGTCCTTCAATTTGATTTTTGATTTGAGTAATATTTGCTAGTTTATAGGGGTGAGAAAATTTACTTCAATCCACAGAGAGGGATAAAAGCTAAAGCTACTTATGGTAACCAAGGTTGCGTAGCAAAATATATTCCTTCTGACCCACACTATCAACTACAGTAATAAAACAAATTGCGATTATTTACAGAGGTTTGGCTGGGTTAAATTCCTGGTGGTGTATGAGAGTTTTTTTAAATACTTGAAAGTCGATTCTCTTTATAAGAAATCGAAGCCTCGGTCCTTTCCTTATAGTTTTAAATTACCCTCACTGGCCCATTAAGATTGCTCACCCTTGTACAGAGATTTCATCAAAAAGACCCTACATCTAATCTATCTCCTACCTTTAAACGAGCAATTCTTGTAATATATATATACAGGATGTTTTTTTGGTCAGCAACTTCCACAATAGGGGTATATTCATGATTCTGAGCTCAAAAAAAATATTTATTTTTTCATGATTTTTCGAAAGAATATCCTCGCTACATTAGATCATGGTCTCTCGTATCTGTAGCTACGAAGGGGGTAGGCCGCTTATCGTCACGATTGTTTTTGTTTGATACTACCCTCACAAAACTATGCGCATGCGACGTCAGTACCGTGTTTGTTTCGAAGCGAGTGCTTGTTAAGTGAAGTGTTAAATCATTTTATTGATAAAAAAAATGTCTCGGCAAGAAAATTTACTTCTTGACAATCGGGACATGTTTGATATTGTAAACATTTACTTTGTGAGTGGTCAAAACATTGCTGACACCGTTAGAATTTGGACTGAACGATTTCCTAATCGGCATGCCATTACGTGTTACACTGCAGTAAGGTCTATCGCTAGCAACCTTTACGAGACGGGCCATGCTCAAGGAAGAGTCCAAAGTGGGCTTGCAGTGGATGTTAAGCAGGCTATTCTCAATTACTTCGAAGAACATCCTCGGGCGAGTACTCTCTTAGTTTTAAGCAGTTTAAATACTGGCGAGCCGAAGGCGGCCGTTACTTCAAACATTAATTAAAAGTGACTTAATGTAAAAATTTAAATTTTGTAAATTTTTAACAATCGTTGTACAAAGCTGATTCCCCTTTTTAAATACGCCAAAGACAAATCTTGCGGTTTTTTAATCCATACCGTTATTCTGTAGTTAAATGCTATTTCAGAACGATTTTTACAACAATAATCTACATTTTTTTAACTTAAACCGTGTTATTTAATTATACTTTCTCTCCTGTTTTGGAAGTTGTCGACCAAAAAAACACCCTGTATATATAATCTGAATCTCGGAAACGGGTCCAACGATTTTCATGAAATTTAGTATGCAGGGGGTTTCAGGGGCGATAAATCAGTCTAGCTAGGTTTCATTTTTAGAAAACTTACCAAAAGAAAAAACATCTCACCTATCCGATGGTCATCCAGGCACTTTTATTAATACTTGTCACAAGTGCAGAGCAACCTTGACACCTGTCAATAATCGAATCGATAGTTCAGATATTTTTGAACACCTTATTATGTAGCGATGTGCTCGGTGGCAACTAAACCTACTTATGTTACTTATCACCTACTAAAGAGTTATATCTCATTTTATAATAATATTTCTATTAAATAGTGGGTAATTTGTCAATCAAAATAAATTCTAACAACCTATATTAGTTTTAAATAAAAATGGGCCTGATTGTGTACCTACTTTTTGTAGGAATTTGCCAACTTACTTATCGTATTTTTCTTCGAAAACTATCCATTTTCTTTAATTTATCCTATCGCAAGTCCCAAGGCTCAAGCTATAACCAAGCTACGGCAAAAATTTTAGTGGTTAAAAGCCGTAAAGGCTTAACAAACAGGTGGGCAAAATGTAATAGATAATACAGCTTTTACAATATTACTAGTGATAGCAGGTGTTCCTATCCGGACCTCGCTAAAGTAGATTTTGCTCCGCGATGTGCATAATTTTTAAATATGCCATATGTGTTTGAGCGCGGGGCGGCGGCGGCGGCGCGCGGCAGCTGAACAACTGCCACGGGAATAAATAAGCGGCCATGACACGCGCCGCGCCCTCCCTTTTAAACATTTTCATTTTATTTTTAAACTGTTTTTTCTACTCCGCAAAGATTCCCCTCTCGTGTTCTCCGTTTCAAAACAATGTAGGTATGTTTCCCCCTCATGTCTAATGGCTCCATTCGGCCGCGCGTTGTTTTAAATTGGATACGGGTCCATAATAATAAATTGTCGGTTTTAACCGGGCTGAGTGTGAGTAATGATCATTCAATTGTTTCATGTAAAGCAATGGATAGATGATTTGTTTTACCCTAGTCGTCAATATTGAATATTTGTCACCGTAAGGGTAAAGATTTGGTGACAATGGGACCACCTCGGAATTATATATACTCTATCAAACCAAAAAATAATTTTAAAAATCGGTCTACAATTGACGGAGAAATAGGTGAACAATAGGTACATAAAAAAAACGTACAGTGGAAAATTGAACCTCGTTTTTGAAGTCGGTTAAAAACCAAGCGTCCATGCATTACAGGGGTCAGATGGCAGTAAGTCCGCTTCATAACCAGACTTGCTGCTTCAGGGATAACGGGAGCATACCTCAAATAAAATAAAAAATTAAATTAAAAATTTAAAAAACTCCCGACTCAAAACAGTGTGTCAAAAAACCTCTAAAAAGGTAAAAATAATAAGTAATCCGCATCCAAATCGGTTTATCCGTTTAAGAGCTACGGTGACAAAGACAGACACACACACACACACACACACACACACACACACACACACACACACACACACACACACACACACACACACACACACACACACACACACACACACACACACACACACACACACACACACACACACACACACACACACACACACACACACACACACACACACACTTACACGTCAAACTTATAAAACCCCTCTTTTTTGCGTCGGGGGCTAAAAAACTCTCCTCTCTAATACAAATAACGACAAATAATCACTCAACGAGGTTGTAACACAGCCATTACCTGAAACAAAAGAGTGGAAAGCAGCCTTTACGGAGAAACTGGAGCCTCACTATTTGTTTTTGTAGCTACTTGTTAGAAAAACGACACGTGCCTAGCCTAAAATAGCGCCCACAAACTCCATATTGACAAATCTTACAGCCTCAGTAAACTAACACACGCTGTGTATTATTAAAATCCCGAGTAACTCTAGCAATATATCAAGCCAGCACTCCCCTAACTCGGAAGGGGGAGCATCAACGTTTCTATTTATAAAATACTTCCTACATTTTATTGTACAGTTTTTCTCAGCACGCGGGTATTTTTACGCACCAAATCCAATTTAACGTGATCCCTTAAACAACGTAGCGCTCACACTTAAACAGATATTTAACGTTAGAGTCAGAGGAAGCGCGAGGGGCTGTTTTATTTTGGTTTCTTAATAATAATAAGCGGCAGCTCCCTATACTCCTGCAGCAAATGAACGCGTGCGTTCCCTATTTAAATGTGTATGGTGGAACGCGTGCGCACGTAACACGCGTCTTTATCTTTTTTATGGGGCTTACAGCCAATCGGTGTGTTTTAACTAAAAAACCCGAGGGGAGTTTTTTATTTGACAGTGTTCTTTGTATTTAATTTTAGATATGGTTAGAGGCGTATGCTTTCTGGGCGTGTCTTACTTAATTCACGGGTAAAGAACTACATAATTTGAATCCAATATGTACATGTGTAGCGTTGTATGTCTTTTTTAAGGTTTTCGACAGTAGAAATACATCGAATCTTGTTGTTCTGAAACTTTCTATGAAAGCCTTGGACGGCCAATAAAAGTTAGGGCCTGTTGGTCTTTGTTGTATACTTGTTCTGCAACCGGAGGCAGGAACTTCCCGCGGGAGCACTACGGTTAGCTACAATAACTACGCGGCGACGCGACATAATAACTGGATACGTTAGAATAGAATAGAATAGAATAGAACGCTCCTGATACAGTCAGCTGTTTCACTATCAAAATACTAATACAGTGAGGTGGGGGTTAATTCGTATATAGTCAGACTTTAAAATAAATATAAAAAAAGTTCGTAAGCATCAGCGATAAAGTACATACAGGAAAAAACTACATTTAGGTTCGCCTGACTAGGTTATTCGGGACTCTAACCTTAGCAGTGCCTCGAGTGTAAGTTGCTGTTCACGCGGTAAACCGTATCGGCGTATCGGACGAGTAAGTGACCATGTTATTTATACGAGAAACGCAAATGCGATCGAGACTTTAATGGTTGATCTACCATAGAACCTTGTCACAGTGACAGCGTCAAATGACGAGATAGAAATTACATAGGATTTAATTGTTGGTTTTATGCGACAAGTTTATATAGTGGTTCATCAATTAAAGTCCCCAATTTCCAGTTGTTTAAACGGTTTTAATAGTTTGTCATTTTACTGCTAAACTTCGCCTTTCTCGTTAATCGTATAACTAGCAGAAATATAGAAGAAAGTACCTATATAATAGTTTCTCGTACTAAGTTTCATCACTTTTATCATAATTATTATTACATCATAGTCGGTTAATATTATCTATGTTTTTTTTAAAGTAATTCTTTAAATATTTATTTTAACATTTTAATGCTCCGTGTTACGTATTATCCATTAAATATTTTGAGTACTTTTACACATTTCAATTGTTTTTGAAACAGTTCTAAATATATTCATTATAAAAACTGGGATAGGTAGGTAGGTACCTACTAATTGTTCACCAAACACCATCCATACTAATCCATACTATTATATTATACATGTGAAAGTAACCTTGTGTTTTATCACGGTTTCAAGGTTTAGCCGCTGAAACAATCTCGAAGAAATGTGGCATGGAGATAGCTTGAACCCCGAGGAAGGACATGTGGTACTTTTACTGCGAGTGGCGTTAAACGAATACTATTAGTTAATGATATATCCGTAGTGTGCGTTACAATGGTAACCAAAAAAAAGCCTAGAACATCGATTTAAACAACTAACTAAACAAAAAAAAGTCGCATATATATGGTTGGTCAAGTAACAAAAGCGCGATCTCTCAGATTTCTGACAGACTACCACGCACTAAATAGATATACATACCTATAGCGACACAGATTTAAAAAAAAACACCAATTGTCATTTTTCTACACTAATATTATAAGGAGGAAATATTTGTGTTTTTGTATGTTTGTAACGAATAAACTCAAAAACCACTAGACTAAAATTCAAAAATTCTTCCACCATTAGAATGCTACATTATCCCTGCGGGCCTAGTATGATTGCGTTTATAGTGTGACAAAATGTGGATAAAGCGCCCGTCTCGTACTTTATATGCGTGTCAAAAAGTGACGGATGTTTTGTCCACATTTTGTCACGCGATAAACTCAGCCATATCGTGAGTAACATAGGCTATGTTTTATTTTTGTGCGCGGACGGAGTCGCGGACAACAGCTATATTATAAGGAGGTGGAAGATGTAGATTATTGAGCTGACTGAAACACTCAACAACTTAGAGCTTATTATTATTACAAACGGAAGATCGAATATTGTTTTCCTAATCTCGTTAGTTCCCGGAGCTAGCAAATACACACTTGTTATTGATAATTGATCTCCAAATATTAAGTTACTGGGAGTTGTTTGTTCGTCTGTGAACAATTATCTAATGGAAACATGATATATCCCAACTTTGCCACGTCTCCTGTTGTTATGTAGATTACTATGACCCTCGTCTACTTGCACCGTGATCACAGATATAAAAGCAGCAATAGTTTTGGTATTGATTAGTTAAACTGTAACTTAAATGACTTTGAAATTTAAAAACCGAGACATCTGCAATTAGTCTCAAATAAGTTTAAGTCAATTTACTAGTATTTAATTAGCTATGGCGTATGATTGATATCTTAACTGAACACTAGACGTAAGATGTAGAAACAAGTAACATTCACTCCGCGTTCAGGACTAGTCTCTTGGTGGGTACGAAGAAGATTTCGTCGACGAACTTGCCTGCGTTACATTGAAAATTACACCACGCTGTTCGACCATCCTTTCAATTAACGTGCAAACATACAAGATATTTTGAACACATCATGGCATAACAGAGCTTGGTAAATGAATGCTTAAAAGGGGGGTGTGGATGGAAAAGTTGAAAGAAGAAAGTTAGACTTTGGAACTTTGTTTGGACTAGTTAGGAGATAAAAATACTAAAAGCCCTCGGAGATGAGCCCTAGGGCCCGTTAACAAATGTCCAACATTAACCAAATACCAAATTTTGTTAACATCTTTAAAACGATGCGTCATAGGATATTTTGTTGTATCGCATTATTACAGCTGATAAAATTCTCTACAACTTTGATTCTATACAAAAAAAAATCAATCGTTGTCTAGATATGAGTTCCAACAAAAGGTCGATTTTCAAAAATGTATTTTTCGCCTCACCTTTTTTGTTACATTTTTCTCTATCTTGCATATATATAATCTGAAAAAACAGCCCCCTAAATAAATAGCTTACACGAGGAAGGCAGCTGTCAGAGAGGAGTGGCGGCGAGCTGTGAAGCTTGCCACCAGCGCCTGATATGATCGCTACTACCACTCTGTCAAGACTGAAAACGCCGAAGAAGAAGACTTAGCTTGTAGAGGGTTAAATTCTCTTTAAGAATACATATATACATATATTCACTGAACTATATCGAGATAGAAGGAAAGAATTCGTCGATTTACATGAGAACCGAGCGTGTAACATTTTGCGTAGGTACTTTGACGTCACGCAACTCTTTTAGTGATGTGCAAAACATAAACAGAATCCTTTCCAATCGTGTCATCGATCGCAACGACAAATCGCAACGAACGGACAACGGCGAAGAGTGTCAGTGAGCCAACAAACTTAGACGGGAGAGGACGCGCGACCCGTTGCGTCTACCCAATTTTTTCGGATAACTGAAACTGAATTGCAACCAAATTGCAATATAGAAACTATATTTTTAAATTATCGATGATGATGATGATGATGATGATGATGATGATGATGATGATGATGATGATGATGATATTTTTAAATTATCGATATTACTATAATTATTATCCTTTTGGTTATCATATTTTATTTTGACTACTACTTCATCACACGGCTACATAATAGTAGGTAGGTCTAAATAAGCATTAGTTGCCGACTGTACTTTTTTTTGCCAAATCTTTATCTGCTTATCGAGACCAAACTATTGAGTTCTAACACGGGGTGGGTTTACGTTAAGAATAGCGGAGATCCCGTCGCCACCTTCCGAGCTTCCGACTCCATAATCAGATCACCTCTTAGATAGCATAATATTGCATTGTCATCGAGTTTACATATGTGGTCGAAATTTCAGCGCATTCGGTTAACGGGAAGTGGGTCAAATTTAATTTGCAAGATTTAACCCGTACATACATACAAACTTACATACAGACATACATACATTGCAAGTTAAATAAAAGCTTATAAAAGAATTATCATTTTTTCTGTCTTCAAACTCGATATTAATCGACTAAAGCCGGGTACTCACTAGCGAGCCGTAACCGTAACATGCGTAGGTATACAGTAACGAGGTTCTAGTGTGTACACAAATGAGTACGTTGTAAACGTCGGCTCGCTGCAAACCGCACGCGTACCGCTCGCAGCAGGTTAGCGAACAACGTACACACTATGCTTGTTGGTTACAGTGCATGCAACGGTTACGGTTACAGCTCGCTAATGAGGTACCCGGCTTAAGAAATCGCAGGGTACAACACTATACCTTACTTTTGACAGAAAAATGAGAATTCAACCTTGAACGCGTCTCGGCAAGTGCTCGACAGTTTGGATTGTTTTATTTTCATTGCTAGTTTTCAATGCATGCCAAGTCTGGCGCGTCAAATTAAAGCCGCAATGAAAAAGTAGCATTAGACACAGAGTCGCCCGCTACTGTTTAAATGAAATTAATAAGGAGCAACAAAATTAATTTGTTTTATAAATAATAACAGAGATTTTAGGACAAAGAGTACTTACCGATGAAAGGATATATCTTGATTTACAACTCCTAATTTTTTGGTGGTGTTTGATTATAGAGCAAGAGGGTATTTTGTTTTTATATTCGAACGTTAAATTTAATACGTATTTTTTTAATTAATATGTATCCTGAAATCTATGGTTGCATTGCATCTGATAATAGCGAAAGTAATTAGCTACCTACCTATGCATTATATTAATGTGAAATACTTTAAAGTTGCCGAAATTTTAAAATGTGGTATAACTTTTCAACGGTAGATGATTATTTTAATATATGTATACTTACATATTTTTAAAGAGAACTTAACCCACCACAAACTAATTTTTCTTCTTCGTCGTTTTCACTCTTGACAGAGTGGTCGTGGTCATCATATCAGGCGCTGGTGGCAAGCTCCACAACTCGCCGCCACTCCTCTCTGACAGCTGCCTTCCTGTTGGGCTGTTTTTTCAGATTATATATATATATATGCAAGTTAGAGAAAAATGTAACACAAAAAAGGTGAGATGAAAAATACATTTTTGAAAATCGATTGTTTGTTGGAGCTCATATCTAGACAACTATTGTAAACTAGAGGACGCCCGCGACTTCGTACGCGTAGAATTAGTTTCCCGCTACTCCCCCCCACTTCTTCCCGTTGGGGGTCGATTTTCGGAAAATCCTTTCTTAGTGCTCACTTACATCATGAAAGGAACCCATGTACCAAATTTCAAGTTTCTAGGTACAGTAGTTTCGGCTGTGCGTTGATATGTCAGTCAGTCAGTTTTGCCTTTTATATATATATATATATATAGATATATAAGATAAGATAGATAGGTAAAAAATGTATAAAATCAAAGTTGTAGAGAATTTTATCAGCTGTAATAATTCCTATAACGCATCGTTTTCAAGACGTTAACAAAAAAAAACTGGACCTTCTTTGTGCCCCCCCCCAGGGCTCACCTCTCACTTTTAACTTAATATATATAGGCGCAAAAATATCTGACACGCTCGTATACCTCTAGTAATAAAGACGAGTGAGATATTTCTGCGCTCAATGTTGGATCATTATATTATTGCTGGTGACTATACTACATGTAGGTACTAACTATATCTACTCGTATTTACTCAATTTGTTGTTACGTTAGAACTGAAGTTGTCATCATATAATTTGAACAATTCGTTAATAAAATTTAAACGTATTGTCATAGCTTTTTATTCTTCTACAATATTTCGTGTTTTTATACGTGGCTAAAAAATATTAGGCTTAATAATTATTCCGGTAATTTTCAATTTTGGTTTTGGTACCCCGTTTCTATAATAAATAAATAAGTAAATAAAAGAAAAAAATAACACAAAAATTACATGAGGCAGGCACCACGATACAAATATGTACCTATACTCATTTTCATTGTCATTTCAAAATCAATCATTTTAAACCAGTTAGGGCGAGAGGGAAGCCCTTACCTACCTAGCAGTGGGACACTTAGGGCTCGTGATTAAAGGTACCTACGTAATGAAGTGCGGTAAAATGAGTATCAGGCTAATAAATGCTGCTGGTGGTTAGTCTCCAACCAAACCATTAAGAGACCATTAAGAGTGACAAGCTACTTTTTTTCCCGGAAAAATGAACGGTTCCCGCGGGATGACAAAAATACGAATTCTACGCGGACGAAGTCGCTGGCAGAAGCTAGTTTACAAATAATCCAATCATTATTAAATTGGACACGTGTACCCGTAAGTGTAATAAGTCATAAAGGCTTATAAAAAAACTGTGAGCATTTTTGTTACAATACAACGTTATTACTTAGGTAGGTATACATCCTACTAGATAATATTATAATTGCCAAAGTTTGTGTGCTTGTTTGTTACCTACTCCTTCACGCTGCAACGGCTGGACGGATTTGAACGTTTGACTAATATTATTTAACTGGTATGGTTTACCTCTTAGGAGGTGTACAGTCATCCAAACGGGTGAAACCTTTTGCTAAGGTAGGAGCCACTGCTTACACATTTTTTTTAAATTATACAGTGTTCTACCCTCTTTTAGGGTTCTGTAGTCAATCTAGGTAGGTACCCGTATAGTTTAGCTATGTCCGTTTGTCGGTCTGTCTGTATGTCACACTCTTTTTTCTTGTTAGAAACTGTCAAAGTCACAAAGCTAAAATTACATTTACTTATAGATTATACATAATATATTCTACACTGTGTTTCGTATTTCTGTCTGTGGCTATTTGATGTTCTGATGATCAAAGGTTACCACCACCACCACAACCACCACTTACTAACCACCTTATATTTGTAATGAACTTGATAGCAATAAATGATTCTATTCTATTCTATTCTGTTCGAACTGGAACAGATCCCTTAAGGGCCTTTGTAAAACCTTTTGTATTTTTTTTGTTGTTTTATATTTTTCAGTTTATAAAGTAAAGTGCCTTTTCACAACACTGCTCGGAAATATGGCCATAGATGGTCTTGTTTGGGGTCACAAAACGTCACTTATAAGGGCACACCAAGAATGATTTTGGCGGCATGTTTGCTGATTGGTCGAGAACATTGTTTTCCAACTTTAAGAACCAATGAAAATCAATCAATCAATTTTGTGTCATAACTCCTTAAAATGAAAAATTTAAATCGATCAATCAGAACACACATTTTGTGTCGTAAAATATTAGGTGTATTTTTGCTAAAAGATACACAGACAAAAACTATATCACTGCATTTTTTTAATGTAATTCAATCGTGGCCCCTAATCTCGAACCACTAGAGATGAAATTACATGGGAGATATGGCGAAACAAATACAATTTTATATGGAGTTGACATCTTCACCTCGAATGTTAGTTTATTAATCTCGAGTGCCAGGAGAATAGGAGTCCAGATTTAAAAAAGTTATCTATTGTAAAATTGGCGGTGATACAGCGTCTATACTACCTTTGAAAAACCGACGCCAAATTATTGAGTTTTAAATATGAATTTTTATTTTATTTCCTCTCAGTAGTTGTGAAAAGCACTATGTCTGCCTCGGTAGAAAGTGCAATTTATGGACTCGTACACTAGAGGGCCTCAACTACGTTTCGGCCCTCTATATGACTCGTCCAAAAATCGCGTACTTTCTATCCTCTGCAACAATGTACTATTAATTACAAACATAAAGTCAAATATCTAAGCTATAAATTATTCAAAACGCGAAATCGTTTCACGAATCAACTGTCACGAATTTTCTAACCAGTCATAAAAACTCACCGACCCGACGCTTTCACTCGCCATAAAAATTATTGACGCAGCTTTTAGTGGATCTATATATGAGAGGTGGGGGCGTGCTCCCCGTTGCCATGACGACCGGCGACCCTCGGAGGGGAAAAAACGGGTAAAAATTGTAGGAGCGAATGGACGGGGATTTTTTATGGCATCGTAGATTTTTTCGGCAACGCCGCGACGCCGTGCGCGCCTCGGGCCTCGCGCCTGTGTGCGGGGGCCGCGGATACAGCGTGATCACAATATTTCCTCTGGGTTCATTGTTATCTTCAATATAATGACAAAAGCAATGTCAACTACCAATTACCTACTTTTGATGTGAAAACGCAGACCCGGGGCTAGTTTCCATTCAATAAAAAAAACAAGAGAGTTGTTAGTTTTATCTGGAAGAACATCATCCCTCAACATAAATGCCAACTTATCTAGTTGGTACCTAATGAGATGCACAATTGTATTGTGTACCCGATCCATTTCCATTCTTAACTTCTTAAAGAAATATATATTATGAAAACAAAATAACTGGTCTAACGTTTAATTGGTAAATTACGATGACAGTAATGACATTTACTCGTACAATATATACCTAAGCGAAATGGCAACATCAAGCTTAGGTAATCGGACGGGAATGAGAAACATTATGTTTATAATGGCCGTGACAATAATAGAGCAACATGTAGGTACCTATATTGCATACAAGTAAAAACACGCAGCAAGTATTTTGATATCTTTATTTTATGTATTCTCTACTCTACCGTCCCTATGCCCAAGTCTGAAGCCTCATCCTGATATAAAGTACGCATACCGTTAAAACGAAGTCAGGAAGTGGATATTCCTAGGCATGCGTTGCCGGCAGTGGCAGCAGAGCAGTCACAAAGCAAATGGATTTTCCGTTTCTTAATATTCATAACGTTGTTAAAAGGTTATTTTAAATTTTGTTCTCTATACCTAATGCACTTTTTTAAACTATATGGTTAATTACTTTACTATTACTTTATTAGCGGTTAATATTTAAACACTAAGGATAATCCCGCGCGCTTTTAAGCTTTGTGTTTCCAAGGAGCACTTACTAATCTGTGTATACCTACCGACATATCAAACTGATCCGCGACCGAGTGCCTTACTGGCTGACAGGCAAGGTACAGCCTAAACCGCTGGACCTAGGGTCTTCGAGTTCAGAGGGAATATCGCCAATATTATAATAAGCCGATGAATTTTAATAAGATAAAGGTGCACTGTTTATTTTTAAGGCAGCCTTGTCACTTAATTTACTGATTATATTGTATTGCAGCGTAAGATGAATTCTCTACACCATGTACAACGTCCGAAACTCTCCGAGGAGTGCTAAATCGGAGCAAACATGTGTGAGTGTTGAGTGCGGAGGCTGCAAATATTATAAGTATGGATTTTATAGACGTCCCGTTCTAACAGTACCTATCCCTTTTTAACCTTCGCGGGAAAAAATATCCTCAGAGGGAATCTAAAATTATGGGGAGGAGAGGGAAAGTTTCGTAGTCGTATACGAGAAGGAATATCATTCATTTGGCGTCATTAATCACGTCGTATTCTTTTGATATGTTTACGGTGCAATAACAACGTTGATGACTGCTAGGCTCTTCCAGGTGCCATACATTTAATGGTTTTTGTTTATGCTTACTTTTATAATCAAAGGTAATACTTAATTACAAAGAATTAAAATATTGCGGAAAATACGTCGCAAGAAACGAACTACAAAAAGATAAATAAATGTTGTCCTTAAGAGACTTAAGTACAATTACATTTTCTCTGGTGTCTCAATACTAATTATTTAAGGTAATTTACGTACAAAAATCCCGCACAACCTAGCTAACGGAGATAATCAACCAAATTTGTGGTGCGTTTTTAAGCAGAAATACTTATAGCAAATTTTGATTTTGGTCTTTAGGTACATATCAAGTTACTGAAAGCTTTTAGTTACAGTCACAAATTAAAATTTATAGATTAAAAAAACAACGGAAATAGTTTGATGTAGTTAAATATTGTTACAATACTCGTATAATCTTCAAGGTGTGATGTAAGTACCTAGAAACTAAAAGTTCTCGCTGGTGTTCGGTGTGCCGCGCTTTACGAGGATGGAAGGGAAAGTATGTTCAGGTCATCCTCGAGAACTTTAAGTATGTTCATCAGAATTCTATAAGGAACAAACGCACTATCCTCCAAGTGATAATAGCAAAACAAATCCAATTAGGTACTCTCGATTTCCCAGTATAGATAAGAGTATACATACTGCTTGTTGAAATAATTTACAAGTTAAAATAATCTTGGGCTTCGGATAAAGGGTTGCAATCCAAAGAGAACTTGGTGTTGTGTGCGTTTGGCCCGCACTAGCCGCCCCACCCGCCCAACTCGCAGCCGACGTCGCGCCGCACCGCGCCGCACCCTGCCGCTGGCGGGCTCCGCCAGGGACTTCTACATCGCCGACATAACGTTCACCACTGACAGGCGAAGTGTGGAGATGATAGAACCATACACGTCTGGTTGAACTTTCTGATAATACCATTGTCAGCGGGGTAGTAATCAATTAAACAAGTAAAGGCAAACGAAATTAGTAGATATTTTAAAGCTCTGGACTTAGATCTGGTAATCAACAACGACAACATATGACTGTTAGGTTTAAACTTCTTCGTCACCTTTTATCTATACTATATATACTATACTATTACTATAAATGTCCTTATCTTTCTTATAACAAAGACAAGGACACAGTTACAATTTACCTGACAGATAGTGTTATATGGAGTTTGAAAAATCAGCCCTTAACTAAGTAATTGCGAGTATTGCAGGTTATCCTCATTATTGGAAATGGAGCAGGCCGCACGAACGAACTATTACCTAAATCTAAATGTTAATGCCATCGAGAACCATTCAAACAAATTACTGTCTGTAAACTGGCTGAATACAAAGAAGAACATGTCCTTTGTAATTCGCGCTAGGAGCAATTAAATATTTTTGAGAAATATAATAATAATGGCATTACGCCCTGCTAAATACGAAAACAGATCGATATTTATTGCAGATCATTATGATAAGTGTTCCAGAATAGACGGGACGCCGCGCCGCGAGAAATACTTAGCCACTTTTCTTAATCTAACTACAGGGACCTCAGCTTTACACTGGGGTGTCATGTTGTTCTCTTAAAAACGGCGTACGGTCGGTCGACCGAGTGAACGAGTGAACGCGGCGGGGCAGGGCAAGGCTTCTGTCGATAAGATCGAACGTATAAGGCTGCCTAATTGAGAATGCACGCACTAAAATGTGTTTTGTACGCTCTGACGGGACTACTTAAACTCGCCGGTTCGCCGCGTTCACTCGATCACTCGTTTAATCGACCGGATGCCGTTTTCAAGAGAATAACAGCCCTGACCCGGTATTCAACACGGTAAAAACCATATCGTCTTCGACCTGTTATCGTATTGTCAACGTTTTGATAGCTCTTATTTTCTTGACAGTAATGACGGCTGACGTCATAACAATACCTTAACAGGTAAACTAGGTACGATATCGTTTATAACGTCTAGAATAGAGGCGCTGGACATTGCTTTCGGCGAAATGTGGCCACGCTTTTGGCTGATTTAGGAGCCGGCCTTACTACATTATAACGACGCGGCGGGTGGAGGTCGAATATGGTCGCGGAAGGATATATTGAGGATTCGATCAAAAATAAATCTAAAATCTGTGAGCTTATAAATAGTAGAGACCCTAAACTTGAAACAGACCTCAGATCCTTGGTCTCTCCCGTCTATTTCTAGACTCATGTCATGAATACCGCCACTGAGTCTCTCCCGTCACAATCACAATCCACAGGTAAGAGGGACGAAACCACAGCGAATACCTACTCAAACTCAAGTCACTAACATAACAATATTGGTTCCAAATAAAAGTTACTATAAAATTTGGAAAACTGCAATATTTTTACTTCTTTTTTATCTATTTTACAAATATACTTACGTGTGGTTTAATTTTTACCATGTTGCATGGAAGGTAAAGTTGTATGTGTCTCACTCGCGAGACCAAAGTTATTTGCATCTTGTGTCTTTGAATCCCTTTCTACGCTTAGGATGCTAATGTAGAATCACTCGCTACGCCCGCAGTTCAATTATGGAATTACTCGGGATTCAAAATGAATACTCGCAGAAAAACCCGCTTTGGTCTCTTGTTGCACAAATATAACTACTTACCTAGGTGTTGTTTTAAATTACCAAGAAGCGTACCTATGCGTACAAGAAGGTTCAACTAAATGTAACGATCAAGACGAGTAACTCTAAGTATGGTTACTCAAATAAATAACTATTCCCCAATCCTTTTCCCCGTGAAGTGTCACAAAAAACCATAGGGGAGGTGTAGAAGAATGGAGCACATTTATTAAATCGTCAGCAAAAGAGGGAAAGGGTTGGGGAGAACCCGCCCCGCCCGGCGCCCGCGCCCCTGTCAAACGGACATGTTTTATTCATGATGCCTTGAACCAGAACCAAACCCGTGTAGGTATCGCTGATTAAGAACAAATATTTTGTTATTTACTCTTACTCATATAATAATATATTCGAATCACACTCATCTTAGAACTATAATCCGGTTCCTTTTTGTTATTATCTACGTAATATAGTTCTTAGACTCGTACATACTCGTAAAAATATTTGCGGATCAAAAATACCCCCACATTGTGTTGATATTTGTTCAAGGCTCAAAATGCATTTAGTGGCAATAAATTGGTCTAAGTGTAAACCATACCAAAATTGGCACCTTTTTATATATCACTACTTTTCGTGGCACATGTGAACTTGGCCTTTTTTATATTTATGTTTTGGTGGGATCAATCACATTTATCTACTTAAGCTAGTTAAGCTTAAATAATAACTGCTCGGATAGTATGAAACTGAAAATGCACGAATGTTAACCCATCCCATTTATCAATATTTCCCATAGCAACGAAAAACTTCCGTAAATCCGAATGTAATCCCTACCTC
The DNA here is from genome assembly GCA_948252455.1 of Acleris cristana. Lineage (NCBI taxonomy): Eukaryota > Metazoa > Arthropoda > Insecta > Lepidoptera > Tortricidae > Acleris > Acleris cristana. The sequence continues at coordinate 23,851,393 of OX411772.1, read as the reverse complement.
TAATCCAGATACTTTTATTTGCAGTCCCAGTTAATGACACCTGAGTGTAATTAAGGAGAAAAACCTTAAAACATCTGTTTCATCTTAAACCGGGCTTCAAAATTAAATTACCTACCTATCAAAAAATATGGGGTACCATAACCTGATTTTCTTTTTTATTGTAAAATAATTTCGTTTCTAACGCCGAATTTGTATGGACTAATCTCGGATTAAGTCTTATTCCAGTTTGGTCGATTCAGCCCTCATGTATGTTATGTACCTAGTACTTAGCGGCTTCAGGGCCCTACACTGAAAATGGTTCGACATGCTCTTGCCCGGTTTTTTAAACCAATCGCGTCACTGCTAGATCACTTGACTTTTCGTATCACGTCATCCTCATCTATAAGTGACGCGATTGGTTGTTGTGTGGCCTCAGCTTGTTCATCAAAATCACAAACAAAAATCACATACAAAAGTAATTAAGGTTTAACGTGATGTACAGTGCACAGCTGTTAAAGTGTTTTATTTTACAGGGATTTAAAAATAAAGTACTGACGCGTCCAACACTCAAGACTATGGTGCCGCGTGTAGTTAAATACTGTAAAATTATTCCCGTGGGCGTAGCTAAGAGGCGCTAACGTTTGCCTATATATTTTGGTATTTTTGATCAAAACTGAACACACTTGTACATTAGGTGTCCGCTCGCACGATATTTTTTTAGTAATGGAACCCGAGGGCTCTCTGACGCACTCGCAATCACAACCGTTTTCATTTTGAAAATCGAAGTCTTGTCTGCATACAAAATGAAAACATTGCTCCACTATGAAACCGGTTGCGATTACGAGTGCGTTAGACAATAAGCCCTCTGGGGCCGAGATTCTAGACGGTAAAAACCATCCATATCGTCTTTGACCTCTGTTATCGACACGTTTTGATAGCTCCTATTTACTTGACAGTAATGGCGGCCGAGTTAAAAACAATACCATGTCAGGTCAAAGACGATAATAGTTTTTACCGCCTAGAATAGAGGCCCTCTCTATTCTACTGGGTAGAACCAGATTACCTTTTGTTTGCCATGTTATCGCTTATCGTATAGTTTGTGACTTGGTTGCCATTCGTAAATAAGATCTACCGTAACGTTGACAACGCTATACGTACTTAAAAGGGTAAAGGCAGAATGGTTTTACCCAGTAGAATAGTTGTGCGTCGTACACTCATCGCCATGCTCGTGTTGTTGATAGGTGCAAATTGGCGCGGCACTATCCTGCTGGTTAGTATTTAAATATAATAGATAAATACTGCAAAATTAAATGTTTTAATGTGTTTTAACTATTTACATCAATTAATAAAACGATATGTACGTAGATATATTTAAATATATACATATATAGATACATAACAACATGCATAAAACATTTCAAATTAGTATGAAACCTAGAGTTTTTTTCAATCCTTACAAAATAAAAGCTACGTTTTTAACAGAGATTAATATTTGATATAATTTAAACATTAGTTATAGGCTTTGGTTTAGGCCACTTTAGGCGAACCTAAGTAGGTAAAACTAACTATAAACACGACGAAGAACCTTTTTGATTGGTTGTCCTATTGATAAGTCCTATTTGTAGGCAATCTTATGGGAAAAACGTATAAACGTTCTTAATTTTGTGGCAATTACTTATGTGTAGGTATAGGACGACACATAACAAGCACAAGTTTAAAACAATCAAAAATCTAGTTCCTTTTCAATTCGTTAAGTTAAATACAGCTAAATTAAACACTTCCTTGCTTTGTATGACTATTGTAATGTCTAACTATGTACACAACTTTAATGAGTTTGTATATAATATACCTACCTAGTCACATTTAACCAACACATTGGTAAACAGCAATGCGGTTCGCGACCCCTACAACTGTGTGAACTAAAACGCACACTCGAGCGGGCTCGCTACACAGTGACAGCCGTCGAGGGGCATTTTTGAGCCATTTTTAATTTATCAGCCCCTAGCCATTATTTTTGCAAGGGGGTCAAGATTACAATGCAACTTTAGCTATTTAAGTCTGCATTTGCCGATTGCATTTCATTGCTTACACCACCGGGTTGCCTAAACCGACATTATTCAATTTTTACATAAAATCATCAAACTCATTTTTAAGGAAAAAATGCAACATTTTCTGTAACAAAGAAATCAATATAGGTTGTAGGTAATTTAGAGTTTTGATAATTCTCAAACAGTAATATGTCTTTCCTAAATAACTAGGATTTTTTACATAAATGTCGCTTAAGCACGATCAACAAACAGTCCCCGAAGGGACCTAGGAACAACGCATGTTGCCTATAATACTTATAGGTGCCAATTACTAAAGTGACGTTTTTCTAAAATATGGTAATTTTTGTGGTGAAACTCAGTCCAAACGACAGAAAAAAACACACCACCAAAATTAAAGCCACTTTTCCACCATTGATATAATTTGAGTGGATGAAGTTGGAAAACCTTTCCAGACTAAGTATAAATATTTTTATCGAGATTTTATTTCTAACTTTGCGTGAAGAGCACGAACGTTTGTATCAGAACCGTGGTTGTTTCTTTAATACGAGTAGTACCATAATCTAGAACATAATTTAGGCAATCCTAAATTGGAACGAGATCATATATTATATTATATGACAGACGTAGGTACTTATATCAATATACCTATTCAGTCATACTTATATATTGTTATTCTGTTCGGGATTAGAGTGGTGGCTAACCAGATGTTTCACTAAGAATAAAATATTTTTTATGACTGCCTTCAGGATTAGTTTAAGCAATGGGGATTCAATACGTAGAAAATAATTTAAAATTGTCGAAACATTCAGGCGATTACGGCTGCGCAGCGAAGCGCTCGCAAATTGGCGCTAAGCCTGCAGGGGTCACGGACAAAGGCCGGTCACACATATTGACACCCGGACAATGGCTAGGGGTCATTTTTATTTGTTGCAGAAACTTAATTTATAATCTTTTCACACACGCCATTAAGAAGATTACTAAACCTACCCTTTTCCCTGATAACAATCGAACATTGTTACATTTTTGCCAAAAATAAAATAAAATGTAACCGTATATGTGCCCTTGCTATTGTTCATTGGCCGTTGCTATCGATTTTGACACATTTTCAGATGTCAAACTTCCTATGTTTGAATTTATATTTATGATGGAAGGGGAGACAGATTATTCGCAATCGGAACGTGTTAAGTCGGGAAGATGTTTGGGTTACGGGTCAATTCCTTATGTGCTGGGTTATGAACGGCGCAGCGGGCGTGGAGGTTAACATCGCCTGCCCTCGCTGCCGACCTGCCCTTCTCGATTCTAAACCTACGCGCTTACTTTACAATGCACTATTTGTTATCACCAGTTGTAATCATTCATGGACTCGGACGTTATGATATAGGTACCTACTTGCACTGTCTATAAATTATAAGAATTTCCGCTCGTAGACGTATTTATAAATTACCTACTCTACTTACAAAAAACCTAGCAGTTTGTAATATCATTATATTGTTAAAGATGTATTAACATTAGTCGCGAATTTGAGATAGTCGCATGTACCTATAGATACCTGGCCTAGTAAATTTTAGCCTTGGAGTTAGTACGAACTTAACTTGTTTGCGGCAAGGCTGAGTTCCGTTTTATTTTTCAGTTGCGTTAATCGGTTGAAATGAACGTACCTATATACCTAATGCCTATAGTAAATTCGGTGAGTCAGTCTTAGTAGGCTCTGTCACACAATGCAAAAAAAGTTAATATTTTTTTCGTTATGGCTTACCTTACAACATAGACTTTTTATAAGTCTTTTAATTTATTGCTCCATATGACTCTGGCTTTTATTTTTCCAGTACCTAATTAATAGAATATTTCCTAAATATATAAATTCTTGCCGTTTTTGTCTTCAGTAGTTTCTAAAATAAAGGGGGAGATAGTTTTTTGTTGCGTTTATAATTATAATAATAAAATCGTTATTATCAGGCAATAGACCAAGAAGTACAGACAACACAGTGTAAAAAGTCTCCATGTGCGGTTAACAGAGGGCCCCAGCCTCTCCCAGAAGAACGCTATTCGCGCCCTCACAACCGCAAAGAAATCTGGCACTCGTCACACGGCCCTCAGCGAACATGCTTGACGCACTGCAACAGCGCGGTCCGTGTGGTACTTTACGACTTCTGACGAAAGTTTGACCAGAGTTGGCACGCGTAGAAACACTGACGGTAAGCCTTCAACAGCGCTTATCGTTGCTACACTTGCCAAATCTTCTCGCGAGCATGTTGCTACGAACGAATACACAACGCTCTTTACTCCAGCTCTATAACCCAATTGCTTTACCACCCGAACCGCTGAACCATTAAGCCTAACTTCTTGTACATGCCCCGAGATTCTTCCCGCCCTGAAACCAACCATTTCTGTTTTGCCCACTTGCACTTCAATCCGCGTGAAATGGCATATTATCATCCGCGTAACCGTTCGTGTGATATCCGTTCAAAGACCTTAAATATCCCCGTTCAATAGTTTATGAACAAATTTATATTATTGTAAACTTCACTTCTACTTAAATGTAATAACAATTTTGCAAATTCGGCTGTTAAAGTTAAGTAGGTATTTAATGTTTAACTTATTACAAAATTATATTCATTATTAACTTGATTTTCAAGCTAACTTTCTGGTCTAAGCGTCTCATGTATTTCACGCGTATAATAGGTTAGGACCATCACTTTTTATATACGTTACTTATTCAGAAGGTGATCCTGTTCTGTACCTAGTTCAAAATAAAGGACCCCTAATTAGGTACTTCGTATTAGCATTAACCTTTGACTTTCATGATTAGTGCACCTTAAATTATATTTTCTTATATTATGCGAAGTAAGCATTTTTATGTGTTATATTTGTACTTATGCACAATCCATACTTATTTCAATTGTACCGTGGCATGAATTGAAGGATCAGAGTAGCGGGGCGCGCGGGCTTCAAGGTCGCCGCAGCATCCCAGATGCAACTCGACTGAAACGCAATAAATCGCTGACCCTCGACCGTTTTGACCCCAATCGGCCAGACAAAGCGCCGTGGCATCTTAGGGCGGCTGACCCGTAATAATAACTCCAATTACAAAGCTTATTGAGAACACATAAATTATAAAGTGTAAAAGGGACACAAAGGTTGAAATAAATTTAGCACAGACAATTGGACAATTGACCCATGTGCAAGTTTATAGTGTTAAAAAAAATGCCTTTAGAAACGTGTTCTTTCTTTTTCTGTCTCCGACTGATCGCACGGAGTAGGTACTCCATGTAACGGCAATTGGAAAATATTATTAGGTACATTAGCACATTTAAATATCATGCATGATATTTCGAAATACGTCGTGATTATTATAATATTTTTAGTCCCTTTGAATAGGTACCTTGTTTGTGTTTTCAGGATAGTTGGGTTGAGATTTTATTTCACGAAAGTGGTGGGCAATACCTACTTGTGTGTGTAGATGCCGGTGCTCGTTGTCTATGAGTGCATAAGCACGGGAGCGCTCAGTGTCAGCCGAGTTGCCGGCCGGGTACCTAAGTAGAGTTATAGTTCTTGCGATACAGCTTGGTGCGGTTGACACATAAAAAAAAAGAAAAAAAAAATTTATTCGTGCAAACATAAACAGGAACAGATAAAAACGTACAAAAAGAAAATAGCCGCGATATACACATACGTACCTACATATAAATATACATATCTGACAGCAGTTATTATTACGTTACTAGTGACGAACAGTGTTTTTAAACTAAATTTAAAATATCGATTAGAATTAGATTTTATTTAACTAATGTTATTTTAGTTTAAAAAATCGTAATCTCAAGCCGGTAAACATTATCACTAATGTTAAGGGAAATCCTAAACACTGACAAGAGTTTAAAAAAAAACATCTTTTATTAACGTTGTCTATGCGTATGCAGCACGATAGGTATCCAATCACTAAAAGGGCCTCTGATGTCACGTGAGACGCAACGCAAACAATGCATGTTAATTTTAAATTTTATTTTTGTATGTTTCCTAATGGTAATGCAATCGTTTCAATAATCTATAATAATTATTATAAATAATGAAAATTTAAGGCACACCTAACCTAAATATCACCTTACGATCGTGACAACTTCCACCAGTATAAAGAACCGTTACGCTAATACTGTATACGCCAGGCACCAAGCTACTGTGCAACTATAGTTAGATCAGTTAGTTCGCTCTAAAAAGGAGAAAAGTTATTCGCAGTGAGTTGAAAAATGTGAATGATTACACAAAATAGATAGGTACAGAAGTCAATCACATGTATGTAGTTACTTCACTTTCATACCTGCGCTAGGCGGTCGCTCTATGATTGTCAACTATGGCTTATGCACAAAAAAACTATCGTGGTAGTGGCACTCTTAGGTATCTAGTTGTTTGATTTATCGTTGAGAATTAAGCGGGAAGAATGTAAATATAAATTAATAATAACTAAAATATTTTTATTTTAATGTCATTGTTGTTATTACAAATTTGACTATAGAAAATCCCTAATACCTAACTTCTAAACGGAACCCTAGTTACACAATTTCTATTGACCTATCCGTTTTAGACCTAAACCTGTCAAATGACACTAAAAACAACACAATATCTACACAAACAAAAAAACATGTTGTCAACTTACGTAATAAGGTGGCGTGAATTTACTTACCTTATAAAAATTTAGTTACTTACTTCGTTTATAGGTACTGATTCAAAATAGGAAACTATTATATAAATCGATCTTACACCGTTTAATATTGAATTTAAACAACCGTCCACTGAACAGTTATACTTAATAACTTTTTTTTGTTGCTCCATTATTGCACAAACAGCACAAAAAAGTTCACAGCGTGTCTCAAGCGGATGGCACTCGCGCTCGCACTGGTCCCAACCGGTCCGAGATATCGTGTCCGTGAGCAGTGTCTATATGTGTGCGTTGCTCGAGCGCACTTTGTATGTAGATTGATTTCTGTACTTATCTATTTTGTGATGATTAGTTATTTATTTTTGCTGTGTGTAATTAAATGAAAGTATCTATTACGTTTCAGTTCAATAATAACATGTTATACGTAACGTGATTTTATACTAATCTATTTTTAAGCTTTGTGAAATGATTGCAAGATTGGAATTCACAGAACTTTATTGATAACCAAATTGTGATTTATCGCACCAGAAGCTACGGGAGTTAGCGAAAGAACAGTGTAAAAAATGTAAAGGAAGAAAGATAAGTATTAAAAAACGAGATGTCGCTAGCACATCTGCAAAATTAACATAGCCGATAAAAAACCGAAGAAAGAGATGAAATAAAGTAGACATATATGATTGATGGACTTGCGATTGGAGCATAATACAAGAATTTCTTATCGTACAAAAACAAATTACTATATTGGCAAAATTAAAAACGATTTGGAATAAAAATGGTTTCATTTAAATCTAATATGTAAATATTATTTTGTGCATTAACTATGAGCGTGCTAACGCTAGTAGTCCCACCGGCGAGTTTAAGTAGTCCCGTCAGAGTGCACAAAACATATTTTAGCGTGTGCATTCTCAACTAGGCAGCTGGGTAGTGATTCTCTCATAAGCAAAGGTGAGCGAATGCAGGAGTGAAGTCCAAGCGGCGAGTTTAAGTAGTCCCGTCAGAGCGTGCAAAACACATTTTAGCGCGTGCATTCTCAATTAGGCAGCCTTATACGTTCGAGAAGCCATGCTGCCAAATTGAATACACGCGCTGAAATGTGTTTTGCTCGCTTTGACAGGACTACTTAAACTCGCCGCTTGGACTTCACTCCTGCGTTCGCTCACCTTTGCGTTTGAGAGAATCAATACCCTTCTGTCGATAAGATCGAACGTATTTAAGGCTGCCTCATTCAGAATGCACGCGCTAAAATGTGTTTTGTGCGGTTTTACACTGTTTTATAGACAAATTTTGTATAGAATTTTGGTTCATAGGATTTTTTTTATCATAATATACTAATTAGTTCATAGAATAATCAATACGCAGAATACTTACTTTGAAGATATTTAAATCATATATTTTTGTTACAAATGAAATTCAATGCTTCGATATTCATATCGAACAATATCAAATCAAATATTCTTGATCCTTATATTATTTAGTTAAGTACCTAAATTACCTGGTTTTTGTGTTGGTAAGTTTTCTACAAATGAAACGCCCCCAAAACCCCCTGCATACTAAATTTCATGAAAATCGTTGGAGCCGTTTCCGAGATTCAGATTATATTGGGTCCTTACCTATGAAATTGGCGTTATTTTTACGTGTTTTATTTCGTACGGAATTTATTCATTTCAATTTTAATTTCTAAATATTTTTAAATTTCATTAATACAGTATGTTACAAAGGTTTTAAATACAAATAATATGGTTCAATTTCTTATTTAGTGTTTAAAATTAAAGTGTGAACTCAACTCTTTTCATGTGCTTCAATTACGCAGAGTTTTATGAAGCTAACTATTTTTAAGTAATTAATATATGTATAATATCGCTTAGAAGTGTCCAGTATTCCTGACAGAAGTTTGTTTGGTTTGCACTTGACGTTACTAAATGGTGCGCAAAATTAAATGTATGAAAACCACCGTTTTCATAAAATTCTCCATATAGAACGCCAATTTCATAGGTAAGGACCTAATATATTATAAGAATAGTAAATTTTGATGCAAATGCGTGTTTTCTGGTGGGGTCACAGTTCTAACCTAACCTAACCTAGTTTTGTGGTAGCAAGTCGTTTCTAACGGGGTCGCAACGGACGGACGGGGGGACAGCAATGTTATGAATCAGAAGAACAAAAAACCTTAACCCGAACCCTACCTGTTAAAAACTATCATAAAAAATCGCCCTTATTTATATAAAGAAGTCATTCCCCTTGTTTGATTTACAAATCGTCAGGTCTACCCTAAAAAACAGTAACGTTATGAAGATAAAAAAACGTGTTAACACAACCTAATCAGCCAGGTCACACGCCACTTGTTAATAAAAAACTAATAAAAAACGTGGAAGAGATGGGTATCACAATGCCGCACCCTACGCGACCCCGCCGGGGCGCGTAAAAAGCGGCCGAGGGTAGCTCGCGCCTCGCCGCTCGCGCCCGTCGCGTCACTCAAGCGAAATCCTCATTTACCGGAACATATTAACGCAGGTTTTTTTTTGGTGGGTAATTTCACTTGTATTTGTGATCTTGTTTATGCTCGGTGTTATCAGTAAAACGACTTCTTAGACTGAGACTAACAGCCCAAGAGCCAAACACAAAATATTAAACCTAATTTTATTGTTAACAATTGAGTCTGAATACCTATGCCTTACATCTCAATAAAGATGATTAAAAATTGTATAAATACACGAATAGAAATAAAAGTCATGACTTGGTTTTGACTGCTTTGTTAGTTAAAATTTGTTAAATAACTGAGAGTTAAATAATATGTTGTAAAGTGTCAAAGTGTTACAGCGAATCAGATAGCAACCTTTTAAATTTAAATGAAAGGTATTTGGCTTTAAACATCAGATAAATCTTATTTATATTCTTATCAAAGGTACATTTAAAAAAATTACCTAAGGTCAATGAGGGCATTTCCGTCATACTTTTTGATAAGTTCACTTTGGCTGATCATAACTAAGAGGATATTTACTTTTTAATAAACCTGATTACTGTAATAGATTGGGCATTTATTTAACTATATAAATGTACTCATATTAAATTGCTAGTACTGCTGGTTATTTAAATAAGTTTCTTTTTTTAAAACATGTCAGTTGACGGATTTTCCCGACGCTTTGGGGCTATTCCGTCAACCAAGGATTTTTCTTGTATCGTGACGTATTACAAACATATACGTCAAGTGAACAAATACCGCTGAACTCTTAATCGAAACTAAACTCTAGCGAACTCAATTAAAGGTTTATTTTAGATTGTATTGCCAAATACATTTTTTTGGGGCAATTCCGGCCTATTTTTATGATCAGGAGTAGTAAACCTTTTAAAACAAATTACCAAACCCTAGGGAAAATCCGTCAACTGACATTATGTTTTTAAAATAATGGGCTACTGTTTTTGTGCTCACCAGTTGGCGCCACTGTTGAGTAAGCTCACAGAGTCAAAGTCATTGTTATTATGGGCGCGACAATAATTTTAATTTCAAATCATATTTAATAAGTAAATTGGACATTTCATAGCGTAAAAGTATTGAACGACTAATTTAGCTAAACCCTAAATGCTCAACAATCGGAGAGCGGGACTACCATCATACTGTTATTTTGCCTTTATCGACCAAAATTAATTATTTAACTTTGGAATAGTGCTTAACATTCTCAAATAAAAATACAGACTAAGCGTGCCTTACGAACGTTAGCTGGGGTGAAACCTAGGCACTCTTGCAGGGGCCTTTTCGTAACTTACCGCATATTGACGCACTACTCAGTTTACATATTAATGTTCGTAAGAGATAATATTTCCTCCTTCGCACGCGTTAATATTCTCGGCAAGGAGCTCCGCCACACCGGGCGTTTGAGAACAGTTCCCCGTCGCATGGCACTTGCGGCTAAGAACCCGCGTGTCATCGGTCCCACGTACTATGAGCGTCTACCCGCCAAACTTAAAAATGTACAATCCGACGAAGCATTTAAACACCAGCTGAGAAACCTTTTATTGGATAATCCATTATACTCCGTGGATGAATATATGGAGCTGGAAATGTAAATTTATTATTATTATTATTATTATTATTATTATTATTATTGTGTTGACATTTTATTAATCCTTGTATTGACATCGGACGAGTGACCATTATTAGGTGTTTAATTGTTGTTGTTTTTATTATTATTAAGTATTCTTGTGTTCTTTGAATATTATGTATTTATGTTTTGACGATCTCAATGTAATTTCGTATTTTTTGACATGCAATGCAATTTATATTGTAATATTACATTGATGAATAAATAAACTAAACTAAACTAAACTAAAAAACCAACAATTTTAATATTGAAATCGTATAAAGATATAAGTAGTCCAATTAACAGACGCTAAGACGTATACGTGCAGCTTTATTACCACTCGTCATTCCACTTCGAACTGCCCCTACCGCTGCTTGTAAGTCATCATAGTTATTTATTATTTAAGTAAGTCAAATCAAAAAGGTTGGCAATATATGAAATAGGGAAATTCCGCCACATGACGGTTTTACCCGTTTCACAATTGACGGATTTGTCTGCTCGATCATTTCGTTAATACCAATATTTAACCACTCATATTTTCTCACAAACTGATTATAATTGATAATTAATAGAACTACCATCAAACATGCATATCGAACTATATAATAAACACATAGGTACTAAGCCGTAAACTTACATTTTCTCATCGCACCGTCACGAAACACAGCAGCATACTACACTCGTGTTCGAGTGCGCAGCGCAAGAAAACTTTGAAAGCGAGGTTTTTCCGTTCATTGGCTAGACAGGGCCATCAGATTTTGACTGCGGGTATAAAATTTTCTCTCTGTTTTACCTATCGAGTCAGTAAGCGTGTACTGTTATTTGAATAGCCGCAAATGTCGATTGACGGAAATGCCCCGCTGACGGATTTGGCCACCCTGACCTTACATTATTTTTCAAATTTACTTTTTTTTATCGAAATCTAATTTAAAAGCTGTGTTTCACTCGGTTAAATTATAAATATGTATCCTACAAAACTGTTTTTACCCCGTGGGCAATACCAGCAATAGCACTAGTGTTGCTAGCACAGATTATATACTAGTCAGGTACTGCCTGTAGCATAGCCTTAACACTTTTAATAGTCCTAAATTCCTTGCGAATTTAAGGGCTTCGTACACAGAGGGTTGCGGGACAGTAACGGTGCCTGCGCTGTCCGTCCTAGCTTTAATCAGCTGTATCTTTTGACCGTAATAGATAGCGGGTTGATTAATTTATTCAGAGTATTTGTTATTACGGCAGATTTACAAACAAATAAAAAAATAAATAAAAGAAAGTGTAATAATAAAAGGGGTATTTTTTTGTTTTATCGTATAAACTGTAAAACATACTAGCGTCATATTTGGAATGATTATAAAAGAGTACAAAAAAATGGTCAAGTGTGAGTTGGGCTCGCGCTAATTCGATTGGAAATCAAATTCAAATCGGAATACAATAGGTACGTATTGTGCTGCGGTACGGAACCCTCGGTGCGCGAGCCCGACTCGCACTTGACCGGCTTTTACCGTTGTTTTGAATAAGGTTTAAAATCTATGGTTAAAAGAAGTTTGACCGTATTAAACATAAATGAGACTCACTACATCAAATGAGTTTACCTAAATGTTATTTGTAGGAAAATATAGAGAGATATATTATCATATCACTAATTACAGTAGGTACAGTCGCGAACTTTAATTTGGTACCCACCTTAGGTCCAAAGTCAATCTGACATTATACAACAATAAGGTTGAGTTTCCTAAAAGTTACAAATGACTTGACATCTCTAATGACATTGACGACTTCAAGCATATTTTTCTTGAAATGGGTCACAAATGAACGTTCGTGATAGTGCCTGCATACCTGCCTATATTCTGGTTGAGCTACCGCTGTTCTCCAGAGACGACCGGTCGTCTAGATGCGACAGTTCAATACGAGAAAAGAAGATTTATCTTTTTGCTGCTATTGGCAACAGGACCTTTTTTACATGGTGTTCTGAAGAAAAAACATGTTTAAGTATAGATGTTGGACTCATAAATGTTTTAAAAAACAAAAAACCGCCTTCAAACACGCGAAAAATAACTTCTTTAGAATTGTAGATACCTAATAGGTTAGTCCAACTGATGTCGGCTTTTTGTTGAAAATATTGTGGTCGCCGACTTCAGTTGGACTAACCTATTAGGTATCTACAATTCTAAAGAAGTTATTTTTCGCGTTTTTGAAGGCGGTTTTTTGTTTTTTAAAACATTTATTTTATTTTATACTTTTTAGTGATCATAATAGGTACGCTGTTACCTAGTCCCACTTCTTAGTTGATATGAAACTTTAAGTTATTTCGCGCGCGCCGCCAGCAACGCCGCGGGAAAGTCATAGTCATATTTCAACAAGTAAATATTCTTCGTTGTAGTCGCTCAACTATCTTAAACGAGATATCTTATCGCCACCCTTAAAATAGGTACCGTTGAGGAGTTCCGGTGGCCATCTCTGGTCTTCATCATCAGTTCCACTTCACCAAGTGACACTTTCTGAATGCAAATGCTACACTTGTTACTAAAAATACTAAAATCGCTATATGTTTGCATACAATATTTGAGGAGTTCCCTCAATTCCTCACTGATCCCCTCATCAGATTCAGATTTGCTGACAATGGGACCAACTAGAAAGTATACCCATTCGAACACCGAAAAAAAATTTCAAATCGGTCCAGTAGTCTTCGAGTAATCGGGGAACATACATAAAAAAAAAAAAATCCGACGAATTGAGAACCTCCTCCTTTTTTTTGAAGTCGGTTAAAAAGCATAGGCACTTTTCTGGTTCCTTGATTACAGAGAAAATAAATAGACAAATTTATGCTGATGAGTAAAGAGCTTAAACGCCACGTGGTCGTTTCTACGTCACAGCTGGTGCTAGAATAAAAATATTTCATGTGCGAGTCGGGCGCGCGCACCGAGGGTTCCGTATTTAAGATAATACGCTTGGTAACTCCAAAGAAAATGCTCATTTTGTTATGAACTTTATTTTCTATACAATAAGGTCCACTTTGACTAGCCTAAATTTAAAACGGATTTTAAAGTTTTTTTTGTTATTTATCAAAAACTGTAAATAACTAACACGCCAGGTTTTTTTTTCAGATTCTTTGATTCATAAACTCCAGAGATAAGGGGGGGAACGGTCATTTTTTGTACATTTTCGGCTATACATCAAAAAGTACATACCAGAAAATAAAATAAAATATATTTTTGAAATGTGCATATTGAGCCCTTTCATATGACCCCATTTGCTATAATCAAACGACTTTCATTTGTAAACCCCCCATTCTAGACCCCTTTTAAATTATTTATAAAATTAATTTCATATTTATTTATTTAAAAACAGATGCGGACAAGCAAGTTGTACAACTATGCCAAATTTATAGTTGCTGAGAAAACCTGCTGTGACATACAGACTGACAGACAGACAGACAGATAACGAAGTCTCACCATAAGGGTTCCTTTTTACCATTTTGGTACGGAACCCTAAAATAGCGATTCCAAACATAATGACGTCATTCCGATTCCGACCACTAGTCCCAAACGGGCGTAGCAAATAGTGATAATATTCAACATTTTTTTCAGTAGATAATAAATAACCAAAAAAATACTATGCTTATGACAAACCTAAGCATGATTTTAATCAGAACACCTTTCCAAAAAATTCTGTTGTTAACATTCACGCTCTCATTAATAACAGTGGAGTAACATGGGAGTAACCGTGGAGTAGCCAAGCCATGCTTTGTCCTTATCCGACCAATTCAAATGTCACAATGACAGAAAAGGACAAAGCATGGTTTTATGGATTCTAATTTCAAAGATTTTAAATTAAAAAAAAGTAGAACCCATCAAAGTAATGAAACTCGTGAAATAAGCGGTATGATTCGCGGGCGACGGGTCCCGCTCCTCGGCCCGCTCCGGCTGCGCGCGCGACGCCGCTCGCGAGAGGAAGCCCGGCAGCTGCGCCACGCACGCCGTGCCTCTGACCCGCATTTTTTTTTTCACTTCTCGTGCTCTTAAAATGTTACTTTAGTTTCTGCACTTCGGAACTAAAACTCCTTATTAATCTCACGACTCCTTATTAAGCTTTACCGCTGTTAGTAGGTAGGTACAACTACATTACATGACACATGTGCCTACCTATACAAGTAAAGAGTAAAGACCGGGGTTACACTGAGGGTCAAGTGGTTAGAGCCCCGCTACAACGTGAATTTTAAATCCTTTTAGACCGGAAGATACTGACACAAATTTTCCAGTCCTTTGTACCAAGTGTGGTGACCCTTCAGAGGTCTAATTACGTGATGACGAAAAGGAAAATGATGGTCATAGCGCTGGTACCGACCGCTCAATCGCATGGGCGTTAATCGAACGTGTCGGATAAATTACGAAAGTCGAACGATTTGTAACACAAAAAATCTTGTATTTTCCGATAGTCGATGAAAAAAGAAGTAGGCTCGCCATACCGACGAAAACACATTAATTGAAAAAAACAATTGAACTATTTTTATTTACCAGGCAAATTTTTGCACAGCTAATCGTCGAGTAGCCATTCACGAAAATCACCATGCCATACTTTTCCGACGGTTCCAAATGGCCGTCATACCGCCGCAAAGGAATTTATATTTTATGATAAACTATTTGTACCAGTATGGCATTTGTATTTTTGGAAAGTATATGATACAATGTGACCATTATTATATTTGCCATACTTATCTACTTCTAGTAGGGGGAAAAAGATGTGTCATAAGCCATAATGGTACAAATCGTTCAAAATACGTATGTAATCTTACAATTTTGAAAAAAATTTACAATATTTATTTTATTTTAGATTTATTCGCCACCTCCCACAGGTATGGCATTATCAAACTTTTATTTATGAAAATACAAAGGAATGGTAAAAAACAGTTATAGGATGCTACAAATCGTTTTACAAAAACAAAAAACTTCTTTGCGGCGGCGGTATGGCGGCCATTTGGAACCGTCGGAAAAGTATGGAATGGTGATTTTCGTGAATGGCTACTCGACGATGATTAGCTGTGCAAAAATTAGCCTGGTACAAATGGTTGAATCGTTTTTTTTTATTTATTTATGTGTTTTCGTCGGTATGGCGGGCTGTAAGCCACACCGGAGAAATATAGCATTACGTTACCGCCTATCTCTTTTTTCATCGACTATCGGAAAATACAAGAATTTTTGTGTTACAAATCGTTCGACTTTCGTAATTTATCCGACATTTTCGATTAACGCCCACGCGATTGGGCCGCCGGTACCAGCCGGTACGCTATGACCATCATTTTCCTTTTTATCATTACGTAATTAGATCCTTGAAGGGTCGCCATACTTGGTACAAATGACTGGGAATTATGTGTCAGTATCTCCCGATCTATTTGTAGTAAGAGTACCAACCTAAGATCTCAACCGACCTTTTCTGCCAGGGTGTGTCATATTTCGGCGATTCCGTGGCTTAACGTATTTATTATTCTCATTGTTCATGTTCCTTTCAATCACCAAAGTAAAAACATCACGTCGATTCTCTTTGAACACATGTTAGGTCACAGGACTTTTTACGAGTATACTGGCAATAACGAGTCATTTAAATGTGTTCATAAAGAAACTGGGCAAGAGCATTTAGAGCATGTCGGACCATGCTCAGTGTAGGGTCCAACGCCGTTACTACACACACAAAATGTCGAACAACAACAAGTATGAATGAATGTTCTATTCTATGTAAAGGTATGAGGTGCTTTTTAGTAGGTTTAAACATTTATTTCGCTTTTTTTTTAACTTATTTTTACATTGTGTGATTAACAATGCTGCGAAAATGATATCCATTCCCATTAACATACATACATACCTACATACCGTAAGATTTTTTTTCTGCAGAAATAATTCTATTACATAATTTCGCAATCTGTATTTATCTGAATAGTTATATCATTTCCACAGAGTCGACGGAGCTCCGCCCTAGTTTGGCCCTTCGGGCCTGCTGCAAAACTAACATAACCTAAACCTACCTATCTATTTTGGCCTAATTACAATGGAATTTCTCTAACTGGGAAAAATCCAGAGTGGAAAATATATTAAGAATGGGGGAAAACGCGATTGGGTAAACGAATTACGAATGGGAAAAATCGTGACTGGAAAAATTGCTTCGCGGAATAATCGATTATGCGAAACAGATTGATACACCCCATCAAGTCCACTTAGTCGTGATAGTTTTACTTTTAAATTCGATATATGTGCTTTCATTTACTATATTTTACAGATTTTTAAAGTTTATAGTTCTGGTTTTGCTATCAGACCAATGGAACCCAGACCCACCATAGAACTTACGCGGCAGTCAAGTCATACTTGCCACGCAAGGCATCTTTTCCGGCTTCTGCGATATTCCCTTACGGGAGGACACAGACAGACCGACATGGTGAAACTATAAGGTAAGGTAAGGGTTGGCATCGGGGGGGGGATTTGTTACTTGTTACACAATAACTAGTTTAACAAGAAGCAATCTATGAAAACCCGACCGCATGTTTAGATAATGGCGCATGTGTATTTGTTTCCATGTACAGTCCAGCAATAATATATTACCTATCCAACATTGGCCGCAAAAATATGTGACACGTCTTAATTACTAGAGGTATAAGAGCGTGTCAGATATTTTTGCGCCCAATGTTGGATAATATATTATTGCTGGTGACTGTACATGTGGTCAAATTTTGGGTCTCTTTTTTGTATTCATCAAACTTAGGTATTTATTATGGACTAGGTACAGTCGAGTTCATAAATATGTATACACTAATACCTTGTCACTTTAATCCATGTGACAATTCATGAATGGCAGTTTAAACATGACATTAGCATTAAATAGAAAAGGTACTAAAGTGTATACACATCTATGAACTCGATTGTACATACATCATAACTCGAGGAGACTAGGACTTGGTAGTATTTATCAGCCGATGGAAAAATTCTGCCATGTTGGTATTTATTTTAAATTGTAATAAGACCCAGTGACAATCGCGAATTCGCAATGCTATAAGACGAATTCGGCTTGTCAAAATCTGCTTTGTTTATGCCCTTTACTAGGGAACAAAGAACCATACACTCAAAAAGAACTACATACAATTAGACAACGCCTTTTTTGTAATTATCATAACGTAATAGCAGAAATAGATTTGTGGATAAATAAAAATAACCTTACATCGAATGATATGGCGGAAGCATACCTAACATGCCTAACATGCATACGAAACCTTCTGAACCTAACCTAACCTAGGTAACGGAATCGTATTTGCATTGGAAAGGTGTGTAAGCTCGCTGCGGTCGTTCGCAAAAACTAAAACCCCTATCTTTCCATATCGGAATATAATCATATTATATAAATCAGTAACAAATTCCTTTCTACTTATAGCTAGTTTCGAAGTTTGGAACATCGACCAGGTGGCTGTCGACATATTAACCATCGATATTCAAATACGTACTATGGAGACGGGTGGACATAAACACTGATAAAAGAATACTTTTTTATTAAATCTTCTTGAGCTTTAAAAATACTTGTTACATAAGAGGTGTGTACACCAAGGCTTAGCAGCGACTCCCCAAAAATTATACACAAACAAACGGTCGCTGTTCTATCGAATTGAAATAATTAAAAGCAAACTGTACATAAGCATCAAAACAAGTATAGTGTAATAAGGTCTATTTTACAGATTACCTTATTACACTACAGTACCCCTCAGCGCAGTCCCCCAAACATGGCAAATCTGCTTTGGGAAGCGGCCGGCGAAACAATCGGTTTCACTTCATTTCAAAGTCAAGTAATAAATTATTGTATCCTAGTTGAATATGTTTTTAGGGCCACTCTCACTTTTTGCCACTTGTTTTTTGCTTCCGGGTTGTAGCGATTTCGAGCGAAAACGCGCCACGTGTTCTTTGTTAAACGTTACATAAAACCTTCGCAGTGCCGGTCGACCTTGTGGCTCGGGTCGTCCGCGATGCGGCTGTGTGTACGAACATCTCGCTCGGCGTCTATGCTTAAGATCTGTTCAAAATTACAATTCGCAATTAATTAATTAAATTTATGAAGTTTAGATACTCAGATACTTCTTTATTGATAATGTCAAATTACACGTCAGATTAAGTTTACATTAAATTACAATATTAAGTATATAAATTAATTTACAAAATTGATACATTACGTTATAATTATAACGTCATTTAAAGGTCATAAATTCGTCATGACTGTAAAATACTCATTTGATCAACCATTTTTTTAATCTAATTTTAAAGACTGCGTTACTAGGCGCCCGTTATAATCGTCTCGGGCAAGCGGTTGTACACCGTGGGCCCCAACACGCAAGTATGTCTGCGCGTCTTTGTCAGTCTCCCAGGGAGCAATAGCAGTTTGTCTGCGTTGCGAGTGGAGTAACCATGAGTTTACACGCACGTATACCGCCACCTGAAAGACTAGCAAAGACGGCAGGGTAAGTATCACTCGGCACACGCGCGATGGCGCGCACGGCGCGCTTCTGCAGGCGAAAGACGCGCTGCCAATCGGCACCGCGAGCCCTCAGCTCCGCGCTGTACTGCAGCCGCGCATGCACCGTGGCGAAGTAGCATGCGCGCACCACCGCGGGAGGATGCGGATCAGTCGGCGCAGGGCGAAGCACGCCTCCCCCCAGCTTCTCGCACAGCTTGTGCGTGTGCGCTTCCCAAGACAGAGGGCCCTGCCAAGAGGCACTACGCTAGCGAGCGTTTCTATTCGTTTCGTTTTTAACCAATTGCGTCCCTGGTAGATCACGTGACTTTTCGTATCACGTCATCTATCAGTGACGCGATTGGTTTAAAAACGAAACGAATAGAAACGCTCGTTAGCGTAGTGCATCTTGGCAGGGCCCTCTGGACCCTATCCAGGGGGCTTATTGTCTAACGCACTCGCAATCACAACCGGCTTCAAAGTGGAGCAATTGCGTTCATTTTGTTTGCACTTCGGTTTTCAAAATGAAAACGATCATGACTGCGAGTGCGTTAGACAATAAGCCCTGAGATCGAAACCGAGGAATGTACGAGTTTAGGATACCTGTTCAATAGGGGCATCTTTTATAAGGACTGTAAGGTCGGGTCGCCCGTCCCGACAAGCAGAAGTGTTTTTTTAGTGTCAGGCCGTTTATTTCAAACCAACCAGACAGCTGCTTTGCCGCAGCATTGAGTTTAAGTTCGAGTTGATCGATGTTTGGTGCACTTACCACGCCCGTAACGTCGTCCGCGTACATAAAAACCTCTGCGTCAGAAACTCTCTCAGGCAGGTCATTTAACAGCGAAAACACTATGTTAGATACAGATGAGCCCTGAGTTACCCCGATGGTTGTAGTCAGGGGGTCCCTTATAGACTTGCCTCCTTCTCCGGTGACCACCTGGGATCTGTTCTGCATTAGATCCGAAAGAATTGCGCGGGCCGGGCCGTCGAAGCCGTATTGCCGCAACTTCAGGGCAATTAGAGCGTGGTCAGCCACGTCGAAGGCCTTGGCAAAACACAGCACAGCACGGCGACGTGCTGTCGCCGCTCACGCGCGCCCAGCACGCGCCCAGCACGCGCCCAACCACCTGCCGCGTCAGAGAAGTCGTAGAGCGCCCGGCTCAATACGCATATTGTCGGTCAGACAGGGCGTAAATAGTTTCCCCCTTACTAATAAACGTTGAGTAACGGTGGTATAGCTATACAATGTTTTGTCCTTATCTGTCAAATCCAAATATCACAATGACAGATAAGGACAAAACATTGTATAGCTATACCACCGTTACTCAACGTTTATTAGTAAGGGGGCATGTCAAGGGCCATTCTCGTTGAAAAGATGCACTCGGCGAAAGTTTTTGAAAATTGTTAACGTAGACGTTAAACATCATGTCTAGAATGCTAGACTAAAGAAATATTATAAAACGTTTTCATATACATTACGAGCAGACCCCCAAATTATGAAAAATATCGTTATCATATTTCGTTAGTGTTAAAAAATAATTTTAAATATATCTATAATTTTTATAACGTTATTTTATACAACCTAAATCGACATCGTAACAAAACCAGAGTAACGTTATAATAACGCAATAAAGTGCACGCTGTTGCAAGTTTGTACTTTTATTTAATGCTTTTAGTGCCGCGCTGGCGATTCTTATGATGCAAATTAGATGGCGGCAATGACGGCTACCGCGGTATTGTACGAACCAGCGAAAATAAGTCCAGTAAGTAATAGAGGTGACATATAACGATATCATTTATATGGTTATAGAAAATATAGTTAGTATATAAATACCGACATGAAGTATCGTTATATTTAATACCACTGTGAGAATAACGATATAATTATAACTTTATCGTCAAATAGCGCTTTCAAAGGTCTGATTACGAGTATAAACCTACTTAGAATCTTTAAAATAAGGCTATCGAGAATCAAGTGCGTCTACCTACTCTGTCGAGGCTTTTCAGCTACCCACGTAGGTACACGCTTACCCAGAAAAAGCCTATTCAATCTTGCCTTGAAAACAATGAGGTTATAGAATACGGCTCCGGGAATACAGACGCAGGGAGAGCATTCCATTCCTCGACAGTGCGAATAAGAAATGACGCAAAAAACCACAGCATCCGAACCATTGGAAAAGACTACAAGCAGATGGAAGTCCTCCCGGCGTCTGGAAGATCGATGGGAGAAAGTGGAGGGTGGGATGAGGTCATGTAGTTCCTAGGCACACTCACCATAATAGGTACACCTTATATAAAACCGATAAACAAGTAACTTTACGGCGATGTTCCAATCTTCTATTTTATTCTTACGTACACAAGAAGGATACACGGAAAGAACATGACTGTCTCGTTGTTCTTTTAATGAGAACAAAATGTGACATGTCCTTACCGTGTAGCAACCCTTCACTGATGTCTGTTGTGAGGCATTTGCCCCTTTCTATCGCATTTACATTTTGGTGAGATTATATATGTGTACATCATCTTTCATCTTACAACATTTACAATTTTAAGATAAAATCAACCATAGGTATTTTACTCTTAAGAAAATCTATTATTTTTGGTAGATAGTAAATCATGAATCTGTAATAGGTTTTTATGGCTCAGCCACTTTTTATTCGAAGACGTTGATGGTATATGGAGATCAATTTGTATGAAACTATTAAATACACAGTTTTCTTTTGTTTTTTGACCGATGGGCTTGCTTACTATAGCCAACTCTGCACGAGCAACCCCACAGCCTATCTGTCCACACTGGCAGTCCTCCACTAGAGCTACCCTCAACAGGGTCTTTATTGACACAGAGATTCCAAAAATAATGATATATGCTTCTATTGGATAAACCATGGTTAAAAAAGAGCAGTTACCTTAATTCAACGACATTATAATTATGCACTGGACGTCTTTCTGTTGACATTTATAGGAAGACTGCTGGGAACTAACTGTACTCAATAACTTAATTTATGTAGACTTGAAATGTCATCGGCACAACCAGCGGCAGGCGCTGCAAAATTATTTCAATGGTTTGTAAACCAATTAATGTTGTTTTTAAGGTTTTTATAAATAACTAGATATACATTTAAATTAGAGCTGTCCACCGGGCCTGACTTGGTCAAATGTGGTAATACTAGCCACTGCCCCTATATCATCAAAGAGTATAAATATCTAAAACTCATATCACCGAAAGAAATTTTCTGCTGGAAAATAAGTACAACTAGAGGTGAGACGTACTAGGCAAATCACGTACTGAGTCTTCCGAGTACGCGTCCACAAAAATACTAGGTCCAAAGACTAGTTCCACGAGTTTTTAGAAGTACGCGGCTTATGAGTAAAATATTTGATTCATAGTCTTTCCGAGTTGCAAATGTTGCGAGTCTTAAGTATTAAGAGGTTTTTCTCGGTACGTGGACGCTGACGTCCGGCCCGGGTTTTAGTGACTGAGAGTTTAAGAGTACATATTTAATATATATTTCATATAATAACTCGACAACTTATAAAAGTAAGACTCAGTATTGAAATGACAGAAGTTTCAGTAAAATCCAATATTATATTTTGTGTCAATATTATGGCGATTACAGAAAATGGTCCACATACACGCATTGAATTGGGTTAAAATAATCCATACACAATTCTTTAATTGAAAAAAGTTAGTTTTTAGGGTTCCGTACCAAAATGGTACAAAAGGAACCCTTATGGTGAGACTTCGTTGTCCGTCTGTCTGTCTGTATGTCACAGCAGGTTTTCTCAGCAACTACAAATGCTATCAACTTGAAATTTGGCATAGTTGTACAACTTGCTTGCCCACATCTATTTGTAGTAAAAAAAAAATGAAATTAATTTTATTAATAATTGAAAAGGGGTCTAGAATGGGGGGTTCAAAAATTAAAGTGGTTCGATTATAGTAAATGGGGTGTCATATGAAAGGTCTAAATCTGCACATTTCAACACTATTTTTTTTTAAAAATTCTGTGATGTAATTTTTGATTTATAGCCAAAAATGTACAAAAAATGACCGTTCCCCCCCCCCCCTTATCTCCGAAGTTTATTAATCAAAAATTCTGAAAAAAATCCTGACGATATAGATAATTATTTATATTTTCTGGGAAAAATAAAATAAAGTGTTAATTATTTACAGTTTTTGAGAAATAACAAAAAACTTAATAATAATCTGTATTAAAATTTAGGCTAGTCAAAATCGACCTTATTGCCTGGAAAATAAAGCTTATAACAAAATGAGTATTTTCTTTTGCGGTTACCAAGCATATTATCTACAATACGGAACCCTCGGTGCGCGAGTCCGACTCGCACTTGACCGTTTTTTTTATATAATGTTTCTTCGCCCGGTGAAACGAGTCTTTACCTACTCCAAATACACCGCGCTGTTTTCGCGTCCTGATCCCGATACGTGTAAAGACTCGGTACGCGTTGGCGCACTCTGATGGGATCGCGTATTTGGACGTCCAAGCAAAAACCTATTCCAAAAACCTATTCCAGTATATACGTCTCACCTCTAAGTACAACCCAAAGTTAAGAGTTTCGTATAGGTGCTGGTTATGTTGGAAGATGAAGTGTTTAAACAACTGATTTTTCTTCGTATCTTTGTGTTATTTTTTGCTTTTATATTTGCTTTTCGTCATTTATTTACATTTAACATTTTTTATTACGGTCTGATGTGCGTATACGCGACTAAATATATAAAGTTGATTCAGCTGAAGCGACCGGATAGCGTTGTTACAGAAAAGTAAACGGACACTTAAATTTAGAATTTACCAGTAATTGTTTAAATACAGATGGGGTTTATTGTAGATTGTTCTGGAAATAATAGTCACTAGATCGGGTATTATGTTGTTTAAATTACGCTTTGCAATATCCTACAAGGTTATTTTGTACAAAATTCAAAGAAATAAATATAGAAATAATCTTGGGAAACAAGTATCGTTTCCAATGATTGATTGAGTGACTCCTAGTCAAATCTCGTTTATATATGTTGTAATGTAGCCACTCGGACCTAAGTCAACGGCACAGCGCCCGAATGTCGGGACCGCATTACAAATCCAGAGTAAATCAGGAATACCTTGAAAAAACAACAATCATTGGCCAGAAAGCAGAATCGCAATTATACCTGTATACGAGTAAGAGCGTAGGTATAACGTAGGTAATTTGCCGACAAACTCTAAGCAGTTTGGCGAAGCTTGGTATATTTAAATAAATAAATAAAATACGTAACCTCAATAAAAATTTGCTGAATTGAAAACTTGCCGAAAGAATAGTGTACCTACTTTAACAATATCTGGCACTTGCCTGTCGCTTACTTGCTGAAATAGTTTTTGAATGAGCTTTACTAGAGTACACGATTGATCGCATTTATTAATCGATTCGGGCGTTCACTGAGTTATTACGGTGGCAACCAGGCAAGGCTTAACTTCATTTTTGAACCAGCTCTTCCAAATAATTTGTCACGTAGGTACTTAGCTCGGTAACCCATCATTTTATCGAATTTCACTTCATCGATTGTATCATTTCATCGAATTTTATTTTGTCGAACGGTAGTTTCTGCTGAAACCAAGATGTTTTCAGGGTATATTAAACATTAAATATACCTACGAGGTTAGGTTAGAATTGACAAAATAAAAATAAAATAACGCATGCGGTGAGAAATGCCTTTCGATGAAATAAAAATTCTATGTGATGATACCTTCGTTGAAAAGTGTTTCGATAAAATAATAGGTACCCAGTTAGCTCGCTTAAAGTTTTTAATGGCTGGCTAGTGCAACTTAATACACAGTCGATTTTTTTTGCATTTAGTGTTAACTGCCCATAGTCTGAAGTATTCCCAGTAACTATTAGGCACATTAAAACAAGTTATTTAATAATTAAATTATTTATGAAAACATAAAATACCCTACTGCAACAAAAATATCAACTGAGAAGAAAAAATAAGTTCTTTAATCTATAAGCAGTAAATTGTGAGAGTAATGTACTAATAAAAACGAATAAATACATATACAGGGTGCCATCGGAGACGTAATCAGAAACCACTTTTTCAGACCTGGTAATTGATGGTCATTACAACGTAATAGGAGTAATAATAATAATGCAACCGCAATGTTTTTTTTGTTCGATTCCTCGTTAACAAATAATATGATTTATACCATTTTTTAGGGTTTCGTACAAAAAATGATAAAACGGAACCCTTATAGGATCACTCGTGCGTCTGTCCGTCTGTCCGTCTGTCACAGCCAATTTGCTCCGAAACTACTGGACCGATTGAGTTGAAATTTAATACTCATATGTAAAATGACCCAAACACAGATGTGCAAAGTATTTTTTTTAATAAGTGTCATATTTGTGTAACAAATAAGAAATTTAAAAAAAAAGTTTTGTAATCCTTACCGTTCCATATATATCAAATGAAAGGGCTCGTTATGAGGATTTCATTTTTTTTTATTATTATTGTAATGTGTTATTCATGAAAGAAGATGAAAATTGACCATTCCACCACTGATCTCTAGAAATAGTGAGCCTAAAATTTAAAAAAAAAACGCTGTACACGCATTGATTTTTCGCTGTTCTATCAACGCTAGGCGGGTTGACGTTGGGTTTTGGGACACACTGTGTACGTGCTTTTTTATTTAAGACATTTTTCAGATTTTTATTACTTGTAGTTTTGGCGGTGGCTCAGTGCGGTGGTTCCACGATCCACCAAATCTAAAAATTGATAAAATCATTGTACAGTAAAGGAAAATGATTCCTTGACCACTTTGGACTATGTCAAAGTGACATAATCAATAAAAATGTGAGAGACTTTCTTATGCTTTTATTTACAGTGTCACTTTGACATAGTCTTAAGTGGTCTAGGTATCAATTTCCTTGAGTGTACCTACATAATAAATTTTTGATAAAGTTGTTAAAAATTTGTACTTTTCGTAGCTGTATATCGTGCGGAAAGTTGGATTTTTCAAACTAGTGCTTTTTACTTTTCATAGCTGCACATCGTGCGGAAAGTTGGATATTTCGCACTAGTAAGAGGAATGTATGTTTGTAAACTCTTTATTGCACATAAACGTAAAGATAACGTACATAGGCGAACTTATCCCATATGGGATCTCTTCCAGTTAACCTTGGAGCACAATAAGCAATGCTAGAGGATAGGCAAATTTACAAAATAACAGTGAAAAAAAAGGTACATACATCCGAAAATAAGGGAAAGGTTAGCACTAGACCGAAGGCGGTGTCCACTGGTACCATCGGCCAAAAAACGAAACCCTTCGGAAAGGTAATAAAATAAAAGTTTAAAAAACAAAAAACCGCCTTCAAAAAGCAAAAAATAACTTCATTTAAAATGGTAGGTAATATGAAGTCTGCTTTTGGTTAAAATATTGTTGGACGCCGACTTCAGTTGGACTGACCACCTACCATTTTAAATTAAGTTATTTTTTGCTTTTTGAAGGCGGTTTTTTGTTTTTTTAAACTTTTATTTTATTTTATACTTTTTAGTGATCATAATTATGCTGTTATGTAGTCCCACTTTAATTAATAAGAATTAATAAGAAAGTATAGAACATTGAAATTCAATCTCGCCGCAAGCAACGCCGTGGGAAAGTCATAGTCATATATTTAAACGTAGGTACATACTCGTATGCTTCGTCATAGTCGCTCAACTATCTTAATCGAAATATCTTTTCGCCACCCTTGAAATATATACCGTTTAGGAGTTCCAGTGGCCATCTGTGGTTTTCATCATCAGTTCCACTTTACCAAATAGTGTTTTCCAAGAGCAAATTACACGAGTTACAGTGAAAAATACCAAAATCGCTATAAGTGTGCCTATAAATTTTGAAGAGTTCCGTCGATTCCTCATGGACTCAAATCTTCATTTTGATAAAAATGGGACCAAATGGGAAGCACCAGCTTTGAGATAAAAAAAAAATCTTCAAAATCAATTCACCCAGTCGAAAGTTCTGAGGTAACAAACATAAAAAAAAGTACATGCTGTTGAATTGAGAACCTCCTCCTTTTTTGAAGTCGGTTAAAAAGGAGAAGAAGGAGTAAAAAGTACATTAAAAAGTATCGACAGAACATGCACATCCCTACGACGACGGATGGGCAACCACTTGAGTTGCACGCGGTATTGGGATACATGGTCATATTTCCGCAAACCATAGATGCAGGGCCTGATTAACCCTTAGGCTAATTAGGCTCCAGCCTAGTGCGCGACGATCGGGGGGGCGGCGCGCTGAAATCGTGTCTTCGCATGCACTATTAATCTAGCATCATTGCATTTACCCTACATATTTCAAGTAAACCTCATAATTAGCCTAGGGCGGTCAGAACTCTTGATCTGTAGCCATCAGCATATGCATATATGTATCTTATACAAACATTTTGGAGACGCTTCAGCTGGTCAAGCAGTTCCTCCCTGAGGTTAAGAAACGTTATGTCTCCATAATCAAGGAGAGGAAGTAGTAAGGAACGAGCAAGAGTAAGCTTTGTGTTAAAAGGTAGAAAATTTTGCAGACGCCACAAGGAATGTAGGGAAGCAAAGAGTTTACGCCTAACATTATTACCGTGGGCTCTCCAGGACAACGTCTGGTCCATTGTGACACCCAAGTTTCTAACAGTAGAGGAGAAGGGAATCGGAGTCCTATTATATATAGTAAACATTAGGTGTCACAAATCCAGATAGTTTAGCGACTCAACCAAGGACAATAGCCTGTGACTTCTTAGCATTAACCATTAAACCAAACCTCTCCGCCCAGCAACGTATAGACTCGAGTTCATTATTGATTTGACTTATCAAGGCGGGGAAATCATCGAGAGTAGCATAGGCGTAAATTTGCCGTCCGCGTACAGACTAGTGTGTTATTAAACGTTTCCATTTTTGAAATACCTATACTTTTGTTTCAAGCCGTGCATTCAACCAAAGAGTTTGCACGTTCAACCACTTTTTGATTACGTCATTGAGTATTGAAACTATTCATTCAGGTAATACACGTACACACATACATACACATATACACATACATTCACACACACACATACACAAATACACACATACACATACATACACTCAAACTGTAAAATTGATTACTTTCGCAAATTTGCCTTTTTTAATTATTGTTTTATTTGTGTAAATGTATTAGGTAATAAACGACGTGTGATACACGTGCGGAACTGTCATTTTAACTCGTCCCGACTCATGTTTCTTGCTTTCAACTCGGGCCAAGACACCTCGGGACACGTGTAAAATGATATCCTTTCCGCATATGCATCAAAATGCACTATTAAGGACTATCCAATTATACCACACTCAATAATTTCATAAAGTAAAAAAACAAAATTTTACATTTACTTTACCCAGTATGAAAGGTAATTACCCCAAAAAAAAAAACCGGTCAAGTGCGAGTCGGACTCGCGCACCGAGGGTTCCGTATTGAAGATAATATGCTTGGTAAGCTCAAAAGAAAATACTCATTTTGTTATAAGCTTTATTTTCCAGGCAATAAGGTCGATTTTGACTAGCCTAAATTTTAATACAGATTTTCTTAGTTTTTTTGTTATTTCTCAAAAACTGTAAATAATGAACACTTTATTTTATTTTTCCCAGAAAATATAAGTAATTATCTATACGTCAGGATTTTTTCTGAATTTTTGATTAATAAACTTCGGAGATAAGGGGGGGGGAACGGTCATTATTTTTACATTTTTGGCTATAAATCAAAAAGTAAATAACAGAATTTTTTCAAAAAAACAGTTTTGAAATGTGCAGATTAAGACCTATCATATGACGCCCCATTTGCTATAATCGAACCACTTTCATTTTTGAACCCCCCATTCTAGACCCCTTTTCAATTATTAATGAAATTAATTTCATATTTTTTTTACTTCAAATAGATGCGGGCAAGCAAGTTGTACAACTATGCCAAATTTCAAGTTGATAGCATTTGTAGTTGCTGAGAAAACCTGCTGTGACATACAGACAGACAGACAGACAGACAGACAGACAGACAGACAACGAAGTCTCACCATAAGGGTTCCTTTTGTACCATTTTGGTACGGAACCCTAAAAAAGACTTAATGTTACAATTTTGTCGGCGTAATTTAAATGTGTATGACGGACATGGCGAAATTATATGGGGAAATAGTTTGACTTCGGAACCTTAAAAACGGCTCTCTACTCTCTAGTGAACGGTGGATCGAATGAGCGAATCAGCGAAGTCCTATGCGCGGGCCACTCGTCGGGTAAAGTGGGTAAGCTAAGAATGCACGCATTTAAATAGATATTTATACGCTCTGACGGGAGAACTTCAACTGGTTAATATACATAATATAAATGGTTGCGTCGCGTTTATGTAAGAGAATCACCTACCAGGCTAATATCGGTCACGAACCGTCTGTGTTCTAATACGATCAACTGACTGGCCAATATCGGCCGGCTGGCTGTTGCCCACAAGTTTAGTTTGTTTGTACCTTTAGACAGCCAAACAAAATCCAGTGACATTTCCCCAACGGCTAAAAATACGTTAAAGTAAAAGCTAAAGTCGTCAAATGGCGACGACGTTACTTTTCTCAGGATTAGTCAAAGTCAAAAGTCAAAGTCAAATATCTTTATTTTACATAAAATGTGGTGCAGTACAGGTCGCAATGTTGAAAAAGATTGTCTCACACAGTTTGCCATTGTCAGGTATGCAAAATGTTAAATAATGAATTTACATAATAGAAATAAAATTGAAATAAGTCAAACAGGACAGCGGTAGCACAGTTAACATGCCACAATAACTATTAAATGCGTCATTTATATTTAACACGTCACATTTTTAACCGGAAATGGTCAAAGTACCTATTCGTTAACGGAGTAGAAACAGTGCTGCAGTAGCCAACTTTTAAATTTGCGTTTGAACATATTCAAGGGCAAATTTTTAATGTAAATAGAGATGCTCATACAGTATGTATTTCTACTATATAATTTTGTCCTTTTAGCTGGCATTACCAGACGGTTAGGATACCTTGTGTTAAATTGACACATTTCTTTACACGTTTTAAACAGCCGTGGATTACTTTTAACAAACAAACAAATTTCGAAGATATTATATTATTTATACATACACGGCACTGTCAATAGTCGCAGGTCTCTAAACAAGGGTCTGCAAGAGGTTTGAGCGTTTATGTTACATATTGACCTGATGCATTAGCGGCCTGCACACGTAAAGTTCGGACCGCGGGAAACGCCACGCGCCGTTCCAATCTTCGTTCTGAACCGTACCTACGTGTAAATGCAACTGCAATAGTAAAATAGTAAAAATGTACGGTTCGGAACGAAGATTGGAACGGCGCGCGGCGTTTCCCGCGGCCCGAACTTTACGTGTAAAGGCCGCTATAGCTTTTGTGGTATTAGTACCCAATTCGCATGACATGAGTTACCCCATAGTAGGGTGATTTTTTTTCTACTAATTTTTACAAGTCGCCATATAGTATATATGAATGAGTTACTTTACTGCATAGCTTATCAATATGTTCGCTCCACGAACATTTGTCATCTAGGGTGATTCGTAGATAAGTTGTATGCGAGGATTCTTTAATCACTTGACTCTCAGAAGGTACATGACACAAGGTACTACGGTAGTGAGCCATCTATGTATACCGCTTCCTTGTGTACCTATGTAGGTATCACTTACTTTACTGGTTATGATAAGTTACCTATGCTATAAAACATTCTTCACTTACTTTTAATTTTGTGACAAAAGATTACTAAGATAGTCTTGTTTCATTCCACTTTCTGTGGAACTAGTCATTCATTACTCAAAAACATTATTTCTAACAACTGATAGGTAGGTAAAATCAGCAGTAAACACTCGGGATGATTATTTTACTCGAGGCAGAGCTATTCATATAAGTAGGTTGCGCACGAAGGGGGAGAAACACATTACGGAGAAGGAGGTCGAGGGAGCGGAGCGGGAGGCTGGCCTGAGGGAGCGACCCTGCCTCGGGATAGATTTGAAGGTACAATCATTTTTTATGCGAGGGGGACGCGGAGAAGTGGTCGCCGACACCCGAGGTTAGCCGTACTTCCAATGTCAAATAGATGAATTTTCACTTCATATCTGCCGAACCAGACTTTTTTTTATTAAAGTCTGATTAAGGAGATGTACGTCTAGTTTCGCCACGCGTAGGTACTCGTATTCAGTTAAAATGTGAAAGTTAGAAGAAAGGAATAGTAGGAGATCCGAATAGGAGACGACCTTCACCCAGCTGTTTATTCGATAAAAAGTATTTTATATCAATTTTAATATGGTAAGTAATATATGGCGTATAGGTTGACTGAAAAATTTCAGTCCAGGACAGTCCATAATAAAAAAAAAAACTAAAAATTAACCATTTTAAAAGTGGCTATTGCTTGTTTAATAGACCAAATACATACTATGTAATCGAAATTATGAAGCCTATAAGAATTTGCAACCGTTAGGTTGACTATTTTTTCCCATCATAACCATTGGGTAGGCAGGTAAGTCGGTACTAATAATTTGCACTAAACCTAACGTTTGCATATTATAGCAAATTTAAAAAAAAGTTAATTTTTATTTTTTTTATGGTTCCGTACCTCAAAAGGAAAAAACGGAACCCTTATAGGATCACTTTGTTTTCCGTCTGTCCATCTGTCTGTATGTCAAGACCCTTTATCTCGGGAACGCGTGGAGGCATCGAGTTGAAATTTAAACCATATACTCAAGTCTACAGTCCCTTGACGCTGGGAAAAAATCAAACTTCTAAGTTAACGTGAAAAAAAGATATGGCCGTTTATGCCGCTAAAAACGTATATTTCGACACTCTCAAGGGAATCAAAATTTATATCTAGGGTATTTTCCGTTGACCTAGAACTATGAAATTTGGCAAGTAATACCGTCTCATACTACAAATATAGGAAAAAATCTGAAAACCCAAATTCTTTAATTAAATCACAAAAAATCAGGGTCTTTATTCAAGGAACGGCGGCGCCGCGGTGCAAATTTTGAATTTTGAATTAAGAAAATTTGAATGAACCGTGTCATGTGCGGTGCGGTTTTTTTATTATGTACTTTACTGGACTGAAATTTTTCAGTCGCCATATATTACTTACCATATTAAACTTGATATAAGTAAAATACTCTTTATCGAATAAACAGCTGGGTGAAGGTCGTCTCCTATTCGGATCTTAGACCAGAAGTAGAATAAACATTATGTAGTTAAATAACTTGACCATCGTCCTTAACATTGTAACATTGTAAAATTAAGATTGTTATCAAAATATTGGGAGGTCATGTACTACCCTTACTTACGGGTTTCAATTTCAATGCGCTATTTAGATAACTAAATGACGCCAGATGATGATTAAGTAGGTATTTCATATACTTACTAGGTACTAATTTTATAAGTAAGACGTTATGGCGTATTTCTTAAATACTGAAAGCCACATATTTGCGGTCTTAAGTTAATTTTTCATCCATACTTTTTACGAAACTCTATTTTTTCGTTTGGTCCTGAAAGCAAAAAAAGACGCGAATCTCATTGTCAGTTATTCCATACATGCGTAATGCGTATTTGTATTTGACAAACAAGTGTCGCCACGTCGCGGCGGTCGGCAAGCCCGCGTGTCGCGGCGACTCGCGTCGCGCGGCTCCCGGCCTGCCCGCGCATGCGCCGCGACACGCGACTCGTAATGCAATAAAACTTCAACGCATTTTTTTTTACTCGATGTCTGCCATTAGAGGGGGCGATGAAGCATATAACATTTGCTTTGTAGAGTGCCTAGCGAGAAGGCATTTTGTCATGGGGTTATTACAGTACCCTTGAAGTGGAAAACGCATCTCTTCACTCTCAGATATTCTTAACTAGGGTTTTTAGCTAAAGAAACTTAATGTAAGTAGGTAAATTTGGTAATTATGGATCTGTTACATCTGAAACGTATCATTGGTCTCAATTACACTTAATGCGTTTTTGCATTAACAAAATGGACCACACTAAGTTTCTGTAAGTACTTATTTATGTGATCTCTGAGAATATCACTGAAAATATATCGAACTTTGCTGTCATTTAAATTGGCGCTCGTTAGGGACTGGCAATAGTTCGTGCCGTTCGACCAAACTCGCTAATGGACGTTGTGCAACAAAGTAAATACCTACAACCTACGCCTACTGACCGAACCATAACCACCAAACCATACATGATTGCTTGATTAAATGCTGCGATAAATTTTAAGGAGAATGTGTTTTTTAAAGCTTGCTTTTCATTTAGTCAAGTATTATCTTACTAAAGTAATGGGTAAGTATATGTACAGTTGAGTCGAGGCCTCTGATTAACTTCCCCGCAAGTATCTTTTTTACGGGCCGCAAGACCAATTTTCCCACTCTTACAGTTTTTAGGGTTCCGTAATTAAACTAGGAATCCTTATAGTTTCGCGTCGTTGTCCGTCCATCTGTCCGTCCGTCCGCAGCCTAGCTCAGAGACTCTTAGTACTAGAAAGCTGTAATTTGGCATGAATATACATATTAGTCACGCCAACAAAGTGGCAAATAAAATATTGAATTTTTTTTTTTTCAGTTTACGTAGGTACGATAGGTATCCTACACGTAATAATTTTTCGATTAAGAGATCCGTTTATGAAATATTAGCGCTAATTTTTGTTATAGTCTAGTGTCCCCTCCCCCCTACAGCCAAAACTAAAATACTAAAAATCTAAAAAAATATCTTAAATGAAAGCACATTATAATGAATTTAATAGGAAAACTATAAC
Organism: Acleris cristana; assembly: GCA_948252455.1. Classification (NCBI taxonomy): domain Eukaryota; kingdom Metazoa; phylum Arthropoda; class Insecta; order Lepidoptera; family Tortricidae; genus Acleris; species Acleris cristana. The sequence continues at coordinate 23,817,358 of OX411772.1, read as the reverse complement.
GACTAAGTAGACTTCATTGGTTCTTGAGCTACAAACGGTTTTAATGTTTATACCTACCGAAAAAATATTTATTTGCGTTGTTGGTAAACTGACCGTGACCTATGACGATGTATGAGGATAACAGTTTTCCAACGACAAAATTAAATTTGTCGCGAAGTCTAATTTGTTTGTAGTAACGGCTTCGGAAACCTACTTTGGGCATAATCCGACATGCTCTTGCCCGGTTTTAAAGAACGCTTCAAAGCAAACGGAACAGAATCTGTTCGCGCCGGCACGCCCCACCGCGCTGTGCGATTGGCAAGTAACCGTCTGGCAGGAGAGCCTATAAGTGGCCTTAACCGTTATAAATATCATTAATAAGTATTTAAAAGTGGTTTTGTTACAACACCGTTACAAACTCACAAATTCCTTCTCTGTTAATCACTGAAGAATTAAAATAACATTAATACCAGACAGTAAGAAAATTATACAAGTTATTAAAAAATGACGGAGCAATACTCACAGAAGGTACATGGCGCCGTATTAATTGAAATCGACATTTGTAGTAGTGTTAAGTATTTGTGTAATTACATCGGCTGCGATCCTCGCTACTCGAGCCTAGAAACAGCCCACAGCAGCGAGTCCTACGCGCAGCTCGCCGAATACCTACTTACTATTTATTCTACACATTCATTTCTGAACTCCTACGCCAAAACAACGCTACGGGCCTCAATTCTACTCGGTTTATACCCTTATTGCAGCATTTAAAAGTAACTTTATTGCCGACTGTACTTCTAACGCTGATAATAAACTCACTATCAAAAGGCAGAGTGAAATAAATCCAAACTAGACGGATCTACCTACTATGATCATGATCATTGTACTGTCTGTGTGTTGTTGCAAGAGTGAACCAAATTTTTAAGTCAATTCGATCATTATAAGAAGGTTAAAAATGACTTCCACGATTTGATTACATTATTAGTTTGTTAGTCACAAGTGAAGTTACTATAAAGCATATAATTAAAAGAACAGAATAACTTTACTAAGTGCGAAATTTATATACCTGATCACATTTATTTAGATCTTTTGACATCGTCACTAATTTTAATGCAGCTTCACCCAATATTTCGGTCCATTCAAATTCATCTTTAACACTTAGGTTCACCGATTTTTGACGAAGCAAACAATCTCATTATGAATTGTAAATTAAATCTGTTTAAAAATACTTCTAACCTTTTGTACGAAATAAACCCCCACATGGCGTTTTTTATTATTCGGTTTTGTCTTTTCACTCCAAAGTTCATGTATTTGTTACGGAGTAGTACAATTTGGAAATTTCCAGACATCATGGCCTCTATCTTGCCTCTATAGATAACCCTTCAATCAACTCTTGTCTAAATTATTAAACATTCGTTTTAGTTTAAGGCCTTGGACTCAAGCGGTTCTCCCAATTCGTTTCGGTGGACTTGGTATTCGATGCTCTTCTAGCGTGGCACTACCAGCTTTCCTGTCCTGCGCTTATGGTTCGTTGCCTCTCGTCAGTATTATCTTAAATCTCCCACAGATACGTGACGTTGAGATTGCGAACCTGGTGGATGGTGGGCCAGAGATGCTTGGTGTGAGTCGTATCCCAGAGTGGATATGCCAGTCAAGAGGCATATCCAAAGAGCATGGGATACACCTCGTTTCATATCAATTCATTCATCTCTCATACAAAATAGTCCGGACGATTCAGATCGCGCCCGTCTCCTCGCTGTCTCAGCAGGCGAATCAGGTCACTGGCTCCATGCTCTTCCTTCTCGCAATATAGGCAGATTCTTGGACCCAAGCTGCTTGGAGCTAGAATCTATGAACCTCATACTTGCAAGTGCGGGAAGGAAGTGAGTAAGCTGGGACGACATGGCCTTTCATGCTTTAGAAGTGCCGGCCGTTTGTACCGCCACGGCACAATTAATGATCTGATCCGTCGTTCGCTTGCCACTGCCTCTGTACCAGCTGTCCTGGAACCAGCAGGTTTGCATAGAGACGACGGCAAGCGACCAGACGGAGCTACATTGGTGCCGTGGAAACTGGGTAGGGCACTGGTGTGGGACGCGACGTGTGTTGACACATTCGCGCTTTCCCACGTCCAGTCAACCCGTAATCGGGCCGGTGCAGCAGCTGATCAGGCCCAAACCATCAAGCGCCGCAAATATTCATCATTATTAAAACAAATTTGTGGCGCTTGCAGTGGAGACCATGGGACCTTGGTCAGCTGATATGAAAAGCTTTATTAAGGTCCTGTCATCCCGGCTCATAGACACCTCCGGAGATCCTAGAGCTGGTGCTTACCTCTCCCAAAGGATTGGGCTAGCTATCCAGAGAGGTAACGCAGCCAGTGTCATAGGGGCCATGCCGCGAGCGGACCTGCTAGAGGGGGTGTTCTTTTTATAGTGGTGATTATTATTTACGTCTTTAATATTTGAGTAACTTAGTTTTATTTTAATTTAAGTAAATACCTAAGTTTAGTTTTGACTTTTAATTGTATATAAAAATAACTATAATCAAATCATGTTAACGATACGATAAAAAGTTGGGGAAAAGACAAACTAAAATCAAATAAATCTTTTCTTGGGGTGTGGCAATAAAAAAAATCTTATTCTTATTATTATTCTTATATCAAAAATAGGAGCGTAAGCTACTGGACGGTCAAGTCGAGCGTCTACGTCGTCAATTCTATGGTGCATGGTACCTACATTATAATATGACCGTTTCCGAAATTCGATTTTACGTTTGTTTTATTCGGCCCGTCAAAATATCCTGCTCCATACAATGGAGACTTTAATAGGTACTATTAAAAAAACCGGCCAAATGCGAGTTGAACTCGCGTGGAGAGGGTTCCGTACATTCTTACAAGTTTTCAGCACTGAACTATAATATACTTATTGTATTTTTTTCAAAATTTTAGGCTCAGTAGTCGAAGATTATGGGGAGGAATGGTCAATTTTCCTAATTACCCTACCCTACCTAATTTGCCCCCGAAAATGACCCTTTTTAAAAAAAAAACATTTACTTTGCTTATCTGTGTTTGGGTCATCAATTTACATATGTGTACTAAATTTCATCTCAATCGGTTCAGTAGAGTTCCGGTTCTGGAGCAAATTGGCTGTGACAGACGGACAGACAGACGGACGCACGAGTGATCCTATATATAAGGGTTCCGTTTTTTTATTTTTTGTACGGAACCCTAAAAACAATAAGGATTAAGTACAAAATACAAAACAATAATGAAAAGTATTATTGAATAAACAACAAAGTGAAAATGATAAATGATACCTAAATATTGTATACCAAATTGTTAATAAGTAGAATTTTACGTTCGTTCGAGTTGATCGAGTTACGACATTTGTACGTTCTTTATTAGCTATAGTTAGGTAAGCGTAGCGTAATGTTTCCTTTGCTTCGCTGGAATGTAGCCGAGAGCTAGGTGCAGGCTGAAACCCAGCGCTGTGCAGCTGACCCAGCTCGCAGCACATGCTGAGACTTGACCCTGTCGTCGCAGAATCATTTACCTACCTGTTGAAACTGTGTTCTAATGCTGTGTGTTTCTTAATTATAATTTTAAACATTGTGAATTAATTTTAGCATAATTTGTCGCGAAAAACAATCTTCACTGTAAATACGACTAATACGAGTATAAACTTATATTAGATCCGGAAGTTCAGAATTTTGTATGACGTTGTTCATTAAGATGTAGGCTCAAAAAAAAAACAAGTTTTCGACCTGAAGCGCCGAACGCAAGGAATCATGTCATAATTAATAAATATTATGACATGATTAAATTAGGTTGCAGAAAATACACATTTTGTTATAACATTTTAATTTCTATTCTATGCAATAAGGTCCAATTTGACGGGCCTAAACTTTAATACAGATTTTTAAGTTCTTTTGCATTTTTTTCCAAAACTGTAAAAACTTCATGTTATGTTTCGCGTAAAATATAAATAATTATTTAAGTCAGGATTTGTTCCGTTTGCTATAATCAAATCACTTTCTATTTTCAACCCCCAATCCTAGACCCCTTGTTAAATATGTATTTTACGAAAAACTGATGCGGCTAAGCGAGTTAAGTTATACAACTATGCCAAATTTCAAGTTGAATAGCTTCAATAGTTTAAGAGAAAAACTGCTGTGACATACAGACAGACAGACACCGAAGTCTCACGGCTAACCATAAGGATTCCTTTTTTACCATTTTGGTACGAAACGGAACTCTAAAAAAACGGGATGTTAAGTTTTAGACCATTTTTTTAGCTGGTGTTGGTTTTTAACCCGGAAGGACTAGTTTTTAATAGTGTTTTAATTACAGTTTCATTTTTGTATCATTGACATTTTTTCGCAAATTCCTTTTAAAAATCGTCGTTTGATACACGTGGGAAACTGTCATTTTCACTCGTCTCTCATTTGTATGTCTTTACCAATCACGGAACTATGGGAGTCCCGGACCTTTGGAAGGCGTACATGGATCCGAAGCCAACACGCAGAGGCCCTTAAATAGACAATTTTAATTTAGTAAAGTGATGGGACACCAACCGGCAGAGGCGTATTTACCCTAGGGCCAAGGGAGCTATGGCCCGGGGCGGCAGCCTTCTCAGGGCGCCGGGATCCATCCATAGCCCGGGGCGGCAGGCTTCTCAGGCGCCGAACGCCGCCGCCATGATAGGTACCCGAGAATATTTTACTGTAAATACTTTTTCGTCACTTTATGGGGCGGCAAATCTAACTGGCCCGGGGCGCCAAATCTTTAAATACGCCTCTGCCAACCGGCGATTGTCCCTGAGTTCAAACTATAGAAGAATGCTCCGACGGATAACCACTGGTTAGTGTAAGACTATTTAAGAAGGATGGGAACATTAATAATAGATTCTATGAATGAATGATATGGATTTGTGAACTAGGCTATTGATGAAACTACGGCGCCTGCCTAACAATGCTAATTATTTACTTTGTTTGAAATGGCAGGCGGTGACTCGCCAACTTAATTGAATGGGCCTCCACATGGCCTCCATCAAGTATTTTTATTATTATTATTGTCCTATTTACAAGTAATGTTTACCACTAAATACACGTAAAACGTATTTTTGCAGGTAACTAAGCCGTTTTCGACAAGTAGAATATTAAAAAAATATTACTTACGCTTGATTTTTTGTATTTTCACATATTAGTAATATTATCTATTGCTTATCGTCACCTACAATGCCACTCATATAAAAGTATTTAAACACAGTTGTCATAAGTCGATACAAGTGTCCATCCATGTTAAGCAAGTCGATAAATATGTCGATTTTACATTCATATCGGTAGAAAATGGATAATTCAATTTAATCATCGCCACCGTCTAAGCAATGATAATCGTAAATTAATAAAATAATAATACTTAACTACAGACCTACTAAAAATGTCCCACATACGTGACATTCTATCGAATACTGGTCCTTTCAGATTAAAATCGAGACTGACTTCGGAACAATGATCAAAAATTTCGTGTTAATTTAGTTTAGTGAGGTTGCGTTTGGTGCTTAAGATCGAAAACGAATCGATTATTCGTTAGACCAATTTCCATGTCACGTTACTAACAAGTTAAAGTTTTAAATTATGCATAGAACAAGCGTAATCTTTTTAACCAAAAATAAACCAGTCCTTATGTAGGTACACTAAAATAATATTTTTAAATTTTCCTGCTTCCAAAGCCCCGGGCTGGCCTTATTTCGTAATTTATTTATTTATAGTCTCAACATTAGGTATACCCATGTTGACTATCGATTTCTGAATTGAATTTATGTACCTAATACTGGGAGGGGATATAAAAAGTTAAAGCGTACGTATTCCTTTTTTGTCGAGACGTTGTGATTGGTCGACCGCGCGGTGTAAAAAGTGCGCCGCGCGCCCCTTCGCGCTTTCGCAACGCCCTTACACACATTATAATACCTATAACCAACTGAAGAGTTTTTTACGGGAACCGGATACACGCGAGCTGCCCTATTGCATATTACATATTGCATATTACTTGCATGTGTACATGTGTAATGTATTGAATACATTATGCGGCCTGCCGAAGCTGCCTTTTCGTTATTAAGCGTCTGTCTAAAAAGAGTAGTGCAATGTTTTTCTAAACAATAGTCAACGCAGCGTTGGTTAACGTTACTGTCTGTATTAAGTATATATGTATAACTAGCTTCTGCCCGCGACTTCGTCCGCGTAGAATTAGTAATTTTGCCATCCCACGGGAACACTGATTTATTTCGGGATTCAAGGTAGCCTATGTGTTAATCCAGTGTATAAGCAAACTCTATTCCAAATTATATCCAACCAAATTCGTCCGTCCGTTTTAGCGAAAAAGTAACAAACTCACGCACGCATAACCATTCGCATTGATATTATATGTAGGATAGGATGTAAACAGGTACATCCAGCGCACCCAATTGCTCCGGCCGAAATCATAGTCGATAAAAATACCCTCGGTGCGTGAGTCCGACTCGCACTTGACCGGTTTTCAGTATTTGACGCTTGTGCATTTTACCGTTATAACGATACAACAAAAAAAATGCTTCGCAGTTTTTATGTATACAATAATACAAACTGACAATATCCCAAACAAAGCAAATAGGACGAATTTCTTCGATCAATGAGCGCGAGCGGGCTTTGCCGCTCCTATTTACACCCCTGGCGCCCGCGACACGCTGCGAAGAACTTTGTCGCCGTATATTATACTTCACTATCACTATCACTACATAGTATAAAACAAAGTCGCTTCCCGCTGTCTGTCCCTATGTATGCTTAGTTCTTTAAAACTACGCAACGGATTTTGATGCGGTTTTTTTAATAGATAAAGTGATTCAAGAGGAAGGTTTTTATTTATAATACATTTTAGATTATCTACGGGTTTTACAGAAAACTCAAATACCGAAGCGAAGCGAGGGCGGGTCGCTAGTTCATGTATAAACTAAAGTCGCACACTTTCACAATGAACGAATTTTACGATTTAGATGTTAATGCGTAATGTATATTATAGTAGATGTAAGTGCCCAATTACTTTTTACTTCTAAATTTGAATAGGTAATAAAGAAAAGTTAGTGTAGGTATTGAATTTTTTATACGTTTAATTTTCGGTAATTGGTGGTCAATTGGAGTGGATTCTGAATGGTCAAAAAAAAACTTTACCCTAACCTAACCAACTGTATTTACTCCCAGTACATTATAGCTATTATCATAGCTCATAGCTATTATTTATTTAACTTCGATACATAACTCTATCCCCCATTTCAACTCCTTAGGAATATTATTTTCAAAATCGCCAAAAGTAAGTTTTTTTTTTAGTAACACCCATTTTAAACGTTTCTAACTACAAACATGACGAAGTCTGATATAAAATTCAACATCCCCCTTATATCCCTTAGTCGCTGTAAGCTATAAATTATATTTGTATTCGCATATACGTCTCTAACTTCACAAAATAAATGCGTTTTTGAAGGCGGTTTTTTGTTTTTTATAACATTTATTTTATTTTGTACTTTTTAGAGATCATAATAAGCTTTTGTACCTACCTAGTCCCACTTCTTAGTTGATATGAAACTTTAAGACATTTCACGATCACCGCCAGCAACGCCGCGGGAAAGTCATAGTCATATTTAAACAATTAAATGTCCTTCGTTGTAGTCGCTCAAGATATCTTATCAGTTATCGCAACCCTTGAAAAAGGTATCATTGAGGAGTTCCGGTGGCCATTCGGTGGTCTTCATCATCAGTTCCATTTCACCAAATGATACTTTCTGAATGCAAATGCTAGACTTGTTACTAAATATACTAAAATCGCTATATGTTTGCCTACAATATTTGAAGAGTTCCCTCAATTCCTCACTGATCCCCTGATTAGATTCAGATTTGGTGACAAAGGGACCACCTCAAAAGTACAAAAAAAATATTAAAATCGGTCCACAATTGATGGAGGAATCGGTGAACATACATAAAAAAAAATACATACAGTGGAAAGTATAACCTCCTCCTTTTTTGAAGTCGGTTAAAAATGACGAAACTCATACAAAATTCTACACCCTTCTTTTACCCCTTAGGGTTTATAATATGAGTAGGAATAGTGGATAATAGCTTCTTAATGCGTCTTCGTCCGCTTAGATTTCGATTGTAGTTATTCCCTCGGGAACTTTAAAACTTTCTGGGATGAACACACAAACTTTCGCATTTATAATATCAAGTAGGATAGGATAGGATATACACACTGCTTTGCAGATTGGAATAACGTACTAAGTAATAAGTTTTCCGTTGTGCGCCTAATGGATATATTTAAAGGATTCCCCATAAAGGGATAGCATCTTTGTTCGTGCTCTGTTTTAGTGCGTACGGTGTTCCATTCTCAGCTTGCCCGCTTTACCCGTCGGTCGAGTAAGTGAGCTCGTATGACTTTGCTCCCTCGATTGAAAGACTGTTCGACAGAGAGCCAATATAATATAACCTACCTGACCTCAATTCTCTTATAAACGGCTTCTATTCGATTGATCGATCGATCGAGCTCGCGAGCACATATAAGCAATGGTTAAAATACAGATTTGAGAATGCACGTCCTAAAATTTTGTTTGTACGCTCTGAGGGGACACCTTTACCTTTTTGGACCGATTTAAAAAAATATTTTTTGGTTTGATAGAGTATACTTCCGAGGTAGTCCCATTGTCACCAAATCTGAATCTGATGAGGGGATCAGTTAGGAATTGAGGGAACTCCTCAAATATTGTAGGCAAACATATAGGTAGCGATTTTAGTTTTTTTGTAACAAGCTTAGCATTTGCATTCAGAAAGTATCACTTGGTGAAGTGGAACTGATGATGAAGACCACAGATGGCCACCGGAACTCCTCAACAGTACCTATTTTAAGGGTGGCGATAAGATATCTCGATTAAGATAGTTGAGCGACTACGACGAAGAATATTTACTTGTTGAAATATGACTATGACTTTCCCGCGGCGTTGCTTGCGGCGCGCTTGAAATAACTTAAAGTTTCATATCAACTAAGAAGTGGGACTACGTAACAGAACAGCGTACCTATTATGATCACTAAAAATAATAAAATAAAATAAATTACTTAAAAAACAAAAAACCGCCTTCAAAAACGCAAAAAATAACTTCTTTAAAAATGTAGATACCTAACAGGTTAGTCCAACTGAAGTCGGCGACCACAATATTTGTTACCTCAGAACTTTTGACTGGATGAACCGATTTTGAAGATTCTTTTTTTATTTGAAAGCTGGTGCTTCCTATTTGGTCCCATTTTTATCAAAATGAAGATTTGATGATAGAGTCCATGAGGAATGCACGGAACTCTTCAAAATTTATAGGCACACCTATAGCGAATTTGGTTGCCGCGAGCGACGCTGCATTTGCCCGAGGCTACACGCGACTCGATGAGCGACACATAAGCGATTCAAACAACATCATTATATTATACGCTCACGGCTACATTATGCATCCAAAACCATTTGCGATATTTGAATTTTATAATTGACTTAAATAACATAAACGTAGTTAAGCGTAGCGCAGCGGATTCACCGAACAATCAGCGATATCGACGCGATCTTACCATCGAATCTTTAACTTGCTACTCATTCAAAAGTACTACCCGGTATAGTATGTGTATGATCATTCATCTGATGGCAGTTTTTAGGAGCGATCTTTTCAATATAATAAATTTTTATATAAGCGGCTACATTACGAGTAGGTACACGTTGACATTAGTTAATAATAAGAAAACAAGTGTAGGTATGACAGATTACTAGGCGGCACGGTACTTTTTAAAAATCCAATTAAGTACCGGGCAGTTATAAACGCGACAATGTTAAAATTGCTATTTAAAGTAACATCGCTGTCAAGTGGCTGCATTATTACAGCGAAACAGAAAACATACCCTCATGATGGCGTATTCGCGCGAGCCGTTCAACCTATTTTGTTTCAATCGCTGTTTACGTGAAGTTGTGGTTATTACTGAATATTGATTTCAACCATGTCTATATTGAACATCGAACTATTAATATCGGAAATCCAAGCACGTCCTGCAATATGGATGGCTAAACGTGGTGGACACAGAAATAAAGTGGCCTTAAAGCGTTACCGTTTATAGGCAAAAATAAAAGAAAAATTAGGTCATCCTTGAGATAAGTATTTTCTAGTAGAGAATCAAGACTTGGTTTTAAGAGAGACATTATTGAATCCCGAGTATCATCGCTTCAGCATCGCTTATGTTGGTTTGTCTTAGAGTAGCCACCTAATTCGCTCTTTAAATCGCTATGTATACTTTATGCAATGTAGCCACGTCATCGCTAGGTTTTCGCTTATTAATGTATCCACTCTTTGTTCATCTGTTTTCACTCAGTTGCATCGCAAATCGCTGCTTAGTAGAATATCAATATGCTAAAACTATCACAGAATTATTTTGATTAGGTACACTCCTCAAATAATTTTTGTGTCGGTGTATTCGTTTTTATGATAACAGCTAAGATAGGTACACATACGAGTACATACCTACATGCATAGGAACGGCATAGAGCTCAATCCCAGAACTTCTCTTTTTTGTAGCGGTTTATAAGTACATACCTACATTTGTTTTAAGATCATATACTTAAAACTAAATATTTTTATTATTAAGAAGCTGTTTGTGCCCGTGTCACCCGGGTGATTTTTTAATTACTTGTAAAAACCTTTTCCAGTCAAATACGAACAAAGCAAACAAAAAAAACAAATCGGTCCAGCCGTTCTCAAATGATGCTGTCATAATGCGGCAATTGATTTTTACCAGACTACGTCGAAGCAAAAGGAGAGTTATGATTTTTTACCCGACTGCGGCGAATCAAAAAGGAGGGTTATGATTTTGACCGGTATGTATGTATCTTCATCTGTTCCTCATAACTTCTAAAATAATTATCATAATATGACAAATGAGGTCGAAAAAGAGCGTCTTGATTGTCCGCTGGTTAAGGGCTAGGTGACGTGAAATAAAAATGGCGCCCTCTAGAGGACATAAAAACATGAACTAAATAAAAATGTTTGTTTATGGTGCCATGTTCGGTATCAAATGAAAGGGCTTAATAAGCACATTTCAGAAATATATGTATTGTTAGCTGTGTTACTCGCGGCTTTGCTTGGATGCACCCGATAATTCGGAATATGTTTTAAAATCAATACTCAGATGTGAGCCAAACATATTATCTCTTCAAACTTACTCAAAATACATACATATACCTAAATTATGGCATACATGTTAAAAAAACAAGACGATTAGGTACTTTTGATTTCCAAGAAATATCTTTTAAAAATCAGAAAACTGTAATTATATACCTAGGGAATAAGTGATAGTGTACCTTTATATCAACCAGACTTTCAAATAGCGCTATTTACAATAACGTTATAATTATATCGTTATTCTTGCGGTATAGTGTTATTGTTATAACCAAAGACATTAAATGTATAGTAGTAATAATATTAAATCTCTTTGATTATAACGCTACAAAACTCGGATCCACAGCGGTATGCGTCATAGGGATATAAACTTCATATCGATCTAAGTACCTACCTATATCAAACCGCGCCGCGGCGGCATTCACTGCCGTGCATCTATATGCATCATAATAAGAGTCACCAGCGGCACGATTCTTTGATTTAAAGCATCTGAATTACAAATCGTTAGTTATTATAACGTTAAGTACTATGATTTTGTTACGGTGTTGATTTAAAATATGCTTAGCGTTATGATAACGTTATGTTTTATAACGCTATGAAGGTCTGATATCAATATATTCAGATAATGAATGTTGAGCAAAATAAATTGATTTGATTGCATAAAAAGTAAAATTAATTAATGTCCGAATTCATAATAAGAACCAAATAAATATCGGGCGGCAGGAGACCCAGGGCCGTATTATAAGTACGTACCTACTGATTTTGAATCAGATGCAGCCCGTCTCAAGATGCGTCAGAAGTGACCGATTCCTGTGGATTGACGTATCTAAGTTCTATTTCGATTCAATTCATGTTCAAAATATTACAAAGCGGGGGAAAATAAAATGAACTTTTAAATGAAACTAATATTTAGGTTTATATGTAAACATTAAAATTCAACGCAAAGTGTTACCGTTGATCCTTACTTGGGCGGTTACTGTGCACAAGTTGCAAGGATGCATGTTAGATACCTAGGTATATCAGTATTAATTGATTTAGGGAAGTCACTATTCGCTAAAGGACAGGGTTATGTGGCCTCTTAGCAGACTTAGGTCTTTTAATGGACTATATATGTACTTGCTTTTACCCGCGACTTCGTCCGCGTAGAAGTCGTTTGTCTTTGCTCCCTCGGGAACTGACCAATTATTCGGGATAAAAACTATCCTATATCCTATTCTAGGACCTAACCTATATTTGTGCTATGTTTCATCCCGATCCGTTCAGTGGTTGAAGCTTGATTTGAAACTTTTTCATTTATACCTAATATTAGTAAGATTCCTTAGATCATAATAAATTGCTGAGAAATCCTCATGTCTCACGATCTGTTGAGGAATTGGCAAAGTTAAGAAGTCTTTCAATTTCGAAACAAACTACTCGCTCTGACCTTACATGGACAACAAAAACAATTTAAAAAAAAAAGTCGTTCTGTAAATTCTTTATTGCGAAATTTTAACCCTAAAACATTTTAAAGTTATAACAGAATTATAATCCCGAAACATTTTTAAATAAGCACAAAATTATTAAGTAGGTACCCCAAAATATTTTAAATAAAAAATAAGCTCTAAAACTAAAACCCGATTACTAAAAAGTATGAAACAAGAAAATATTCTCGTCTGAAATGATTATGTACAAACTAATTAATATTTATCGTCTAATAAATAATAACTTACCTACACGTTTTATATTTTACTAGCGATCCCCCCTCGCTTCACTTCGGTATATAGATATGCAGTTTTCTGTAACACCCGTACTTAATCCAAAATGTATTATACATTATAAACCTTCCTCTTGAATCACTCTGTCTACTAAAAAAACTGCAACAAAATCCGTTTCGTAGTTTTTAAGATCTAAGCATACATAGGGACAGACAGACAGACAGCAGGAAGCGACATTGTTTATACCTACTATGTAGTGATTGTATTTAATACATACCTACTAATTCAAAGTGATTTTTAGAGGATAGCCGTGGTCATATGCTCCTTACCCTAACAAAATAATACATTCTAACAGTAGTAAGCGATCATAAGCTTGAGGACAAAGAGGCAAATGACCACGGCTATACTCTACACATCACTATGAATATGTAGGTGTATTAAATAGGTACGAACACAACAAAAAACATTCAATCGGTCGAGCCGTTCTCAAATGATGCTAATACAAGTATAGATTGAAAAATTCTACTTCATGAATCAGGTTTGTGTATTCATAGTTTGGGCTAAAGAATATTTCCGGCTGAGCAACGTACCTATGTACTGGCTAGAACCCGTTAGTAGAACATCACAGTCAAGTAGCAGCGCGGCGGCCGCTGGGCTCGCGGTCCACCGGACTAGGAACATAATCATTGTTTTATTTTGTGACAGCATAAATCGCCCCTCGTGCCCGAAATCGAAATATACTTCCGATGATTATTTTTTATTCTTAATATCGCGTAAACAATAACTTAATAAGTTAATCCCCTCCCCGCGTCGACTCGCCGCATCGTATTGGCTCAAATAAAATAGGCTGAGGGCGAGTGAAAGAAACGCGCGTATCGAAGAATATATCTCTCTCTTTTTTTCAGAAAACTCGTCGCCTACGAATGTAGAATACAATATCGATGTTTGGGGCATAAAAATTGACAGTTTTTTTGTTCAGTATATTGTATGGAGCAGGCAGAAGCGGTCACATCGCTCGCGGCTTCCGCAACGAAGGGTTGTCCAAAAAATGTCTAGTGAAACTACGTCAACTTTTTAATACAATTACATACTTTGAACTTGTGTGGCGTTGTAGGACTCAAGTGAATTTAAAGTTAATGCGTTCGTAACAGTGATTGTGCATCATTTGCTGTTATTTATTAAAAAGGTACGGTAGATATTAACGTCTATTTTTTAACATTACAATAAAAATAGTTTTTGGTATAGTACCTACTTCTTGTTCATCATACCTTTAATGATTTCGTAGTACTCATTTAGGTTTTGTTTGCACGTTGCCGGTGCGTGGTGTTGATTTAAAAGGAATAATTATTCCTAAAAATATTTTATCATAAGAGTTGTGATCTAAATCAACGCGTTTTGTGATCTGTTGATTTCCAAGACGTCGGTACTTTCTCCTTTTCAATTAAAGCGTGTTATCATCAACAATATTCGGACAATGTATGACTAATCACCTAGTTCAACGATAAAAAGCTGAACAGTCGGATTCTAGCGTATCTAATTGTTGTTATTTAAACCTAAATTGAGTTATGACATAATTGCAGAGGAGTTATTATCTAATGAGTTTGTTTCAATAACAAAAGCGGGACATGTTTGCCGAGATACGTGTTTGTTTCTTTCCGTGAAATATCAAATAACTACCTACTAAGCAAGACGCAAAATGTGCTTTCGTGCGCTTATCATAAGTAAGGTATACAATTAATGATCTCACGGGAAAATAATGACGTCATCTCACAGAAAGATATTTGCTGTTGTCTTAGGCAGAGAAACAGTACATACGTAAACACTTGCAGATACTTAGTTATTTTATGTTACAAAAAACGTAAAACATAAGTTTTTTAACTACCATATTGATTTAAGTGTAGGAGGGTTCCCCCGTTGTATAAGTGCAAGCATATTTTGTTGGGTGTTATTTAAATTGGATAAACATAATTAAACAGGCCCCGTTTTTGTGTACAGCTATGCTGAGTTGCGCGCCTCCCACGGGCATGCCGCCAGCGCATGCAGCACACAATGCGCACGCCGCGCACGGTGCACGCGCCCAACCCTGGGCTGCGCTGCTGCAGCCGCCTGCTATAGTGGTAAGTAGGTACACACCCATCTTAGGGTTATGCAATAATATCAGATGTATTAATGTAAAGTAAATAAATGTTAAACCGTAATTTACTTGCTTCAGAAATCAGAACCCATGGAAGACAGCAGTTTTTCAAAGGAACAAACGAGCGGCTTCTACTCCGACGGTTTCCACAGTGCATCGCCGTCTTCTTCAAGTAAGGACTCTAACGGCCATTCACCGCGCAGCGTCGGGAGCGTTGGCGAATCTTTACCGTTCTATGACAACTTGCCCCTGAAGGCTAAAGCTAATCTAGGTATGCATCTCGAATCTTATCGTAATGGTGTCCCATACAGCTTACTAACACCCCCTGGGTTCGAGAACCGCAGCACTGAAGGCCGTGAATCGTCACCCGGATACAACGCTCAATATTCTCCAAGAACTCTAGCACCGCCACCGCATGTGTCTACGCCAGTAATGCGAGCTGATGCCACGCCCCCAAAATCACCTCCGCGAACACCGTCGTCTCCCGACAGAGAGCACGATCAAAGAGCCTTTGAACGCTTTCATGACTCGGGATTCGACGGCGTGGGGCAAGGAATTAGACGCGACAGCGAAGAAGGCCGAGAGGGGTCTGGTTTAGAGGATGACTTTGACGAGGAGCCTGGGCTTCGGGTGCCGGCCGTTAACTCGCACGGAAAAGTTAAAACCTTTAAATGCAAACAATGCGAATTCGTTGCAGTTACCAAACTTAGTTTTTGGGAACACAGCAAGGAGCATATAAAACCGGAAAAAATGCTATGCTGCAGAAAATGCCCTTTTGTGACAGAATACAAACACCATCTGGAATATCACATGAGAAACCATTTAGGTTCGAAGCCTTTCCAGTGCAGCCAGTGTTCATATTCATGCGTTAACAAATCTATGCTCAACTCTCATCTGAAGTCACATTCTAACGTTTACCAGTACCGGTGCGCTGATTGCAATTACGCAACTAAGTATTGCCACTCTCTCAAACTACATTTGCGCAAATATCAACATAACCCTGCAATGGTGCTAAATGTGGATGGTACGCCTAATCCTTTGCCAATTATTGACGTATATGGTACACGACGTGGCCCAAAACAAAAACCGATTTCTAAAATGTTTGAGCCACAAGTTTCTGTTAACAACAATAATCAATCTCAAACTTCTTCACAATCGCATCCTCTATTTGGAACTCACTTTCCTGTAAATTTACCTTATTTACCTCCGCTTCTACCTCATTCTTTCTTATTTCCACCAAACAATAATTATGAACAGAGGACATCGCCACAAGCACCCGATGTAACTATTGAAAAACGACATGCGTCACCCCTGCCTTCTATATTGCATCAACGTCTATCTTTAGGAGAGCGCAACTCTAAAATCCACGATACAACACCCCCTGGTAGGGCCCCTGACTGTCTACCGCAGCCACCCGCCGCATTCCAATCCCCTACATGTCAAAACAACGATGCCCTCGACCTAACCAATGCAAAAACAAACGACACCGCATCCCCGCCGCCCGCAGAAGTGGCGATGTCGGTAACTCCTACCACGGCACTGAAGAACAGGAGGAAGGGACGCGCGTTCAAGCTGCAGCCGGCCGCACTGCGGCTGCAGCACGAGGACGAGGACCGCGGCGCAGCGTCCGACTGCGAGTCGGAGGCGTCGGGCGCGCGCGCGCCAGCCGGCCACGCTTGCCGCTACTGCGACATCACCTTCGGGGACCTCACTATGCACACCATCCACATGGGCTTCCACGGCTACAACGACCCCTTTATGTGCAACAAGTGTGGGGAACGCAGCGCCGACCGCGTCGCCTTCTTCATCCACTTAGGCCGAGCTCAACACGCCTAATTTACTCTAATCTAGTTCTGTAAGCGTATATTCCTAGTCCAAGTTTGCTTGTAATGTAAAATTTCGCCGTAAAGATAGATAGGTACATCATTTAATAATTTGTTTAAATAATTAGGGCAGTTAATCTTTTATGGATTTTATAATAGTAATTACTAATTATATTCATCAAACCAAAGAAATAGTACGGTTTTTAAAATATACCTCTTATTTGCCTTTTATAGATTTTCGGTTGAAATGTAAGGGTCTGAACAGTATCTTTAAAGCCCGGTTTTATAAAAGCCCGTTAGTAAATATGTCAGATCAAATTTTAGTAACTTCACACAAGTTTTGACATTCCTGACCGAAATTTGATCCAACGGATCTTTATAAAACCCAGCCTAAATTGATGGTTTATTATTAATCTTGGGATAAGCATAAGAAATATGAAAGTTTGTAAATGAACAGAGCATTAACATAGTGATTTGATATGTAAAACCCTGTGTTAACCAAGTTAGTGTAATAAGTACCTAATGAGTTGCGGTAGATTAGAGTACACAGAGTGACCAATGTGTAAACAAGACTGTTATCATGGTTAAGTACAAAACGAAGCAAACTTCATTTAACTAGGTACCTATAATGTTTAGCATTTGTGTTATTCGTTTGTATGTGATCATAATTGTAAGTCTAGTAGCCTCACGCGGTTAAGTTACCTATTAGTCTTAAAAACATAGAATACTAGTAACTTTGATTTATAAATCAATAAGGACAACCTATGTAATGTACCAAATCTCTTTATTATATATATATACGTAGGGAATAAAATTAGACAAATTGTACGTATTTATATAAGCGTAAAAGATTTTATTTTATTTATTTATCATCCATATTTGGTGTAAAATTTGGTTTTAATTGTATAATTCGGTTTTACATTGTATAACAGTGTTATGGATTGTAATATTAATAGTACCTAATCCGGGTTGCCGCGGTGGTCGGCGGCGGCCATGTGCTGTATGGAAATGCTTTTATATCTAGTGTTATGTAAGGGTTTTCTGTTTGAGTGCTGAAAATATGTAATTATAATTATTTCATCAACTTTTTTGTGTTATTTTTTTTAAACGTTGGCTGTCCCATTTCCCAATATCTTGAATAGACCCAGGTCTCTATTCCCGGCGGTTAGATATAACGATATCGTCTTTGACCTGTTATGGTATTGTTTTGACGTCAGCCGCCATTACTGTCAAGTAAATAAGAGCTATCAAAACGTTGACAATACGATAACAGATCAAAGAAGATATTAATTTTACCGCCTAGAATACCGGGCCTGCACAGAACAATGAAACTCGCAAGACGATTTTTATTGTACCTACTGTACAGGCAATACCTACCGCAATTATTCCCGCAAATAATTCCAAAATGTTTACCTGTTGTCACTTTCATGTTCCTATGTTATGCCTGTGTGTATAATTCGTGAAAGCACTGCGAATGAAAGCCCGTGGCCTGCATACTTACCCGCACTAGCGATTTTCTAATTATGTGTCGCCATTTTTAGAAAGCACGCCAACTTTGTTAGCTTGTCTGGTATCGTTACTTAATTAACATACTTTTAATCGATGTATAATGATTCACGGTTATTTACTTGCGTTTTATTTTGTTTCCGGTATATGTCTCGCGCACCCGTGATTTCAGGTAGACTCAGCAAAATATCACAACATCTTCAAAAGATAAATATGAAAAATCATAGGTATTTAATGTTTTTTTTAATGCAGGCGCAGTAGAATTATAAAAAAAGCTGCGTTTTCCAGGCATTTCTTCGAAATTACCTATATGTCCTTTATGTTAAGATCGACCTACTGCTTGCGAAAAGCCTTAGTTTGTATTTAAAATAGACAAAACAATGGACTATAGCGAGTACAAGTAACAATCTATAAATAACTTATTCTTTTGTTTCAAAACTTGATTGTTATTTATGAAGTAGCTATTTTTTACCGAACAATACAATTTTATGTCACCGTTACGGGTAAAAACTCTATATGAATATTCATTACACCTGCGTTTGCCGAAATAGTGTTTCAAAACGTGTGAAGTTACTGTGCATGTATTCGACTCACTGAAATACCCGTGATCTTACTCAGGCATTATAACAGCGGCTCGGTCCGGTGGAATATTCAAATATTTGTAGCTACTTGTTTTTAAGAACGTGACGTCAAATCGACGTATCGTTGTGTCTTGGCACCACAGCGGGCCTAAACAAGTTGCACTCTACAATAGCTAACGGCATCAGAAGACTGTCAAAATGTATGGGAACGATTGCATCTTTTCTAGGCCCTCGGCTCAGCTCCACCACCGCCAATTTATATTGACAGTTGGGGCCTGTAAACAATGTGGCCATCGATCATTGAAACTGAAATATTTATTCCGTTTATTCCCCAGCACACTGGCCAAGTACTTAAAACAATTAGCGCCTGACCTAAATCCAGCGGATTTTGCACTTTCCACGTTTAAACACACAAACAATCGACGTAAGGTGGCCGTTCTGGCCAGGTAAGCGCCGAACAACGACACCCGTGTGGAGGAAGTGCAGTTTCAACAGACAAGTAAAGTAAAATTATCATTGTTCTGTTTTCTGCTACTTTAGGGCTTGACCACATCACCACGGTACGGCGTCCTTAACGTGAAACGGCGCGGCGCCGTAGAAAGTTACGTTGCTGCGTCGTGCAGATACACGGTGCCGAGTAACAACAGCTTCAAACTAGCTTGATATCTACGTGCGCGACATTCGACTTAATTTAAAAGAAATGCATTTTGCGTTAACGACGCCATGCCGTGGTGATGTGGCCAGGCCATTACATAAAAATGCCAATGTACCTACTGTATGGATGAAGAGGCCAAAATTAAATAGCCTCGGAAACCAGGTAAACTCCGTAATTTGTTCAAATGCGTATAAAAAGGTCTGAAGGTAAAATCGCATTTGACAAAGAAAAGGAAAGTAATAACTTTCATTGACAGATCTACTTATTGATCTTGAGGTTAGTCTGAACTCGCTCGTCTTAACTTCAACATCAGACAACGCACTGTGTTGAGAATGGACGCCATACATGTTTTATATTGTACGCTCCCGCCTGTTAATGTTATGGGCTTCGAATTGAAATATTAATCATTTCCGTTACTCTCTTGAGTAACATCTGTAACATAATATACAGGTGTACTGGCAACATATTTGTTCGGTATGTAATATATAGGTATATGTTTATCCGTATCATTTTTTCTTTAGCCTTATCCTCAATCCATACTAATATTATAAACGTATAAGTCTGTTTGTCTGTTTGTTATGCTTTCACGGCTAAACCGCTGAACCGATTTAAATGTAAATTGGTATGGAGACTATGGAGATACTTCGACATAGGAATACTTGACAAAGTTATCAGTAGTTCTACTGCATCGAAGTTGTTCCATACACGATGGATATATGAATCAGTACCTTTCGGAAGAATGCGGTGTTTTTGCCAGGATCGTGCCGACTGTCGCGCAGGTGCGCAGCGGTGACAAAGGCCCGGCAACCTGTGTGAATACAGTGAATAGGAATTGTGTATTACAATTTGCCTAAATAATTTACGAGAAAACTTTTGTGTTCTTACTTCAGTCCTCTTGCCTAAACGATTTTGATTTTATCCGTTTATTTAAGTATGTTTAATGAAAAATACTAGGCGATCTAAGTTTTTATTTTTTAGCGTTCGTACTAGAAACTAAAAAACCCTATAATAAGTATAGTCCTTTTTATTCCGTCACTCATATAAACAAATCAATTTACCATTATTACTCCATATTCGCGTACTTTTGAAGGTTGAGTATGGTCATATTATTTATTTATATACTTAATCATCATCTTATTTATCTTAGTCTTCATTTTTGAGGTAGTAATCTCTATTTAATCTTGTATTTTTTGATTAAGAGCACTTTCGGTGAAAATGCAAAGACACTGACTGATGCTGGTCATATACCAACGTTTTTGTTTTTCGAAATATATTTGACATGAAAACGTTGTGATGTTTTGATAGATTTGATTGATAGAGAGGCTTTCATGCAATATGCAAACTTTAGGTTTAGTGCAAATTATTAGTACCGACTTACCTACTTACCCAATGGTTATGATGGGAAGAAATAGCCATCCTAACGTTTACATATTCTATAGGCTTCATACTTTCGATTAGTATGTAAAGGTCTATTAAACAAGCATAGCAATTTAAAAAAAGTTTTTTTTTATGGACTAAGTACTGGACTGAAATTTTTTAGTCAACCTATTCACCATATATTACATACCATATTGAATTTGATACAAAATACTTTTTATCGAATAAACAGCTCCTATTCGGATCCCCTACTGTTATACTGTACTGTTTAACTGTACTTTAGATAATTTATTGCCAATAAAAAAAATCATTTTTCATTTTCATTATTCTCAGCACTATTTCATCCTCTATCTAAAGACAATTACAGTCAGGTATACTTGTTATTGTCATTGGCAGTCTGAATAGGAACAGACTTTATGTGTCTACACTTATATCTACACTAATATTATAATGTAAAAAGGAAAGATTTGTAGGTATTTTTGTATGTTTGTAACGAATAAAATAAAAAGCTACTAGACCGATTTCAAAAATTGTTTCACCATTAGAATCCTACATTATCCCTGAGTAACAAATGCTATATCCTGAAAAAATGAACGGTTCCCGTGGGATGACAAAAATACGACTACTACGCGGACGGAGTCGCTGGCAGAACCTAGTAATAAATAGGGCAGAATTGTTGAATCTCTTATTTTCGCAGAGGGTTAGGTCAATGCGAATCTTTGCGAAGGCTTGACTTGACCGCACGCCCTTAAATTAATGCCCCAAAAATGATTTAGCTAAAGCTCGTTAGTTGTGTAGCTAAATTAGGAATATGATTATCTCGTTGAGGTATTTGATAAATTGCAAAGAAAATCAGCCAATCCTTTTCGTTTAATTTAGTTACAGACCTAAAAGACTCAAATCCCCAAGAGGACATTTTTCAGAAAGCATGGACAGGAAGGAAGCCTGTATTTAAAGAAACAAAAATTTGCCGGCCTAAATCTTATCCTTATTTTAATAATGTTGAGCCAAAAAGCATATAAAAAACGGTAAATCTTTGTTATGCGGTTCATCTTCGTGTAAACAACAAAACTTAAAAACAAACTCGCACCCTTAACATATTTTTTCAATTAGGTAGCAGCGCAGGACTAAGTATAATACTTTAGTTATAATGCAAAACTTAAATTAGGAAGATGAACACATATCCATATCGATGACAGTTGCCAATGGTTAAACATTTGACTACTAGGCTAGGCTTAACAGGCGCACTATTATTAAGCATTATCTAAATATCAAAAGCGGCGCCAGAGCATTTTTTACTTACAAACAACAATCGGTTGGTAATTTGTGATTTTTCACACACACCCAGCTATTAAAACAAGAATGAGATAAAATATTGATAAATGATATGTATCGCCCTTCAACAAAAAAATCGGTGTGTTCCCTTACTATACCGGAATCTTCGGTCCTAGCTGCATTAGATGATTAGTAGAATTTAGTTTAAATGGTTACCATAAGTATCATTTTGTTTTTAATTCAGTGATTTCCAGTAGAGCATATGGACGCCGAACCTCCCGCGCAGCCGCGCCCCGCGCCTTCCCCACGGTGGCCGGCGGCACGCTCCTGCTCCTGGAACGTGCGTTTTTTCAAAGTTGATTTTTTTTTTGCGCCTGACGGGACATCTGTTGTTTGATGACCACTCATAGTGTTCACGTTTTTTCTCTTGTGCTTGCGCGACGATAAGTGACACTATGATAGCAGAAATTTTACATAGGAACCATATTATGAAGCAGATGCTTTTAAGCCTTGATTTCCGCATTAATATTGAGACTTAGAGCAGAATTCTCAAAAACCTTAGTTACTGGTAGTTATATAAAATTATCATACTTGTCTATCTATTTATCCTGATGTTATTCATTGTACACCTGCCATATATTCTAATTAAAACGACGCACTTCCGTTCTAAATGTTGTCTTCCATTTTTTCAGAAATGTAATAAGTCCTTATAAAATTATCAGTACCTAGGTATTTGTTTTATTCCCTTACTTTGTTTTATTTTTTAATCTTATAATACGCGGGCGAAAAGTGTCTTGCCTGATTCGCACTATAGAAGGCATCGTCTGTGCGGCTCAACTTTCAGTCTCACACTCATTTCTTGCCTCTGAAGTGAAGCTCTTATTTGTCTGTAATGTTCAAATACTTGGTCTAAGGCTGTTGATGACGCAATCATTGGGATGTACCTACTCAAAACCGACTCGGACCTGGAAATTCCACTCATGTTTCTGCTACCTATCAATTTTGTTTTCCTCTAAGTATGTGTATAACATATAATGTGTATGTATAAACAAACACTGTTCATTTCAAAACAACACAAAGGAAAACTTTGAAAACGAGACGATATTATTAAGACATTAATAAAAACCGGTCAAGTGCGAGTCGGACTCGCGCACCGAGGGTTCCGTATTTAAAATAATATGCATGGTAAGGGTAACCGTAAAAGGAAATACTCATTTTGTGATAAACTTTATTTGCTATCCAATAAGGATAAGGGCCATTTTGACTAGCTTAAATTTTACTACAGATTTTCAAAGATTTTTTGTTATTTCTCAAAAACTGTAAATAACAAACAATTCATTTTATTTTTCCCATAAAATATAAGTAATTGTCTATACTTCAGGATTTTTTCAGATTTTTTGATTCATAAACTTCGGAGATAAGGGGGCGAACGGTCATTTTTTGTAAACTTTAGGCTATAAATCAAAAAGTACATAAGAAAAAATTAAAAAAAAATAGTTTTGAAATGTGTAGATTAAGCCCTTTCATATGACACCCCATTTGCTATAATCAAACCACTTTTATTTTTCAACCCCCCATTCTAGACACCTTTTTAATTATTTATAAAATAATTCTCATATTTTTTTTACTATAAACAGATGCGGGCAAGCAAGTTGTATAACTACGCTAAATTTCAAGACGATAGCATTTGTAGTTGCTGAGAAAACCTGCTGTGACATACAGACAGACAGACAGACAACGAAGTCTCACCATAAGGGTTCCTTTTGTACCATTTTGGTACGGAACCCTAAAAAGACATTATAAGACATTCTTAAAAAAGAAATAGGTAAATTTTCCGCCTTCTAAGAAGCAACTGCGGCACTTGCCTAATCTGCCATCACGACACATGCCCGCTTTACTCCCCGTGACACGTGTTCCGCGTTACGCTCGTTTTTTGATTTGACATACAAAGCTCGGCTGGGTACGGTTTTTTTGATAAAATTAAAGATTCAGAAATTAAGTAATATTAATAATTATTTAGTAGTTAAGAGCAGGCGTGCCAACGGTTTGCCAATAGATAAAAATATTTATATTTATTCACCTTTTTTGTACGGCATCCTAAAATGCACTAATAGGTACAGTTTCTGGTTAGCACTAAATGTTGACTATTAATCACGAGCATATCCGTTAGAACAAATGAGTGTTTTGATTTTATGGATAATGAAAGAGTTTCGAGATTACAATGGTAATATTAATTGAGCATTTACCTAGATTTTTACTTTATAGACTAGGCTCCAAACTGGAAAACAATGCAAGCGGCGAATCTTGCAACAGTTGGGGTGGGGTGTCCCTTTTAATCTCGACAAACTTTCGAATGAGAATTTCATTTCATCGAAAAATATTCATAGAATATTTAGTAAGTATAAATATTATCTCTTGTAGTATTACGGCTTCATCGACTATTCATTTTATATTAAAACAGTTATTAGAACAACGGTACAAGGATTTTTAAATTCTTAAAAATATATTTAATAAACTATATAAGGGACAGTACAACAAAATATCACTGTTCATTTCTTCGACGTATCATTATACAGCTATGGATGAAATACCTAACCGATAGGTTAAGTTAGGTTAGAGTTGCGTCAAAACGAGAAGCGCCAGAACTAGGTGGAATCCATCGACTTGTTCGTATACTTCTTTTTAAGTTACCAAAAAAAGGTAAGAGTAGCAAGAAAATATTAGAATTTTCAAACATGTACAATTTACAATGTAAAATAAAATATTGGGTGAATGAAATAAAGATCTGTGACATAAAGTATCTAGTAAATAATATTTACGCACGTTAAAAATCGGTCTTTTAAAAATGCATCTTTTAATTGTTCGATGTAAAGAATATTCGATCAAATGAATAAGTAATAGCCACTACTTAAATACATCTTGGTCACCAATGAAGTCATTTACAGTATAGTATGCCCTACCCAACAAGCAGCGCTTGATGTGAGACTTAAACTGATTTAACGGCATATTGACGATATCAGATGGTAACATATTGTAAAAACATACAGTTCCCCGCAAACGAAGTGCTTACCATACGGACACGGTGACCTGGAAGAGCGAGTTTATCCCTATTTCTAGTATATTTAAGTTATGAACGTCGCGGTTATGCCTAAACTCATGTATGTGTTTGCGTACATACATGATATTCTCAAAGATAGAGGTACTGCGACGCGACTGTAAGAATATTGATTTCTTTAAATGTATCCCTAAGCGAAACACGAAACCCCAATTGATATATAACACGTACAACCCGCTTCTGTAATACAAAGATGGTCTGGATGTTAGCCGCTTTTCCCCACAGCAAAATTCCATAACTCATAACACTATGGAAGTATCTATAGTACCTACACAAGTCTCGCCGTCTCGATGTCAGTAAGCAGTCGGATTCGCTTTTAATGTGCAAGCCGCTGGGTTTACCTGGAAGTGTGGATATATGCGCACTCCATTGCAGTTTTGAGTCCAGAGTGACACCTAGAAATATTGTTTTATCTTCGAACTGCAGTGTCTCATCCTTCAGTCTTATTTTAGCCGCATTCACTCGGTTCACATTGGACAACGAAAATTTATTTCAACTAGTTTTTTTGGCATTTTGAAGTAAGTTGTTGGCCGTAAACCAGTCAACAATTGTGGACAACGCATCATTAATGTCATTAAAATTATCCTGTTTCCTATCAGCTTTAAATATAAGTGAAGTTTCGTCAGCAAACAAGACTATTTCATGTTTTTCGCGCACTACATATGGGAGATCGTTAATATAGATTAAAAACAAGAACGTACCTAGAATAGAGCCTTGAGGTACTCCCTCCCTCTTAATGTCTACCCGCTGAGTTCTGTGAGCAAGGTAAGATGTAATAAGATCTAGTGCTATGTTTTTGACGCCATAGTAGCTTAACTTCCGCACTAACGTAACATGATCAACACAATCATATGCTTTGGACAGATCACAAAAAACTCCAATTACATCCAGGGATTTTTCCCAGGCATCAAAGATATGTTTAACCAAAGCAGAACCGGTATCAGTTGGAGACCGTCCCTTGGTAAATCCGTATTGACTGCTGTGAAGTAGCTTATATTGATTAAAGCTGCGACCACACCGGTGCTTAAAATACGATGACGGTACGGAATCGCAGTGACGCGTCGTATCAGCACCGTTTTTGACGCAAGCGCCACACACCAATGCTTAAAAAACGGTGACGGTACGGAATCGCAGTGACGCGTCGTATCCGTACCGTTTTTGACGCATGCCCTCCACACCAATGCTCAACGGTGCGTATATTACGGTACGTCAAAAACGGCGCAATGTTGTTACTATGACCCCGTCGTTTGTTTAAGCAACGACAACGTTTTTTAAGCAGTGGTGTGGGGAGCGTGAGTCAAAAACGGTGCTGATACGACGCGTCACTGCGATTCCGTACCGTCACCGTTTTTTAAGCATTGGTGTGTGGTCCTTGCGTCAAAAACGGTGCTGATACGACGCGTCACTGCGATTCCGTACCGACACCGTATTTTAAGCACCGGTGTGGGCGTAACTTAAAGTGTGAGGATATTCGATTAAGAATTTATTTCTCAAAAACTTTACTTAATGCTGGTGGTATCGAAATAGGTTTAAAATTATCTTACTGTGTTTCATCACATCAGGAAATACTCCAACATCGGCACACTTGTTAAACATAGTAGCTAGGTAATGCGCAATTGACTCTATAATAGAGTGTATTACTGAAACAGAGAGGCCCCAAAGATCTTCAGTCTTTTTGATATTAAGAGACCTAAACTCTTTAATCACAACTTTTGAGGTGACATGATAGTATTTAAACACATTAGTGCATTCCTTCACATTGGACCTCAATAATGTTTCAGCCTTATCAGGAGATGATAGTAAAGATTTAGTGGTTTCCAAAGGTATGTTCGTAAAAAGCCGCTCAAATTATTTTGCTACATCAAGCTCCGAGTTTACTAGAGTATCTTCAACTTGCAGACTGTAGTGCGGGTCTCTAATTCTAGTTCTACCAGTTTCAGTGTTAATTACATTCCAGACGGTATAATCTTGTTGTCAGAGTTACAAATTTTATTCGAAAAATACTTTGACTTCGCGGCAGCACAAATCTGCTTGAACTGCTTAGAATAATTTTTAACGTACTCTAGAAACTCAGGCCTGTGATCGGCAGTTCTAGTAGCATATAACTCATACAATTTGTATCTCTTTTCATGAATCTCTGGTGTAGCCCGATCACTAAATTTCGTACCTTGCTTGGCTTTTACATTTTTCAGACTGCAGGCATCAAATTATTTAATAATACAATTAAATAACGAAGTACATAAACTGTCCGG
Source organism: Acleris cristana (assembly GCA_948252455.1). Taxonomy (NCBI): domain Eukaryota; kingdom Metazoa; phylum Arthropoda; class Insecta; order Lepidoptera; family Tortricidae; genus Acleris; species Acleris cristana. Next base: position 23,789,750 of record OX411772.1, on the reverse strand, counting down.
ATCTCCCTAGAACACGTCATATAATTCAGTTGTTTATTGACCTTATTATTAGAGAATTATATCGATTTTTAAAAATTGGTTTAAATATAAACTCGTAGGGCGCATTTTCAGTCTTCCCCTTAAACGAAGGTTGCTGGCCGCAGTGATCCGAACTTAAGAAATAGATCAGGGATTTCCGAGTAGGTTCAAAATTACTTAATATATAATAGCACTAGTTGCTGTAATTCTAGTAGGCTCATAGAAGAAATTTACTAAATTAAAGGATTTAAAAGTAGCAAGTTAATAGACGTGGGTGATTGCTCTAAGAGATTAACATTAAAATCACTACATACAATAATACTTTTTAGTACTAAAAACACATCTAAGAACATTTTCTAAAATGCTCTCAAAAAGTCTGTAATCCGCCGCAGGGGGTCTGTATACGCAAATAATAATAAATTACTACAATTCAACACACGCAAGTTCAATATGATGTTAAATCCCACACAATCCAAACTAACCTAATTAACAATAAGAAAACATCCGAGATTCAGAAACAAATTCGCGTGATCATTACACAAATATTTGCCCAAACTGTGAATTGAACCCGTGACTAGCTTCGTAAGCAGAATCACTATTATCAACGAGGCTAACCGCACCATCGTCGTCGTAACTATTAAAGTAAACGTAGGTGCGTACAATAAACCGGGGTTACTTTGATAAAATTCAAGGTTTAACACTAGTTTTTAGAGAAACTAAAAGACAAAATAATGAAATAAAAATATACAATAATCGGTTTTTCTTGTTTTTTGTACTTGATTAATTAGAAAAAATTGAGACCTTTAGTTTCCCGTATAAAAATACTATGATCAAAGTTAAACTACGAATGGGGTTACTTTGAAACCGCTAAATATTTGAATGAATATCTCAAGTAAACCCGATGAAAAAAAACACGTACAATCAGAATCAATATAGAATAGATGTTGTTTATTTTTGATATCACCAATTAGATTTGCTTAACATAAGACAAATACCATGCGTTTTTGCATATATTTGAAGTTTTTTTTTACCTCAAAAATCAAGACAAAAAGCACACTAACCATTTAATATATTTTTTAATTGAAATTCTTGAATAATTTAACATTATATGCACATTTGACCTCAAATTGTATATATTAAATGTATCTAGACCAAGGTCTTTCAATGGCGTATATGACACTAGTTGGAGACGACCCCACGGGGCTGATACTTCAGCAGCGCATTTCGCACAGAATTATATAAGCCGTTGCCATTCAAACAAACATCCTTTCTAAAAAGTTCCAACATTTGCAACATTTGCAATTATTATTTTAAGATGAATCCCTGTCAAGCGAATGTCAGGATTATTTATTTAAAAGAAAGTTTTTATTGTAAAAAGTTTGGAAAGGAAATGCAAAAACCAACTTGGGTACCTGCACTGTCCCTTCACAGCCACATGCACATTCCTTTTTTCAAACGTTATCCCAGATATTGGTTTTTCGAAAAATACCTTTCACGAATTATTCATCCTTGAGAGTTAGCAAAAAGTTAAATAATAACTATTGCAACCTATTGTCCAGTTATTAATCGAAATATTTTTCAAAAATGTATTTCTTACTTTATCCCTTTAGTATAATGTGGTGTGCTAGGCCCTGTATTCTACGGGGTAAAACATGGTAAAATCGTATTGCCTTTGACGTGTTATGGTATTGTTTTTAACTCGGCCGCCATTACCTACTATCATGTAAATAAGAGCTCTCGTAACGTTGACAATACGATAACACGATTCGACGAGTCAAAAGTAATATAGTTTTACCTTGTTTGAATAGATACACTTTCATGTGTTCTGTGAAGAGAATTACTCGAAACAGCGTAAGTATGCAAGTAGAGCAAAGTAGTAAGTAAAATGAAGAGTAGTACGTGAAAAGAACATGCCTAGGTGGTCACTTTTTTTAACAATGGTATTCTACTTAAGTTCAAGATTGTCGCCATGAACTAATACATACTATCAATTCAGTTATTTAAATTATAAATCTTCTTGTCACTTTTATTCTAAACTCTAGAAAAAAAAACTGAACACGAAAATAACACACGAAATTACATGGTTCCTAACTTTCAAAAAGTTACTTCTTCCCATGTACCCTTCAAATCCTTAGCCACTTAAATAGAAGTTTTAGTAAAGGACAGCGAATGTGGTATGTAAGTGATAAGATTTAGGTAGGTTGTTTTTAATTAGGTTTTATGCAATATGTGCGTTTCAAGCAGCACGCGTAAAATATGCGCACATTAGACGGACCCGTACCGTATTGCCAGAATAATGAAATAAATCGTTCAAATCTATCAAGCAACTTGCGAGATAGAAAGCCATAGAATAAGATAGAATAGCATAGAAGTCGGACTATAAAATGAACTTTTTACCAACTATATTTCTCTACTTTTTAGATTCCGCATTACGTAAGAGAAAATGAAACAAAAAGTAGGCAGTTTTTTCTTCTTTAACTGTCATTTTCACAAGGTTTAACCTCGTTATGTATGTACGAGTGTAAGCACTTTATTGTACAAAACACACAAATTCAAAAACAATATTTACAGAATAGGAAGTATAAAGGTGAACTTATCCCTTACACACACACATCAAGATCACGCACATATCGAGGTTCATTAAAATTGTACGTCTTAAACCTTTTAGTAATATTAGTTAAAGAAGAAAAAAAAACCTACGTTTTGTTTAATTTTCTCTTTTGTAATACGTAATCTAAAAAGTAGAAAAAGAGCTGGTGCAGAGTTCATCTTACAGTCCGGTTTCTATGCTATATGTTCTTATTCTATCTTGATAACAATATCAGTGAAAATTAAATTAGTAATCTATGGTTACCCTGCGTGCTTTACTTTAACACTAAGTTCACAGTTTGACGTAAGTTCGTGATGCAACATGCTAAGCCAACTATAGGCCTAGACAGAATGCAAATTTTACGCTGCTGCTAACGTTTCTGTTCCCTATTTACTTGAAACCTTAGACGAAGTATACCTACCCTTGAATCTAAGTCTGAGACTTGAAATGTAGGTATGAAGTTGGCGGTTGTCGTAAGCGGTTGACGCGATTTGTCATATCATTAGCTAACTTCAATCCTATACATTTTGTCGATTTTCGAAAATCGCTAACTAGCGTTATGCATCTTGACTAGGCCCCTGATCATATCCTGAGGGCTTATTGTCTAACGCACTCGCAATCACGATCGTTTTCATTTTGAAAATCGAAGGCTTGTCTGCATATAAAATGAAAACAATTGCTCCACTTTGAAGCTGGTTGCGATTGCGAGTGCGTTAGACAAGAAACCCTCAGATGTACCTACATCTTTGGTTTGGTACGATCTGAGCATTTAAGTATTATTTATCCTTCGACGAAACTAAGCGGACTCCTTAGGCACACCATGGTGGCCTCGCACCAAAAGCAAATTTGTATCAGCTACGATAAGACAAAATTTAAATTGTTATCGCAGGTATACAAACACAGATGGGTGTAAAAGAAGACAGTCAGGTACTGTAATGTAGATTCAAAAGAGTATAATGGGTTATTTAAATTTACATAAAATACTAGACCCCTTTTTTGGAACGAATTGACAAAGTAGGTAGTATTAAAAAGTCAACCTGACAATAAATAGTAACAAGAGAAGATAATGCGAAAGTTTCATTTGAATATGCAAATCTGCCGGCGTTCCAGCGGCAACAATGGCGGCGTCCGGCCGCGCAGCCGGTTGTAAAAAGCTTAGAGAAGTAACGAATTGTCCCCGAGCGGCCGATTAGCGGTACCGGCCGCGCGGAAGGGTTGCCCGCCGCGCCGCTCGCCTCTGAGACCTACTTACTTTTTTGCAATCAAAATCCGTTGACGTAAATAATGAACAATGATAATGATAATCTTTGGCGGCTTACTTCCGTTTGCTAATTATAACGTAAGGGTGTAATATTTTTTGCATAGCTTAACGAAAGTAATCATATCTTCAAAGGTTCATTAAAAGTAAACCTTAAACTCACAAACTAAAAAATTGCTTAGTGTTTTTAAAATAACTGTGGAAATATGTGCACACGTAGATGTTTGCTTTTTTCAGCTTCTGTTCCATGTATGGAGTGCCCCCCATACAAACATTTATTTCAGAATTATACGATGTGACGGCAGCAGTATCTAGTGTATCAAAGTCAAGCATTCAACGAATCGTAACTAGAGTGCTAATAGAAACTGGAAGGAGAAACAGTCCATCATCAATTCGTAATTACCTCAACCAGCCTCGTTTGCGACACCGGGATTCAAGCGACCAAGATTATCACTAAAACCGGCCAAGCGCGAGTTGAACTCGCGTTGAGAGGGCTCCGTACATAAGTAATACCTATTTTTTTTGATCGAATTCTTATAGGACCTATAAGTTACAGGTTTTCCTGTAATGTACAAGCAATAAACAATTTTTTTATTTTTTTCAAAATTTTAGGCTCAGTAGTTCGTAGGTCAGGGGGGGAGGGTCACTTTTAGTCTTCTTTCATGAATAAAATCATAACTATTTATTTTACAATAATAACAAAAATATATTTGAGATCCTAATAACGAGCCCTTTCATTTGATATATGACACAGTAATGTGTGCAAAACTTTTTTGAAATTTCCTAATTGGTCCACTAAACGATCTTTATTAAAAAAAAACTATTTTGCGCATCTGTATTTGGGTCATCAATAAAATTATCATATGTGTACCAAATTTTAACTCAATCGGTCCAGAAGTTTCAGAGAAAATTGGCTGTGACAGACGGACGGACAGACGCACGAGTGATCCTATAAGGGTTCTGTTTTTTATTTTTTTGTACGGAACCCTGAACACCAGTTTAGATAAATTAGATTACGATGTCATAAGAATATGCATTATTCCATTTAGGGCTGATTTTTCAATTCCCAGATAAAACTATCAGTCAGTTAAAAGTACTTATTACTATCCTTTTCTGAAGTCATATGAAAGAAATGGACAGAGCTAAAATTTATCTTCCGGATAGCTTTATCTGGGGATTGAAAAATCAGCCCTTAGTACACAAAATATTGCCAACAGTGAAAAAAAAAGTTTTAAAACGTGACATGAACTTCCCAGTATCTAAACGTTTAGGTTTTCGCTGGAATAAATCGCAATCCAACCGACAGTGTCTATAATTGAAAATAATGCCATTAGATTAAATCGGAGGCTATAACTAAACAAGTTAGAGGAATATAAAAAGCAGGCAGGAGCGTCCTATGACCCCGATGAATCCTACATTGATAGCTCGCATTCAACATCAAAGGCTTGGACTCACCTTGGACTGATAAAACAATAAAAATGATGATTATCTAAAATTGTTTTTTTTTTTAACTCACTTCTCACGTTTAAGTCGAATAAAAAAACTGGCGATTATCTTTATTATTTGGTCCAGAACTCTGCCAATTACAGAAAATAAGTCACGGAGAAGCTTTTGCCAAATCTAGAATCAAATTCGGTTTTGCTTGTAGACAATGCTTCTTACCATAATATACAAAACGAACAGTGTCCCTGTCCAACGAATGATGACGAACGAATGTTGGCCTAGCTAAATAAGCAGAACATAAGATATCCTGAAAAGAACACGAAGCCCGTTTTAAGAAATATATACTTTCTGGATAACATTCTGGCTGAACATGGGCACTCCGTGTTACGTCTTCCACCGAACCATACTGGGTAGTGATTCTCTCAAAAGCAAAGGTGAGCGAATGCAGGAGTGAACTCCAAGCGGCGAGTTTAAGTAGTCCCGTCAGAGCGAGCAAAACAAATTTTAGCGCGTGCATTCTCAATTAGGCAGCCTTATACGTTCGAGAAGCTATGCTGCCAAATTGAATACACGCGCTGAAATTTGTTTTGTTCTCTTTGACGGGACTACTTAAACTCGCCGCTTGGACATTCACTCCTGCGTTCGCTCACCTTTGCTTTTGAAAGAATGACTACCCCTAACTCAATCCTATTGAACTTTGTTGGGGAATCATAAAAGGAAGAGTATCGCCAATAATACTGAGTTCACATTTAACAGCGTTATCAGAAAATTAGAAGAAGACATTGATGCTCTAAATCAAGAGCCGTTTCACATTTTCAGTAAAACCCAAGAATAAGAAGAAAGATACAGGCTAATGGAACCTAAGATTGATGGCTTGTCCCACAACCATAATCTTGACATAAATCTAAATGAATCAGATGATGATATACCGAGTGACTAGTTTATTAACGCATATTTTTTATTTTCCTGCTGTTTGCATTACCTATCTTTTCGAAAATATGTATGCAATCATGCAGTTAAATCCCATTCACTAATTCATTCATTCACTACCTTTTTTGCAATTAGTAAGTATCTACTTAATGTAGCTGTGTAATCAAATCATTCGCCTTAACTCTCGTGCCGATGCCTAGGGTAAATCCGGGATAGATGCCTCACTTTTTGAACGGGCCTCCTAGTTTCAAAACTATCAATATCCTTGAAATATTTTCTGTGAATATAGCTAGTCTTTAATCTTACATTAAGACTGGTTTTTGTTGACCTAAAAATTACTGATTGTGTAGAGTGTAGATTACTTAAAAAATATACTAAAAAAACGGGCAAATATGATTAAAAACTTCGCTGATTCGTAATGATTCTAATTACCTATGTAAGATACCACTGAAAAACGAATGAAATAAAACATGAAATTAATGATGTTTCGTGACATGGACACAAGGAAAAATTACAAAAATTCAGATTTAAATGATCAATATCTCCGAAACTAGCAAAAATCGCTGAATATATATAGGGGTTAAATCGATAGCTTTTTAGCTGCTCTATCAGCCCTAGACAGGTTGACGTCGGTTTCTGGGACACCCTGTATACTTACTGCTTAGTACAAAATAATCCTTACACAAAAGAACGCCAAAAAAAACCCCCAAGTTAAAATCCTTGGGAGGGTAACGCACAATACCGGAAGCGTGCTTACTTGACATTTGCCCACCCCGCGGTTCAAGCCGCACGCGAGGCCCAAAAAACGCAAATTATTTATTTTTATCTTTTTAAAGCCCCTTTATTAGGGGAAGCGAGAGCGCGTGGCGGGCCCTTTAAGTTTTTTGCGGTTTCAAAAAAGTTGCGTATAATTGGGTGATTTGAACATTTAATAATGCAGTGCTTCATATGAATACATTGCTTATTTATTAAAAAGATTCAATTACAATACGATAAAAGTGACAAGCAGGTTTTATTAGCTGTAGATAATAAAAATTTATGTTTTGTTTATCAGTAGGCCGTTTGGAAACGGTGATGTGTTTATGATGTACACATTTATGCACCAAATTCGAGTAAGTACGAGTATTACTAATATATTTTTAACCAGACTATTTTTTACATGTGTTCGGTCGGGCATCATTTATTTATTTATTAATTATGTTGAAACAGAGATGTTATTCTCAAAAACGGTTAATTACTTATCGAAAAGTCATACGAGCGAGTTTTAAGCTGCCTAGATGAGAATGCAGTAGACAACTTAAACTCGCCGGTTAACACGAGCTCGTAAGTCATACCTAAGGATGGTATTCCACTTGTCCAAGATCTTTGTAAAATGTTTATTTGCGTCTCACAGTTTGTCCGTCGACGTGTAAAGCGAGTTGTAAAGAGAACCTGCAGAGAAGAGATACTGTTATGTACTATTATTCACCAAAGAGCACCAATTAGCTGGAAAGGTGCCTATCAATATAAGTACCTACTTAGTAAGCTTCGCGTATTAAGTAAACTTAATTATCAAGGATCGGAAATATACAATGATTTATTTGTACTTAGCGTCAATTTTATTAATGAATGACACCGAAATGTTAATTAGAAAACATAAACACACATACAAACAGTAAACCAATGTCAACGATTGCCCCAATGTCCTCCGTAAACTGTGAACAAACTTTTTCGACTCATAAATAGGTCCTAAATTCACGTCGTTATGGAATAACAGGCGAAAATTATAAAAAAAGACATTCTTTTTGATTAACGAAAGTGTTTTTTTCCCATAACCATTATGGTTTTATTCATTAATAATATTGTTGCTGAATAATGGTATAATAAATGTAAAATACCTAATAATACATACATACATAAACTCACGCCTTCATTCCCAGAGTGGGGTAGGCAGAGCCACAGACTCACCAACAACTCCAAAAACTTGTTGATAATTCTGTGACCACATTTTGCACAACCAGGCTAAATGTTAGCCAGTGTATTAGTGACAGGTTGCAAACCCATCGCCTAACAGCACTACACAGCCTTTAGGATCCCTTTTGGATCCCTCTTCCCTTCGGGTGGCTGTTTGTCTACGCCTTGGTTTACCTATCTGTGAACCGCACCCCTGTTGCCTTTGTGGTCAACAAGTCAACTCACTGGGGCAGCATGGTCTCTTCTGCCACCTAAGTGCTGGCCGCTTTTTGAGGCACAGTTCTTTAAATGATATTATAAAACGTTCCCTCGGCACAGCCAATATTCCGGCAACCCTGGAGCCCTCAGGTCTTTCTGCCTCGGATGGCAAAAGGCCCGTCGGTTGCACTTTGGTGCCATGGTGTTTGAGCCGCCCCTTGGCTTGGGACGTAACATGCGTAGACACGTTAGCTCCGTCTCACGTCGAGGGATCCGCTCGTCAGCCTGGGTCCGCGGCTGACCGGGCCCAGACCATCAAGTGCCGCAAATACGCTTTTCTTAAAGAAAATTACTTTTTTGCGGCACTTGCAATGGAAACTTTGGGTCCGTGGTCTTCCGACACCAAGAAGTTTGTTAAAGAGGTGTCGGTATTTTGGCCGCGGGTGATCCCAGAGCGGGCTCTTTCTTTGCGCAGCGGCTCAGTCTGGCTGTGCACAGGGGGAACGCGGCCAGCATTTTAGGGACCATGCCACAAGCGGGTGAACTGCAAGGGTTATTTTATTTATAGTTAATATTTTAAGGCTTTTTGTATTTTTTATTTTTGTTATATGAAATAAATAAATGTACTAACATTAGTGATTTGTTATGATATATTCAGCGAGTCCCTTTTTGAATGCGTTGAATGAGTTCGCATTTTTAATGTCAGGCGGTTCTTATTGTACAGGAGCGCACCTTCAATCGTAACCGTTTTTTTTTTACCTTAATGAGTACGTATTTTAGGCAAAGCAAGGAAGCTAGCGCGGTGTTAACGAAGACAGACGTTTGGATCATTTTTTCGTTTGGTAAATAATTAGTTTGTGTCATCGCTTCCTCTTTCCCCGCATCCCGGCCTACCTCCACGTTTAGTAATTTAGACGTTTAACAAAATTAGCATTATGGGGTATCTAAATATACCGATATAGTACAGATCACAGATATAAATATACATAGATAACGCAAATGCCTGTCCGAACCCGGACTTAAGCCCCGACCAAGCGTGTCGGGGTGGGCCGCAGCTACTGACGACGTTGTTGCAGCCGGTCGACCGTGAAAACAAATGCCTCGTTGCGTATAAATAATCTGCAATGGCCCAAAAAAGCGATGACTTTGAATCGATTTCTTTCGGGAAAACGGAAAATTCTCTTCTCTTGGTGTGTCCCAGTTGGTAGTAAAAACTGTAAAAAGTGACACGGTTGGTTTTCATACAGATTGAGGTATTTACGTTCTATGTTTATTTATATCTGTAATAAACAGATAGACATGCAACACAATGCATTTAGCCACTTCGCGTCACGTAGGAAATTTGTAGTTTGTATCTAGGTATCAACAAGCATTTTTTTTTAAATCCCTCATGGTATAAAACCCATTAAGTAATTGACTTCATGGTTAAATAAAATTAAAGAGCACCCATCTATTTTTTTAACAATCACTTTGGTGATCGTTTTTTGTATAGCAAAGGGACTTTTATTACATTATTGGGTGGTTTATTGTCGATAACAAGCGCCACAAGAATAAATATTATATCTTCTAGAAGTTCTAGGACTAGCTCAATTGTAAATTGTAGTTACAGATGTTAGTGCAAAATGATTTTCCTTCGTCCTTTATCGGAAAAGTTCGTACCTATTTATCGTGCTCTCTCAATTAGCTTCAGTACCCATCTTACAGCCGTAGGGGTAAGTCGCATCAGCAGACGAATATATATATAGAGTGGCTAACACGCAATTCAAATATTCGCTATAGTTTTGATTATATTTACAGTTTACTTATAAAAAGGTTGTATTGGTTGTATTACCATGCCGAAACCTCGAAATCGGTTAAAAAATCCAGTCCAAGGAATTATATTTAATATATACCTGTATTTCTTATCAGAAAATAGCAAATTCAAAAATAGCAATAACTCAGAGTATTTTGGCAAAGTTCAACAGCGAATTTCGGACGCAACAGGCATATCTAAACCTACAATAAGAAAATTTTTGAACCAGGAAGAAGAATATAGAAAAAATAAAGATGCCATCACAAACAATATTAAGCTGGGAAGACCACACAAGAAATTCTATCTAGATCTTGATGATTTTGATTACGCAGTGATACGACGAATGGTTTATAACTTTCATCTGATTTATAAACAAGTTCCTACAATAAGAGCACTAAAGTCCAAATTAATAGAAACAATGAATTTGAATGACTGTGATTTTACACTAAGAAAGATACTACGCCAAATGGGTTTTCTATTCAAGAAAATTACTAACAATAGAAAAATGCTGATGGAAAAAGGTGACGTTAGACTTAAAAGAGTAAAGTACCTGGACTTAATAAGGAAGTACAGATCTGAAGGCAGGGATATTGTGTATACGGACGAAACTTATGTTCATACATCCCATTTAACAGGGAAGTGCTGGATCGATTCTACGGATAAAGGAGTGAAACAGTTAATCTCAAAAGGTCGACGCCTTATTATTACATGCAGGTAGTGCCAAAGGATTTGTATCGGGTGCTCTACTTATGTACAAGTCTACTGATAAGACCGGTGATTATCACGATGCCATGAATAATGTCAATTATGAAAAATGGTTACAGAATCAACTTATTCCTAACTTGTCTCCAAATTCTGTATTAGTAGTAGACAATGCTGCTTATCACAATAAATATGTGGAACGCCCGCCCAACTCTAATACCGCAAAGCCGCTTATGATAAACTGGTTACAAAAACACAATATTCCCCATGATTCATCATTTCCTAAAATACAACTACCTATACGAAATTATTTGTCGACATAAAGAAGATTTTGTAGAATGTTCCATTGACAAAATTTTACATCAACATGGGCACGAAGTGTTAAGGTTACCGCCATACAAACACCCAAACCCTATAGAAAATAGTCTTATCTTATCTTATTGGTGGGGTCCATACGGATATTACGGATACACTTCGACCTTATGGGATCTTTTGTGTAATTAATTACCCCTCTTTTTATTTAAGCCCGCTTTAAACTTGGCTAAATTCAGTGTGCTAAATGAAATGGACTCTAAAAAAAGACGAGTGTAAAAGCAGTTAGCATGTTAGTTAAGCTAATTAGACAGATGCGTCCTTGGACCCTTCCCTTGCCAGCTGGTTCGCGGCTTTTGTTCCGGGAAAGCCTTCGTGTCCTGGAATCCACATTGTTTCACTTTGTTGTTTCTAACAAGCTAGTTTCAGGCTTGGAATTACATTTAAGACTAATATCGAGTCTACTTAAGGCGCTGTCAGGGCCGTAAGTGCCGCTTGGCTGTCGCTAAGATTATAGATAGTTTTCTCCTGTGGAGGCCTACCTACATTTTCTTGTGTACAGGCAATTATCACACATCTCCGCCCAAAAGACCCTTGCATACTCACAACGGCACTACCCTCGGCTGCACTTGTAATAATGCTCCAACAGTCAACCGCATGCAGTCTCAAAAAAAATCTATATATACACTATATACTCCTACCCATATACTATCACCCAAAGGTTAGCTGGAAGAGGTGCCTTAAAGGGATAAGTTCGCCTTTGTACATTCCAATTCTGTAAGTATATCATTTGAATTTCTTAATTTTGTACAATGAAGTGTTTACATACATACTATATTGTTTAATTATGAGTATACCCAGAATAGTACCTAGTAAAGTAACGTAATACTTACCAACTTTATTTAGATCTACAATCGTGCTCACTGCTCGACTCGCTGCTCGACGAAACATTCGTGTAATAATGCGGATGAGAAATAACCATTCACACATTCGCATTCATTCGCAAGCAGTATTAAGTATTTTGCCCTCGAACGCTCAGAGGCAGCAGCGACGCGGTGCGGAGCGTCACGGCGTGCAGCGTGAATCTTCTGGTAAATTAAGGCTGGGTTTTATAAAGATCCGTTAGATCAAATTTCGGTCAGGAATGTCAAAACTTGTATGAAGTTACTAAAATTTGATCTGACATATTTACTAACGGACCTTTATAAAACCGGGCCTAAATGTGCCTACTAAGCCTACTTACGTAAAGTTTAACCCACAGTAACACCCGTATTTATAGTCAAGAAAAGTAATTACTTGAGTAAAAGTAATGACTTAAGTAACGATTTTTAGGGTTCCGTACCTCAAAAGGGAAAAACGGAACCCTTATAAGTCCGTCCGTCCGTCTGTCCGTCTGTCAAGACCCTTTATCTCGGGAACGCGTGGAGGTATCGAGTTGAAATTTAAACCATATACTCAAATCTACAGTCCCTTGAAGCTGGGAAAAAATCAAACTTCTACATTTACGTAAAAAAAAGATACGGCCGTTTATGTCGCAAAAAACGTGTATTTCGACACTCTCGAGGGAATCAAAATGTATAGGGTATTTCCCGTTGACCTAGAACTATGAAATTTGGCAAGTAACACCGTCTTTTACTGCAAGTATAGGAAAATATCTGAAATCTGTACATTTTTAATCAAATCACAAAAAAACAGGGTCTTTATGCAAGGAACGGCGTACAGTGCGACAAGAGCCCGATCTAGGTGGATAATATTATTTGACGCTAAATATAAGATCAAAACTCAACACATTGAAGCTAGAAATATCAATATTTATAAAAAGTTGAAAAACAAGCTATTTTTAACGAAAAAACTAAATATCCAGTATAATTTGATCTCCCTGTACGCTGATTTCCGCTAAAATGTGAGGTCAGCTTAAACTAGTTTTAAATGACGTTGTAAAAAGGGCGTTATTTGCTCTAATTTTCAAATTTATATTATTTTAAGTTGTATAGAAATTTTAAGGCCTTCACCATTCAGCCAATTAATACCTTTTGCGATAATGTCCCGAAATGGTTCTGTATTTTTCCACATTCAGCACATTTTTCATAAAATGTTTTTGGAAGTCCGAGCGATAATCAAGAAAAGTAGTCAAATAAAGCCATAGTAGTCAAATAAATTTATCTTTTTTGCTGTACTTTAACCATTCTTCATAAAACTCCCTCCTCGGTATCAACGCTTCTTTTTCTTCAAAAAAGTCAAAAACACGAATCAGCACGAGGTTTCTAATTAAATTAATATAAAGCGTATTAATGAAGCTATCACTGAAAAAAAATACAGTACTAAGTTACCTACATACATACATTAAATCACGCCTGTTAACCATACACATTAGTTATGATAAATGAAGTACTAGCTACTCGCCAACAGATGGTGTTAGTAATCGTAAATGATGCTAATTTTGAATGTTACTTCTACGATTAATATAACATACATATTTGTGTAAGGGCATGCTTTGATGGTTCGGTCATTTGGAAAGGATGGATGAAAGAAGATTGACGAAAGAGATATACAGAGCTAAAGTGAGTGGAAGGGTCGGAAGGGGCCGCCCTAGGCGTACTTTTTCGAATCAAATCGGAGAAATAGTGGAAAAGGGCCGAATTTTAAGTACCCGAAACCGACGTGCGTGCATGACTCGATGTATGAATGTGGAAGAAGCGAAAGAGATTTGTCAAGATCGTAGCAGGTGAAACGAAGTGGTCTCTGCCTACCCCTCTGGGAAACAGGCGTGATTTAATGTATGTATGTATGTATGTATGTAAATATTTGTGTTATTCAAGGTACTGAGCGATACAGAGCTATAACACGCTATATGGAGTTTTTTTTTTGGCGGTGTCTGATAGACGTTACGTCAGTCGCAGAGAGTTAAAAATCTGTGTTGAAATTTAGGCTAATCAAAATGGACCTTATTGCATAGATAATAAAGTACATAACAAATGAAGAAAGTACTATTGCGTTTTCCAACCATATTATCTTACATACGGAACCCTCGGTGCGCGAGTCCGACTCGCACTTGACCGGTTTTTTTTATATGACTTCTGAAATTACTATTACTCATGTAATTACTTTTCTTGTCTATAAATACGGGTGTAAGAATTGTGCCCGTTAAAATACAACATTTCGCTTCCATAACGCTTTACGCTTTAGCTAGCGGTCCAGGAGCCGCCGTACCCAAGATGCAAACGCTACTAACGTTTTTACTTTCTATCACTCAAAATGTTTGGAATAACAGTTGACCACATGTGGCCTATCGCTGCGCACGAGAATGTCATCGTCATCCCATACATTTGTCGTTAGGAGCGTTTGCATGAGGGCCCCAGAGGAGTTTTAGTTGTATCGTAACGACGGTAAAACATACAAGCGTCCAATTTGGTATGATTATAGTACGAATTAGGAAAAAAACAACAAATACGAAAAAATGGTCAAGTGTGAGTTGGGCTCGCATTAATTCGCTTCGAAATCGAATTCAAGTCGAAATATAATCAGGACCTTATTGTCTAACGCACTCGCAATCACAATCGTTTTCATTTTGAAAATCGAAGGCTTGTCTGCATCTCTGCATACAAAATGAAAACAATTGCTCCACTTTGAAGCCGGTTGCGATTGCGAGTGCGTTAGAAAATAAGCCCTCCGGGTTCGAATCTCACGTAAAAGAAGTGAAATTACAATTTATTTTTATTTCAACAACCGTAAAAGAATCTTCCACAATTTAGGGCAGTAATAATCAGAACCTCAATTACTTGCTATTATTTATGAAAAAGCTCAAGTACCTACATATTTTATTACACTTGTAAATATTGGCAAGATTTTTTGAGATTGGATCAAGATAGGTTCGGAGAATTTAAAGAAACATACAAAGCTTACGAACTTTACTGTATTATAGGTAAATCCACAATAAAATCCACTAGAAAAGATCTCAAGGAACGCGTGAATTTAACGAAGTTGGGTTTTATCATGATAATAGGACACAGGCTCCTATGATTTGATTATGCTAGTATATATTTGCTCCCATAATTATTTGCATGCAATGGCTAGAAATGGCTTCTTTAGATCGTTCGTTGCGATGATCCCACCGCTGAACCATTAGACCCGAAAGGTTTTCGAGGTTGAGGTTTGCTGACATTGTCGGCCATGAGATTATTAGTGTCGTGTGCCGTATGTATCGGGCAATTGTCTTGTATGAAGTCTATTTCTGGATAGTCTTCAATGGGATACACGTTACGCACAGTGGACAACATTAACTCTTGGAGGATATCCACATGGGTCAAGGTATTCGCCCGTGTGGGTATGAAACATAGCTCGCCGTCAGCAGACATACATCCATCCCCACGTTTGCTGTCAATCGGCCAGAATTCCTAAGAGGAATGACATGATCTTCCGTATACCTGGTTCTATCGTATCACCAGAGAGACAAACGTCCGTGATCGCTAGACTTAAAACATTTTATTTCATCGGTGAAAACAGTTCTACTCCAGTCAAAGTCGAAGCACTGGGTGGCGAAATTTATTCTGGCAATTTTATGAGTTTCTGACAAAAATGGTTTTTTTGCGTGGTGCCTGTAGTGTAAGCCCATTAAGAGCAAATTGTTCCGTAGGTATTACTTGTGGGCAAACACCAAAATTCTCCGCAAAGTACTTCACCAGAAAGAAAGCATTTTGTTCGTAAGCAATCCGTAATAGATTCCGTTGTTCGGGAGATAAGCTCGGCCGGCGTCCTGAATTGTCATGCCGATGGTCGCGAACTGTCACTTCTTCTCCTGACCCACAAGCTTACAGTGTTTTTTTTAGCCGACACAAATAAATTCTCCTCTTCAACAGCATTTATATTGAAAATAAGGTAAAAAATATTAAAAAAACCGGCCAAGTGCGAGTAGAACTCGCGTGGAGAGGGTTCCGAACGTATTGAGTTTACCACTTCATTTCCAATTGATAGAATTCTTATAGGTTTTCCTGCAATCTACAACAAGCAATGAAATATAATAATATGTATTATGTATTTTTTTCAAAATTTTAGGCTCAATATTTTTGAAGATCAGGGGGGGGAAATGGTAAATTTTCGTCTTCTTTCATGAATAAAATCAATTCTTTTTATTTTACATAATAAAAAATATATACTTATTTGAGATCCTCATAACGCGCCCTTTCATTTGATATATACGGTAAGGTTTGCAAAACTTTTTTTTTAGTTTTCTAATTTTTTCCCCAAAAATGAACATTATTTAAAAAAAATATTTAGGTTCTTTGCTCATCTGTGTTTGGGTCATCAATTTACATATATGGAAATTGATGACCCAAATTTCAACTCAATCGGTCCAGTAGTTTCGGAGCAAATTAATAGCTGTGACGGACGGACGGACAGACGTACGAGTCATCCTATAAGGGTTCCGTTTTTTATTTTTTGTACGGAACCCTAAAAAGTTAGGGCACTTTAAAATTATTACAGCTATTTGACTGAATACTAACAGTTACCCCTTATTTGCGTAAAATCTCGGCAATACTGTTGCCAGCTTCATATTGTGCAAAATTTTCTGCTCTTTCTGTTTCCGATATTATTCGAGGCATAAAATTTATTAATATCTATTATAAGCAGTGATCGTTATCAACGTCCACTTTTCGTAGCAAAGTATGGTTGACAAAAAAACAAAAACACAAGTATTTAAAACAATATTAAATTTTTGAAAGATATTTCAGCCTTATATTGGATTCACTTGGTAAATTGACGCTATTTCCGTATTTATTGTTTAAAAGGTTTTCCATTTAAAATTCCGAAATTTTGGGTTGTCAAGTTTTAACCACGGTATATTAGAATGAATCCTAAATTCAGTCAAGTCTTTGTTGAACTGTTTTTTGGTGTGAATCAGTTTTCATATGCCGGTACAAACTAAATAAAGAGGAATGAAATGTCGAATCTCATAATTTACAAAATAACTTACTGTCTTTGACTTCAAAGACAGGGTTCTTTTTTAAGCTTTGTACTTAGTAGCTTATTTTATTTAGATGAGATTTTGACTTTAGGTACTTATTTATATTGTGTATTTTGCTTTTAATATGGAGATTGCAAATAGTACATAGCGTACCTTCGTCCGTCGATATAAAATCCGGGTATTGTGTCAAATCCATACTGTGAATGTAAATACTGTGATCATACGTGCACTTTATTAGGACTCCACTTGAAAAACTTGAATATCAACTCTAAATACGATGTGCATTGGATTATTTAGATTAAAATAAACACTACGCGTAATGTAATTAGAATTTCAACTATAGTTGTATTTTTATGACATAAATTAATGACATTTCACGTATATCCTTTTACAAATATATTAGGGCGGAAAAGGTTTTGAACCGTAAAGAGTTATATCTAGAGGTGTAATCCTAAGAAGGTAAGTAGGTATTTATTTTATAGTTAAGGACAAAAGTGAATATTCAAATGTATTTGTTTTTTCTGCCAACCATACCCTTTGCTACGAAAAGTGGACGTTGATAACGATCACTGATTATAAGATTTTTTACTATTTGACACTGTTTGACGTTTCACGTATTAAGATTTGAATTAAAAAGAAAATTGCTGATTTTTCTTGTTCAGAGTGATGACCCCAACAAAGATTTTGTTTTTACAAAATCTGGAGAAAAATAAATCTTGTGGTTTTTTTAAACTCCCCTACTAACTCCCTATCGACCGTCCACCAAACAAAAAAGCATCATCTCTAAGATAAGATTTCTGACCAATTACGTCACACATGCGTCGCACTAAATAAGTACATTCTCGCAACTTTCGATACAACACAATTCATAACTTCGAATTTTAAATAATTGATGACCTCGCGGGTTCGGAGTCGGCGCGGGCCTGAGACGTCACTGTGACGTCAATCGTCACGGAGACACAGCTATAGATTTTGCCATTTTGTCATACAGATGAAACACCCGTATTCACAAACAATACTTTAGGGATCCTTCACTGAGTAAACGCACTGCGTTCAATACAGATTTGTGATTGGTCCTTTTTGACCGACCTTTTTTTTTGAGACGATTTGAACCTCCCTGTGCGTTCGTGAGCCCTGTGAGACCTCATAGTGACGTTTGAGAATACGGGTTTTATTGTCCTAGAGGCAGGACCATACGAAGAGTCTAAGTCTAATAGTCTGTGCAAACTTACAATAACCGAATCTGTTACCATTTTATTGATGGTAGAAGTTATGTATACGGCGCGGCAGCCGCGGCCAGGCCTAGCGAGCTGTCGCCGCCTCGGCCGCGCTGGACGCGGCACCTTGCGGCTTAGCGTACAGAATCTGTACAGAACCGATTTTAAGACGTCCCATATTTAAGTAGGTGTACTTTTAATTAATACCGGGTATCAATTTGAGGTTAAATCGTAAAAATGTCTATTAAAGTGTATGGTGTATTAAGGTGTATGGATGTATGGTTTTTGAATAATTATAAAGCATTTTATGAGAAGTTATTCAGAAGTTCTATCTTCAAATGTATTTCGATTCAACGGATTCACCATACATTGTCAATTCTTTGATACTTGATGCCACCTCCTCTACATATCACAATGATTATTTAAAAGTGACGTCGTTACAATATCGACTGCAAAGTTTTAATGTTAGTTTGTCGCGTGCCTATTGCGCGGCAATCGAGGGCGCAAAGCCCATTTCACAGTCCATCAACATGCAATATCTTGATTACTCTGCCGATCCGCGCCCGACCCGCTCTGGCTCCGAATCAAGATGTGTAACCGATCGGTACCTACGAACCTATTGACTAAACCCACCGTTACTTTATCCGCTGCTGTACAAAAAATCTATAGATCTACGGTCAGTCAACAAGGATTTTAGCCTTTTGTTCAGTTTTTCGACTTCGAGCCACAATGTGCAATAATCTCCAAAAAGTGACCCCAAAGAGTGCTTGGGATTGTGTTCCGTGAATGCGGACCGTCGTACCGGACAAAACAGCAGCGGTCTTCCGAAAAAAGCTTTATATCTAAACGTGTATTTGTCCAAACAATTTTGCGCGCAACTACAGTATGATGGTAAACTAAATTTAATGAATCAGAAATAGTTTTGGAAACAGACATACTTGTATTAGCACGTCGTGTTTGTACTAATTTCAAATATATTCTAGTTAGGTATTACAAAATAATTTGTTGGTGCCCTTTAACAAAATGTCTAATATGTGGTCCAAAGCTGTCGACCAAGTAGTTAAGTAAAAATTAAACTTATTTGAAAGAAAATGGACATATTTAGCACACTTTGTATTTTTTTACGTTTCATTTAAGAAACGGATAGTCAAATAACAGATATTTTCTAATCTAAAATGAATAAAATAGCTTAACCAAATCTGATAGAAACTGAAAAACGGAAAACTAATGAGATGCAATGACTTAGTTAGGACAACTACCCTGCCCATCAGTCGGTCTAGCAAGCAAGACCCCATTTTTATGAAACGGCTCAAGTTATCGAGCAGAAATTTGAAACATCTGTAGTATTTAGTTTCAGAAATTTAGAATATTAAAGTTATTTATTTTGGAAGCGAAAAAAAACAAACAACGGAAAAGAATTAAGAACGGAAGAAGCCTTTCATAGGATAATCATATTTTTTTCAGATTTTTTAAATGGTTGATTTATGAGAGATTTGGATAATCAATGTGAAGCGCAAAGAACAACACACTAAACCACCCTTTCTGTCAGAAAATACTGACATTAAACATTTACATTATTACATATACTAGAGAATAATCTATACAATGCAGGAAAATGACGTTAAAATTGTCACAGGAACATTTTTATAATAAGGTTTAATTAAGGCTTATGTTAAGTTTAAAAAGCGGTAGATAAAACGTATGGTGAGGCTTCCACGGCCCAGCAGCAATGACAGCAAGCAGCATCAGGACTTTATAGAGTTTTTAATATTTCATACGAATGACGAAGGTGCAGAACCGTTGGTGCTCGAGTCCGACTCGTACTTGACCGTTTTTTTATTGGAAACTAAACCTCACACAAGGATCTATCGCAGAATTGAACTAGTTTTGTGTTAATTTTGTGACAATAAACCTAACAACGGCACAAACAGTTATACATATAAATACTTACCCCAATATCTGGGATGAGGTGCGAAATGCCCTCAGGTCATCCGTTCAAAGAATGTTACCAATTTACCGACGTCTGACGAGTATTTCTACTCTATATCTTCTATGTTAAATTGCTTTGAAATGTTGATTACCAACGCCTACAAAAACCTTACATTCCTAGTGGTTAATCGAAGCGATATTGAAACTGACTTTTTTCAATATCGATTAAGTTCTAAGCAAATAAAAAGAGATGACAGTAATAAAATATATTTATAAAAATTAATACAGGTATAGACGTTGGTTGATTGGTGAGCAGCGCACCCTGTAGGCGGGTGGCGGGCAGCGGTCGGCGGCGGTCGGCGGCCGCCCGCGCCGCGCCGGCAGCTTGCCGCGCACCTGCTTCTGACACACTCTCGCGTAAAAAATCGTTTCGATCAATATTACAACTGTTAAGGCTCAGATTTCAAAATTACCAGTTTAACACCGGCTCGATTTATGATTATTGATTGTAGAATGGTGTCTAACTCGAACCCTCTCATTTTACTACTTATGTGCTCCAGAATTACCTACTCCTTGCGTTGGATCCGGTTATTCAGAATATTTGCGGATTTGTTTAGGATGTAG
Organism: Acleris cristana; assembly: GCA_948252455.1. Classification (NCBI taxonomy): domain Eukaryota; kingdom Metazoa; phylum Arthropoda; class Insecta; order Lepidoptera; family Tortricidae; genus Acleris; species Acleris cristana. The sequence goes on along the minus strand of OX411772.1, from coordinate 23,768,822 downwards.
GCCCAATGAATAACGAGCACAATACCATATAAAAATATTTTCGACCATGCATTGTTCAGGTTTTTGTCGATTTTAACTCAGAAGGACTGGATTGTAGTATGTTGAACATATTCAGAAGAAACACAATTTAATATAACTAACTTCAAACTAGGACCGAGTCTTTAGGCTTTTTTCGTCGGTTAAAAAACGTCAAGACGGAAAAAATGTTATGCTGTCAATTTCAAATCTTCTTATCGATACTCTACAATTGTTTCGTGTTTTTTCCAAAATGACGATGTTTTCTAACTCAGAATATTACGTCTCCAAAACTCGACTTGTAATATGTATCTAATTGAATTCTGTACATTTTGTTAGTATGTCTCTTGATCGTTTCACGAATTAGGTAAAAATGTACATAAACATTCTGCGTAGTTTACTCTTTAATTTAACTGAAATAGGGTTGGCACATCAATGAAAAAAATAATGATTTTATTTTTTTTGCCGGTAAATCATACGGTGATAGTACGGTTCTCAAATATTGTAAATGGACTTGTTATAAGGCACCATTTAACCCCCTTTTGGCTCTACGGGTATTTTTGTAACACCTTGTATAGGGTTCGGCCGTTAGTGTATTTGAATAACCAAAGTTAAAATAGTGATATCTAAATATCGAAACGAACAATACCGAATGACTCAAAGGTTGAAATGTCACATAAGTATTTGAATAACAAAAGTTCAAAATATCGAAACTTAAAATAGCGGACGGTATATTATAATGACGCGATCGCTGCCAAACTTCACAAGATAACCTAGGTAGGTAATCAGAACCGGTATTCTAGGCGCTAAAAACCATATTGTCTTTGATCTGTTATCGTATTGTCAACGTTTTGATAGCTCTTATTTCCTTGACAGTAATGGCGGCTGACGTCAAAACAATATCGTTACTTGTCGAATACGATACGGCTTTTACCACCGGGAATAGAGGCCCTGAACTTTGGATGAAAATGTCATCTAAACGGTCCGAGCCGTTTTAGAGTCCATAGGCAACATATACACATACCCACATACACTAATAGACTTGTATAGAATAGATGAGATAGACAATAATTAACAATCTAACCTTTTTTAGGGTTCCGTTGTCAACAAGGAACCCTTATAGTCGGCTTGTGAGCATGGACAGACATGATCTTGGCCGGTTTTTTTTTTCAAATTAACGAAGGGCTATCAGTTGAAATGCGTTATGCGGAAAGTGCGTAAGAGGGCGTAGTAGGCCCTAAGCTATGTATATATCTCCCGACAAACATCAAAGGCGCAACCAGTGACGAAAAACATCTTGCTGGAGATGGCGTGTTACTCAATTGACCAATTTATTTGAAAACGACAAATCGTTGACCCAAATATAAACAAAAATCTACCAATAGTCATAGTTATAGTCATAGCATTTATTGCAAACCATAGTTGTACAGATCTTCAACTTTGTTACATATAGATTCATATAGGCCTGTTAGGGTGTAGCAATTTTAAATTCAAGTGAGTAATTACATTATTTTGTGTCAATATTTGCGATCACGTTTTAATTCTAAATTCACATTCTCAAAAAACAGTTACTATCCTAAACAAGAGGAGGATTTACATGACATCTTTCCAAAGTTGTATAAAAGATGTCATTTGATTAAATTTGCCAATAACTCGGTCAGAAAAAAAATATGATAAGAGTGTTACAAGTTCTAGTAAATATTTATCCGGTTTTTAAAAGATCTATCAATTTATTAAGTGGTTGCATTTTACCACTCAGCATCGTCCAAGAGTTCATTAATTGTGTAGTACCCTTTTTTGTTAAGAATAATTTAAACTTATTTTTAAACAGATGGTCTTTCCTTTCGTCTTTAATACTCGCAGGTGCCTTGTTATATATTTTTATAAATCTCACATATGGACTGTTTCTATGCATCGCTAGGTTTGATTTTGGTAAGTTAAGTCTATTTTCATGTCGAGTTACTATTCTGCGGTTTGGGGCATCTTTAACTTGCCGGAAAAAGTGCATATGCTCTCTCACAAACGTACATACTTGTAGTATGTAAATGGAAGGGAGGGTGAGGATTTGCTTGTCTTTAAATTGCGGCTGGCAGGTTTCCGTTCCGCGTAAGTTGCGCGATGAGGATGCGCGGGCATTTATTTTGCAGTACAAACAAGTCTAGTGCATATGGCACCCCACAGGATCACGCCATAACGGAGCCAGGAATATGTATATGCGTAATATGCCGTGAGTGCCGTTTCGATGTTAGTATTGACCTTTAACACGCTGAGTGCATATACAAATCATGACAATTTAGATTCTATAATAGAAGTGTGCTTTTTCCAGTTTATGCCAGTGTCTATAGTGATACCTAATAGCGTAAAGTGATTTACTTCTTCAATTTTCCCGTTCTTAGATATTAAACTTATGTGCAGTGGTTTTTTCTGATAAGTACGGTTTAAATTGCATTATTTTTGTGTTTTTTGTGGTTATAGGTATACAATACAAATTATATACAATAATCATAATTACAATGAATACTTACTATTAAATTTAAAAATGTATATCAGATTAAGAAATAGTTTATATTTCAATAAAATGTTAGGGTAAAGGACAGAGGACGCAGGACTTGAAAAAAATTCGACAAAATGGTGTCACGATGACACCTAATTTAAATGATTTTATCTTATAGAACACGTTAAAATAAGCATGTTTTGCTTGAATTTTATTTCTCTTAAATCAAAATTGGGTGAGATGCGAGGGCTCAAATGTTGATTAATTATTTAAATTACGTTTTTTTAGTCCTGCGTCCCCTTTCCGTTACCCCGACCCAATAAAAAGTTATTGTATTAGGTATGGATATTATGACGTGTAAAACGTACTAACCGTTTTATCAATAAATGCTTGAATCTTGAATCTTATCATTGGGGACAATTTTATTGTATCAATTTTTCTACGTTAATATAAATATGTATAACTTGATATAAAAGTGGTTATTCAGATGATATATTTATATATACCTAATCATAACATAATAGGTAGGTACTTACTCATAATGCTACCTAGTTGAGGTTTTACATACCGGGAAACCATGCAGATCAATATCGTTCGCCCTTTTATCACGTCTATTGGAAAAATAGAGGAGAAAAAATTTGTAACTTTTTAGGGGCGGTGTCCCCCACTGGTCCGACCCCCTTCCCCCGCTCCCTGCCTGCCGCCCGCTACCGTGCGCTCTCGTGGATATTTAATAAAAATCATATAAAAATGCTGCCCCGCAAGACTCAATGGCGCGTGCTCACGAAATATCGTATCAGATGTATTCAGTGGGGAAGTTCCTTTGTTCGACCGGAAACAAAAAAATGCACTCGAATGACTTATGATCTATGAATATACGCAGAAGTAGTGGTAGGTTAGGTAAAGGATTCAGGTTCTTAATCCAGGCATCGATTATACATTATACTTCCCACTTCTCACGCTCTAAAATGACTCATAGGCGATGCATTTATTCCCTAGGGTCTAAAGTGACACTTTAGAACTTTAGACACTTGAGGCCGTGTCGGTGCCGGTCGAGAATTAGCACTACCCCATCTCTTCCCGTAGGTGTCGTAAGAGGCGACTAAGGGATAAACCGGAGGATGGGCAGCAGCGTCCTCCGCGGACTACACGGTACAACTGCGGTCGCCAACCCGCCTGCCAAGCGTGGCGACTGCGGCATTTTCCCCCCAACGGTTCTAGATCAAAAGCCAGAATGAATAAACAACAACAGCCCAGACCCCTGGTCCCCGGCGGCCCCGCTATTCCTGGCTCCGGTAGCGGCCATGGTAACGGCGGGGCAGGGGGTGCTTTAGGTAGGTAATCTCCAAGCAATAAGGCAAAATCAGGGGGAAAAACTCGTATATTAGCGAATTTTAGCATAGTTGTAGGGAATGGTATTTTAAACGGGACTCCTTTGAATCGCATATTTTTTTAAATTTATCATTACGCATAGAATCGTTTGTCATAACACCCTTTTAGGCTGACATTGCCGAAGTTAATAAACGTCTATTGTGTACCTAGATTAAGTTAGGTTAGGTAAGGTTAGCTTATAATAATAATTAAAATAAAACCCTTTCTATTGTAAAACCGTTTTATGACAAACGATTTAATGCGTAATGATACATTATGCGTAAAAACCATTATGCGAGTCACTATGAACCCGTTTTAAACCACATACTAAAAGTACTGTTCGGTGGGGGTGAAGATAACGGATGGAGGGGGGCTGTAAAGGTCCCTTTTTTAGTTTTTCGTAAATAACTCGTAAACGGTGGCCCATAGCAAAAATGTTCCATTACATAATTAATCTGCATAAAATAGAGTAGTAATACCAATTTTAACGTTTCTAACTACAAAAATGACGAAACTCCTACAAAATTCTACACCGTCCATTTACTCTTTAGGGTTTATAGTATTAGTAGGATTAGTAGGATACTCGTGTTAGTAGGATTAGTGGATAACAGCTTTTGAACGCGTCTTCGTCCGCTTAGATTTCGATTATAGTTATTCCCTCGGGAACTTTTACATTTTCCGGGATGAAAAGTAGCCTAATATTTGTAAATCCAGGGTATTTATAATTTATAAGCTATCAACATTCCAAATTTCCAAATTTCATCCAAATCCCTCCAGCTATTGCAGCGTGAAGAAGTAACAAACACACGCACACACACACACACACACACACACACACACACGCACACACTTTTTCGCATTTATAATATTACTAGGATTAGGATAACGTAAGACTACGCCGAGCGTACGCCGGATGTACAGTGGCGCCCTCATCACTATTATTGTGTTTTCTAATAAAATAAAATATTTCCTTGAAGTCGGACGATGCATTTTTGTACTACAAATGAAAACACAACTTATAGGACATATCACATAGTTTATAACAATTGACCTTTGAGTTATCAACTTAACGGAAAAAAAGTGGCCACCTTTTGTTATAAAAGTTTGTTACGTATCCCATAAATTGTGTTTTTACTTGCGCTACAAAAAAGCATCGTCCGATTGCAAGGAAATTCTTTAGTTAATTAGAAAACACAATAATAGTGATGAGGGCGCCACTGGACGGTCGACGTTTTCTCGGCGCGTTTTTTTATTTTCAATCTTCCTTCCATATCTCATTAAATGTTGATCCTAGCAAAAAAGTGTAAAAATCTTTTTATTGAGAATTTTATGCAGATTAGTTATGTAATGGAACAGTTTTTGCTATGGGCCACCGTTTACGAGTTTATATAATATTATATAATATTTAAAAAATAATAAGTCGATAACTGTCATAATTAAGATGTTGATACTCAGCATAAATAAGTGTAAGATCGATTTATATAATAGTTTCCTATTTTGAATCAGTATAAACGAAGTAACTAAATTTTTGTAAGGTAAATTCACGCCACCTTACGTAAGTTGAAAACATATTTTTTGGTTGTGTAGATATTGTTTTGTTTTTAGTTTCATTTTGACAGGTTTAGGTCTAAAACGGATAGGGCAATATAAATTGTGTAAAATGGGTAGGTAATCCGTTTAGAAGTTATTAGGGATTTTCGATAGTCAAATTTGTAAAAACATAACAATGACATTAAAATAAAAATATTTTAGTTATTATTAATTTATATTTACATTCTTCCCGTTTAATTCTCAACGATAAATCAAACAACTAGATACCTATGAGTGCCACTACCACGATAGTTTTTTTGTGCATAAGCCATAGTTGACAACCATAGAGCGACCGCCGAGCGTAGGTATGAAAAGTGAAGTACATACATGTAATTGACTTCTGTACCTATCTATTTTGTGACGCGAGGTTCACTCGTTGACCACGCACGGCCCACTCGCTGACCCCGCGAGGCTCACTGGTGACGACGCGGCGTCCACCCGAGGGCCACCTGACGACAACGACTGGACGCCGAGCGACGACGACCTTCAAGCATCTCGAATTAATATACCTATAGGTACATGATCTGATCATTCTCATGCCCTTATCCCAATTTATTCGGGGTCGGCGCAACATGTCTTTTTCTTCCATACTTATTTCTCTATTAGTCGTCATCTCGGTTTTCACTCTCTTTCTAGACATATTTATTACTTATTTTTATTTCTAAACGTGAAAAATTACCTATTGTTACTATTCTCAGTTTGTTATATGAAACTACAAATTTTAACCTCAATACAAAATGAAAAAAAACATTTTTTCCGTACGTAATATGGGTCTACTCTAAGTACTTATGGGAACTAAGTTACCAAGTACCTATAAGAAGGAACCATTTATAGGTAGGTACTTCCGTCATGTTAGTCATGTAGGATTACACTATTATAAAATAAAGCTTTTGATTTTTACACGACTGCCCAAAAAAAAGTATATCGACGATAGAAAAAAAAATGCTGTCGGGTTTTTAAAGCTTGCTTTTCATTTATTATACTGGTTATTGTAGGAAGTTATATTTTCGACGCGATAGTTCAACCGACATTTTCGCTCAGTCAGTTGGCAGGGGTTGGTTGGGTGGTGCATTCATCGCGCAACGGAAACTGCACATCTCCATCACAAAGGACGGTCGAAACTTAAAATACATTGTAATACAGAAAAAATATCAACATCTGGCTATTGTCTAGCGGGTCGCGGGGGAGTCGCTATAAAATAAATAAATAACAAAATGTCGCCACCGCACGCGTCATTATTCAAGTGCGATCGACAGCCACTTCCCCGCGGCCGCCGGCGGCGCAACAATACGCCTACTTATTACCGCGGCGCAGCCGTCGCCTTTGCCGGGCGACACGTTTTGATACTTGCTAAGGTTCACTCGTCTTCTCAATAAGAGATACAATAATAAGGGACTATGCAGGATTGCCCGTGACTTCACTTAAACGTGAACCTTGATGAGGTAGGTATTAAAACTTTGTGAAATCCTATCATAATATACTTAGGGCCTGTTTCACAATCGTCAAGTAAAACATACCTGACACATAAATTTAGCCCTTTCCTTTTCTTACACTTGAACATAGACAAGGAGAAAGCTAACTTTAACTGGCACGTAAATTTACTTGTCGATTGTGAATCAGGCCCTTACTATTAAATGAGCAATAGTTATTGTATTTACCTGCGAGTGTTTCAACACACGAGACGTAAAATAACTTTTCACCCGTGTATAACACAAAACTTTTCACCTCGCTACAGCGAGGAAAATAAGAAAAAGAGTTTGTCTACTATCAATTATTATTTATTTACCTCTTTGTCAATACAATTTTTTTGTGTTTTTTACTCGATGCAATTAATTAATTGTGATGTTAAAAATTCAGCACTTTTAACGTTTTACGTTTTGTTAGCTGTCAAATATCACTTAAGCTGCCTTCACTAGGCTATATGGATCAATGTCCTTTGCCTTTCCCCCTGGAATAAAGCACAAGAAAAAATAAATAAGCTTCCTTCAAATGTCAAAACTCTTTCTTCACGTCATGTGGATAAAAAGCGATTTTCTCAATAGATATCAAACAAACAATTAAAGGGCTTTCCCAGCTACGAAGATGAAAATATTTGTATGTATATTTGTAATCACGTTTGCAATATAGGGGTTTACGGGAGAGAAAAACCGACTTGTCAATTTGTTATCTTCGGGAAAATTCGTTTTCAACAGGGTTTCCAGGTACCTAGTTACCTACTAGGTAATTATTTAACATAACTAACGTAGCACCGTGATTAAGAAGGTAAGATTCTCTTTATATTTCAACATGAATACCTATTTGAGGACGCTGTGATTACCACACGTTCATGTCATTGTTGCGTGATTCACTCTTGTTTACAGGGTCAAACTATTTTTCCTCAAAAGTAGCGTATAGGCTACCTGTAACATTCAATTGCCGAATATCTTAAAGTTTACTAGATCCTATAAAAACCTTGAAACACGTTTTGGCGCGGTCTGTCCCTCTGAGCAACGGTGGTAAATCGCTTCAATCGTTCATGAATAAATTCGATATTCCTTTTGAATAAAACTGTCGAATAAAAACACGATTTATCAAATAAGTCCATTCATTCATGTTCACGGACGATAGATAGGTAGTTTTTATAACTTTTAAAATATTTTTTGTGTATTAGTCACAAAATTGCGTGGAGCGAATTTCGTTTTTTATTATCCTTTTCAAGGGACAAGGGTTGCTAATGAAATGAGAGCCGCAGGCGCACCGCGCACTGCGCTCCGGCGTAGTAACATATAGGTAGGTGCTCAGAGGTTGATTGTCTCATTGTTGGTTATATCATGGTTGGTTATTGCCCGATTCCTATATTCAAGAAACGAATGGTTTTCCTTACGTCTCGTTAAAATTTGACACATTTTGTACGTAGCAAATGTCAAATTTTAACGAGAAGTAGGTATAAGGACAAACGATTCGTTTCTTGAATATATAGGGACCGGGCATATACCACAGCGCTTTGCAGCTATTGATTACTGTAGGTAAAGCTGCGGCAACTGTTTTTATTACAAGGGACCAAAAATACCTTTTCTCCCACATGCTCGGAAATGTTTACCATACTGTTGTAAAATCAGCCCGCAAAGTTCTGAGTTCCAGGTCCAGCCAACATTTAAAAAAAAACGTTATTAGGATATACCAACGGCAGCGGCCGCGAAAATGTATGAAATTTCATTTCTTTGCGTACAGTCAAGGATTTTAATAGTTATGCCACTATGGAACCCTGTCGCATAACGTTAATCATTAATTTTGGCGTAATTTCTTTCATGTGGTTTGACACTGTCATTGTGACAGGGTTCCATAATGGCATAACAATTAAAGTCCTTGACTGTACCTGGTGTTTTACTTTTTAGGGTTCCATACCTAAAGGGTAAAAACGGGACCCTATTACTAAGACTCCGCTGTCCGTCTGTCTGTCTGTCACCAGGCTGTATCTCATGAACCGTGATAGTTTGATAGTTGATATTTTCACAGAAGATGTATTTCTGTTGCCGGTATAACAACAAATACTAAAAACAGAATAAAATTAATATTTAAGGGGGCCCCCATACAACCAACGTGATTTTTTTGCCGTTTTTTACTAATGTGGTATAGATAATGGTACGGAACCCTTCGTGCGCGACACCGACTCGCACTTGGTCGGTTTTTTTAAATAACATGTTTGAACTGGGATAACTCCCGCCAAACAGCCAAACACTCGTGCAATCAAAATTCTTACTTGTATATTTTACTTTTTTAAATGTCATAGATTAAAAAGTTTTTTCTACTCGCGTACTATAAACCGCTAATATTGATATCGTTAACGGTATCAGAATACCACCTATTGGTTAACCGAAGCAGGAAAACAATTCTATAATAAATAAGCGTTGCCTTGGTAATAACAGTTCTATAATAATTATTATAGCATTGTTATTACCATGGTTACGGTCATTCCGGATATCAGTCTTGGCGTTTAGTGAACACTTGAAATCCTAGTTTTTATAATGAACCGTTAAAATATTGTAACACCAATTAAAATTACGTATATTAAAAACAAAATTAATTTTGAGATTGAATTATGTGCTTAAAATTACATTTTTATTAAATTACTAAAAATATTTGATAATAATATCCGTCGATTTGTTTTTTGGGTACAATGTTTACGTTCAATATGGATATCAACAAAATGGCGTTTTGTTTGGCATTCAAACTTTTTATGATAAATTGTCAGAACTGTTTTAGTCACTATTAAAATTTGAATGAAATTTGTTAACATTTAACGTTAAAATTCACAACAAACTATTAACGCCAATCGGAATAATAAAAATGTCTTTGCTGACAAGTAATTTGTTAGCAGAAAATTCGAGGAAAGTATACGAGGAAATTAGCGATTATATTTGTCATTATCGTTTTAAGCTTGTAGAAAAAGTTATGTATGCAACGGTACATAATTAGCTCTTAAGGTACTTGTGCCTGTAATTAGAGCTCTCGCAATCTCGCGCTCTAACCTCGGCACTCGTACCGTAAGAAGCTCCATTATGTACCATTTACATAAATAACTATTATAGCGTTTACACAATGATTTCAAAATATATAAGTCAATGCGTTTACAGCGTATTTAAAAGTTTTTCAAATAGTTTGACTTCTTTGAAATTGCGTTCATAAACAAAGCAAATTGCAGATATAATATAAACGCGTAATAAATGTTATAATTTAAACTATATTTAATTCAAATTGAATTTATTTAACCCTTCTTTGCATGGCGATGGAAATTTCCATCATAACATAATGCTAACTTTTTTTTGTATCAATTTTTTTATGCTAAACGCTACATAGTATAAAACAAAGTCGCTTCCCGCTGTGTCTGTCTGTCCCTATGTATGCTTAGAGCTTTAAAACTAAGCAACGGATTTTGATGCGGTTTTTTTTAATAGATAGAGTGATTCAAGAGGAAGGTTTATATGCACATATTAATCTAATTAAGTTTCAATAGATATGAGAAAACTCAATGTTTTCTTACCAAGTCGTCAAAATAGTTATTTATGTAACTGGTACATAATGAAGCCTCTTAAGGTACGAGAGCCGAGGTTAGAGCGCGAGCTTGCGAGCACAGGCACCAGTACCTTAAGAGCTAATTATGAACCGTTGCATACATAACTTTTTCTAAAAGCTTAAAAATGATAATGATAAAAATAAACAATCGCTAACTTTTCTCGTATACTTTACTCGATTTTTCTGCTAACATTTTACTTGTCATCAAAGACATTTTCACTATTCCGATGCGCGATAATAGTTTGTGAATTTTATTGATAAATGTAAACAAATTTCATGCGAATTTTAATAGATACTAAAAACAGTTCAAAATACTAAAAACAGTACTATCAAATTATCATAAACATTTTTTATAATCTTAGTTTAAAATCGTTAATAACGTATGCGGAGTGAAATCTGGACAAAGTTCAAAACAATATTTAATGTAATAAAAAATCTGTTTTGTTAAAAGTGTTTATATAAAATAATAGTATTATTAACAATGTTTAATGCAAAAAATAATTTACTCCTTTGCGAGCTGCTTTGCGACAGTTTCCGGGAACTTTGTCCATTGCTGACGTAAACACAGATGTCGGCATTTTATTTCATTCTAATTTAATCTTTCTAATTGAATTTTATACATTTATTCAGTGGAAGATATTCAAGTAGATTCGCCGTTTCAGATTTACCCAAAAAATCTTCGAATGGGCGAAGTTCTGGGGCGTTAGGTGGATTTGCTAATTTGGGGAGGTACGGGATTTTTAGCTCGTCCATTTCGCTTAATTTTTTTTTGAGTAGTGACTGGAAGTCAAATCCTGACAAAACACAAAATTAGCTCCTCTATGTTCAGATTTTATAAAATCCCGCACAATTGGCAAACATCGCTCCATGTATCGGTCGGCATTAACGGTTAACCCAGATTCATAAAAACTGCCTTAGACATACCGCGAGGGCTATCGCAAGCCGCTGTAAAACTTTTTTGGGAACCTTCGTAGGCTCCACACGTTTTCTTCAGTTGGGCCAATGGTGTTTTTGAAACAACAATTCCCTTCCCATTCATTTCCATCTAATGTGAAATATTCGTTGTATGTACATTACGCACATGACGTCGTTTTTAGTGTGAAATGTATTTTTGACCATGTTGCGAAGCCGGATGTTTTGAGTATATTTTTTTTCAGGCACAGTCATCTTGACTTTTCTTGATTGTTTTTCAATATACATGTCTTTAAGGTACTATTTAATGAATTTGCCGTCGCATTTAAATTTTCTTCCGAGCTCTCTCTTTGTTTGTGACGGCTAAGTTGGAAGTGGACGAGACGTGGCCGGTGGGGATGCGTCGTATCCGCTCCGTAGCGGTATCGTCATCGATGTCTTCATCGGGGTCGTCGTCCAATGGTGGCTGCGTACACGCTGCTTGGCGGTCATGATGCCATCGGATTGGTGGGAGAGCGATGAAGCGTAGACATGCTCCCCCCCTTGAACAGCCTAAATGGACTTCAAGTCTCTGTCAACCGGCAGGGGGCAGAGGCGGGTCAGTGGACGGCGGACTCGGCCGTGCACGGTGTCCTCGTCTGCGACCCGGGATATTCCGTCGGGTCCAGGGAATAGTTGGCTGGCCTATGCGCCAGTGCATGGGGGCAGTGTTGTCTTCCTGTATCAGGACCAGATCTCCAATGCGAAGGCTACCCTTATTGATGCGCCACTTTGAGCGCTGCTGCAGCTCGCTTAGGTAGTCCCTTTGCCAGTCCGGTGTGCCTTTGCAGGATTCTGCGGTTGGAGTCGTTTACCATCGGAGCTGGAAGCGACGTGAGTGGTCGGCCCACCAGAAAGTGCCACGGAGTGAGAGAGAGGAGGTCGTGAGGAGAGGAAGATGTAGGACACAGGGGCCGGCTATTCAAAATAGCTTCAACCTGTACAAACATAGTGGAAAACGCTTCAAAGGTTAAATTATTGTTGCCCATATTTATTTTTAGGTGGAATTTGGCGGACTTTATGCCCGCCTCTCACAAGCCACCGAAGTGAGGACCGTAAGTTGGAACAATAAATTTGATGCCATGATTAGCTGCATATTTAAACCAAGCTGCCTCGTTAGAATTAATAAAAGCGCCTAACTGCTTTGCAGCGGCAACAAAGTTTCGACCATTGTCGCAGAGGATTTCCGCAGGCGCTCCCCGACGGGAAATGAATCGCATTAATCTATCTATCTATTCTGTATATATATATATATAAAAGGCAAAACTGACTGACTGACATATCAACGCGTGGCCGAAACTACTGTACCTAGAAACTTGGTACATGGGTTCCTTTCATGATGTAAGTGAGCACTAAGAAAGGATTTTCCGAAAATCGACCCCCAACGGGAAGAAATGGGGGGGAGTTAAGTAGCGGGAAACTAATTCTACGCGTACGAAGTCGCGGGCGTCCTCTAGTAAAAGTATAAACGCCTCTTTCGTTAACTGGCTAAAAATTTCTAAGTAAACGCTTTTGTACCTAAAACATACAAACAGACACATGTACGCCTTGACTGGCTTTGCACCGCGGCCTCGTCTGTTTAACACAAAAAAGGGCCCCTCAAAATCTGAGCCCATCGTGTGAAACGGAAAAAGGGTACCTATGTCTCGCTGGGAAGGTAGATTTCTCATAAACGGTGCGAGTGTTTGACCTTGCAATCGCTGGCATATGACACAATTTGAAACAATGTTTCGAGCTAGATTCCGACCGTTGGTGGTCCAAACATAATCCCGTGTCGCGTATAATAATGTCTGTGGACCGGCGTGCATGTGACGCTTGTGCTCATAAAGGAATATAAGTTTCGATAAATGGTGTTTAGCGTGAATAATGGCCGGATGCTTCTTATCAAAGTGATAATAGGATAAGCTAATTCTACCTTTGATCGTATTACGCCGGTTTTGCAAAGAAAAGGAGAAAGTGGTAGCAATACGCATTTGGGCATGAGTGGCTTGCCTTGAGTAAAAGCCTGGCATTCGTCTGGAAAGGATTCGATTTGTGAATGTTTCAATAACAGTGAAAATGAAACGTTCAATTCATCGACTGTTAATTGTCCCACTTTTTTGGCCTTTGGGTTTTTTTTTAGTGTTGTGAATAAAGCGCAGGACGTAAACAAATCAGGAAGCTCCTCATTATAATAACATTTTAAACTCGGCCATTCGGATTCTGGTGCTATCAGATAGACTGGGCCTGAAAACCAGAATGGTAAATCGCAAATTTGACCGGGATTAATGCCCCGGGAGATCAAATCAGCTGGGTTTGATTTTATTGGAACGTGACGCCATGAGGATGATTTAGTTATCTCGCGAATTTCAACTAGTCACTCTGTTAGCCACGAAAGTTTTGAGTTTGCTGGGGCTCGTGTTAAGCCATCCTAGGACCACAATTGAGTCGGACCAATGTACACAACGAGTGATCTGACGACGCAAGGATTCAAGAACGACTTTGGTTAATCGCGCGGCTGCTAAGGCGCCGGCTAGTTCCAGCCGAGAGATCGTGCTGGGTTTGATTGGGGCTAGTTTGGACTTGGCGCCTTTTAGCTTTTTAGCTTCACGACCACGTTACCCTAAGCATCATTGAGCGTAAATACACACAGCAGCCATAAAGGGCGGACGACGGATGCAAATTACGTCTAAATAATGTCGAACAATATCCGTAATATGGATATGACTACAACATCACTGCAAAAATAGTTATAGAATTTTATTGTTGAAGTAAATTATCATATTTTTCCTTTATTAGGGTTTTTCAGTACATTCCTTTTTAAGTTCACTCTACTTATATAAGTAAAATGACCACATCTACAGACGTAAAAGGGGCGTATTCGTAAAGTGATACTTCAGTACTTTCATAATATACAAAATATGTTCTGATTTATAAGGAAAACTGCATATATTTTCACACATAAATGGTACTCGAAATTTAATAAGTCTTGTCCATCTTGTGCTTTTGTCAACATATTGCATCCGTCGTCCGCCCATTAGCCATAAGCCAGGATCGAAAGGTCACTAAAAAAAAAATCGATAACTATAGGAGAATCACACAAGGCTAATCTAGGGATCTCTAAGGTGATTTAAGCCATCTTGAAATTTCCACTAGTGCTGTTTTATATTTGTTTCCATAACTTTTGCATTAGTATTTTAGGTTGGACTGTACAGGGACTAAGAAGGCCAAGCGGGTCGAAAATTTTAAATAGTTCCGATAAAATATGCCGTTTTGTAACGTTTTATTTGGGTATCATTTAGGTAATCGATCAGCAAAATATTCTTATTTTGGTGAACAGAAGTATGTATTTGGTCAGCCAAAATAGCTAGTTGGTAAGCAAACATTTATAAAATATAAAACTGCTCTAAATGATTTTGGTGAACAAATTAAATATTTGAGCTGCATTGAGCGACCCACAGTTAAACAAATATTGGTAAGCAATCAGTAATTTCATTTTGTCCATCAAAAAAAGGAGGCAATTTTACAGCCGTGGCAACGCACATATGCCAAACCCACCATCAAATTTACGAATTTAACAGAGTCGACGGAGCTATTATCCTATTTCTATTATTACATATTAGCCTATTTCTGGGTTGTTCTGGCCCTCCGGGCCTGACATAAAGCCGAACGTAACCTAGGCTAACCTACCTCATATTTATGATACAAATTTTGGTTAATCTAGGGTGTGATTGTGTTTTCTAAATTTTTGTGACAAAACTTAACTTGTAATTACTACTAGCCTCAAAAATACCAATGCTTGGGTGCTCGCGTCACGTGGTCTTATTTCGCTCCGCCCACAATAACGATCACCGCTGATTTTTCAAACTAAACGCAATCCACTTATTTATATTGATAAGATAACCATTATTTTACTATGCAACTCTCAATTAAACTGCTTACAGACATGTTTTCTCTGCTGACCAATAGTAAAATCTTGCTGCCGGAGTAATTATTTTGCAGCTCGACTGTTTATTAGGCAGAGTCGGACTCGCCCACCGAGGGTTCCGCACATGACACGGTTAACTCAATTCAAAATTTGCACCGCCGCCGCTCCTTGCATAAAGACCCTGATTTTTTTGACATTTAATTAAAAATGTTGGGTTTTCAGATTTTTTCCTATATTTGTAGTATGAGACGGTATTACTTGTCGAATTTCATAGTTCTAGGTAAACGGAAAATACCCTATAAATTTCGATTCCCTTGACTGTCGAAATATACGTTTTTAGCGGTATAAACGGCCGTATCTTTTTTTAAGCTAACTTTAGAAGTTTGTTTTTTTCACAGCTTCAAAGGACTGTAGACTTGAGTATATGGTTTAAATTTCAACTCGATACCTCCACGCGTTCCCGAGATAAAGGGTCTTGACATACAGACAGACGGACAGACGGACAAACGGACAACAAAGTGATCCTATAAGGGTTCCGTTTTTTCCTTTTGAGGTACTCGCAAGCTCGTCCGTTTAAAGTGTTTAAACCAATACTTGGCCCGCAATTGCCTACATCCCTGCCCAGGCAATAATGTACTATTAAACGTATTATTAAGTAGGGTATAACGCTCTTGTTATAGATTTGAAAAATAATTCGAAATTAGCCTACGGGGAAAATTCGAATAAACGTGCTTTCGAAGTAACCCCAAAGTAGTTATCATAGTCTTTTATCAGGGGTGGTCGACCTAAAAATATTCGTACTGCTGGGGCCCTAACATGGCAGCGTTTCAGCGCCTGACAATGTTTTGATAAGGCATCCATCACCTTTTGACCAGGGACCGGAAAATCAGTTC
The DNA here is from genome assembly GCA_948252455.1 of Acleris cristana. Taxonomy (NCBI): domain Eukaryota; kingdom Metazoa; phylum Arthropoda; class Insecta; order Lepidoptera; family Tortricidae; genus Acleris; species Acleris cristana. The sequence goes on along the minus strand of OX411772.1, from coordinate 23,752,549 downwards.
GTTTGCTTAAGCCGTTTGAATCGATATCCCCTTCATACGATAACCCAAACGTTTCGGTAAGCCTTTCATCGGCTTAGCCGTTCATTACGATAGCCCGTTCAAGCCGGGTAACCCGATCCGTAACAACCGGTAACCGCTTACCGAATCAGATAGTTTTCGAACTAACCGCTTATTGTTCGGGTTACGGTAACCCGTTCCATCCCCTCTTTTCTCGCACCGCACGCGATGTGGTATGTGTAAAAACTAAAATATCTGAACAGGTTCAATCAGCGCAACAAGGGGTAACCCGTTCGCGGCTTATTGATACCGGTAAGCGGTAAGCCGAATTAATTCAATCAAAGCGATAGCCTTTATAGCGGGTAAGCTGATTAGAGGGTTACCGAAACAGGAGGGTTTTTAAAAACCAGCTTAATAAAAACCCGTTCAAAAACCCAGGTTACGGTAAGCGGGTCCGGTCCCTGCTTTTGACACGTAAATAAGTACGACAGAGACGGATGCTTTATCCACATTTGACACGCGATATAGACGCAGCCATACTAGGCCCACTGGTTTACTCAGCTTTAGGCATATTATGGGTTCGGTTAGTTTGCTCGAGCCAAATACGCTTCAGATAAGTGTTGTTTTTTGATTATTTTAGTATATGTTTATAGTTTGTTAAGACAACAAACAGTCTATTTTATGAAGACTGCAGTTAAAATAAAACACTTGTGATATTGTGTTGCTTTTTAAGTATCTTTTACAAAAAAAAACTTATGGCTTGAGATTTGAAGTATAATAATTCGATTTATTCTCTGAGCCAAATACGTTATAAAAAAAAAAAAGACTGCAATAAAAAAAAATGAAAAGCTAAAAACAAGCTCTATAATTTATAGAAAATTGTAATAGATGTAAGGATATATTGATATTTATAACAATTTAAATTTAACTTGAAAATTGGAAAAGGCATTGCAGGCGGGGACAAGCAATGAATTATAAATCCTATTTCTTGATATAATTTAACATTTGGACTTGCTTGCTTGCATTTGGACTAATCCAATGATACCTACCTCATTTGTCAAAACCGTCCAAGCCGTTTTTGCTGTAGCGGGGAACATAGAACTGGACATATGTACATACATGACGGTGAAAAACATAACCCTCCTTTTGGGCTCCGCCACAGTCGGGTCAAAAGATCAATTCCCTAATCATCATTTCTTAAAAAAAAGTCAACTGCCTTCAAAAACCCACCAAAGTGCGCAAAACAAAATACCGGTTTTCTTGAAATGAACTTTTTAGTACCAGCATCAAATGTATCTTTAATTGAATCATATATGGTATAGGTATATTTCATGTATAATTCAATTTACGAAACATTTAATGCCTACCTACTCAATAGTCCATTCTAAGAAACTGATTTTTTTAATAAACTCTTCTAATAGGGTTTCTGAAGATTATAAAATGGTATTTCAAGTTACTTGGAAATAGTACCAATCCGTAAGTATTCCCTTCCCAACAAAATAATAATTATATAAATCGGTCGAGTCATAATTTTACAAAAAAAATGTTGAGTATCACTAACTCCTTGAAAAGGCAAAAAAAATTTTTAATGATATTCTTTGTGACATGAATAAACAATATTTTTAAGCACTCACCCAAAAACGTGTCGAAATTACCCCAATTTTACTTCAAAAATAAGCCAGAAAAAGTAAATTGAATTTCTACCACGTTCTATCTTTCCCATGTCAAAATTGTATGAGAACCGCTGCTTTTTCCCATCAATGTTGAAATTAGTCCGATCTTAACCCGGATGGAAAAGATCAGATTAAATCATACACGCTAATCTAACCGTTCTTCGTGGTTCTAACATACAACCAATACGTATTTTATTAATAATGATATGTACCTACAAATAATACACAAAAACAGGTTAAACTTACTAGGTTGTTGAAATACGCGGCCACGGGAAAGTCCGGATTTCACGACCACTCGGAAAAAAACTCCGTGTCGACCCTTACACGCGACCTGTCCATTTAAAACCACGCGGCTGCTTAAAGGCCGCCATATACGGAACGATCCTTCGTTACGATCGATCTGAAACGATATCGTGACGATTCATATTTCTATTGAAATTTTGATGCGATATTGCCACACACGTACAATCCATCGATCGATTTCAGTCTGAACCGACGGATCGTAACGACGGATCGTACCGTGTATGGGGCCACTAATGGCCCCTCTACACGTCAGCGGATCACGGGCGTGCATAAGGGACGGAGCATTACGTAAGTGATATGCAAGAATATGTTGCTCACTCTAAGGTGTAAATGCGTCCCTTACGCACGCCCATGATCCGCCGACGTGTAGAGGGGCCTTAAGGTGCGGCGCGCAACAAGATAGCCTAGGCAGGTGTGTTGCCAGAAATCGAAAACCTTTGTTAGTTTAGCAGTAATTCGAATTATCCGGTCTTGACTCGATCCGATCTTACCCCAAACATACCTCAATTTACGCCAATACTGTTAAAATTCATTTTTTTTATTTTTCTTATTTTAAAATTCTCTGTGGCAAACTCAAAAAAAGAACATGACAAATTTAAGGAAATTCAGCCTCCTTAAAATGAGTAGGACATTATTTAAATCAGACATATTTTTGGAGGTAGTCTTTATTGGCGACATTGCGGTTCGAAGGTTCACTTATGCACAGAGGCAAGAGTCTATCAGTGTAATCATCTACACCGTGTTGAATTCTTCGGTATTCATTCTCACATTTTATTGTATGATCGCAAACCTTTTTCCACTCTTCAACCCCGATCATGTTTACTTTTCAGTCAATATTTTTTTTATTGAAGTTAAATTCATATCCACGTTTCTTGCGGCTACATAGCCTTTCAGTTGAGACCATAATTATATTTTCAATTGGATTAAAATCCGGGTGGTATGGTGGCAATCGCAACACAGTGTGCCCATGTTCGGCAAGTACCTTGTCCACGGAAAACTCTGTAAACCTCTCCTTGTGCTGACATATAATATTCGACAGAGATAACTCTCTACGAAGCCGAAATTAGCCGATTCTCTCTTTCCAATGATCGATGTGCAATCTTTACCGCCAGGCACTGTACCTCATTTTAAAGACGATGGAATTTCCTATTTTAAATAGTTTATTTATTTGGGGTTGCCATAGTTCTCTATGGCAACTACAAACTAAAATTATTGAAAGATATAGCAAACCGTGAATGTCCGGTTTTACCCAAGCGAGCGTCCCGCGGCCGCGTACCTCGCCGTTAAAAGGAGTAGCACGATGAGACGGATATATTTGTCTCGCTTACGCTCAACGGCCTTGCGCGCCAATGCCGAGTCACGCGGCGTCAGTGCCCGTCTGTTCACCAAGACGCTTTGAGTTTGCCGCCACCCGTTGCCCGGCATTGTAACACGCGCGCGCTACTTCGTATCGTGCTTTAGATTGTCCGTGAAAAAGGGTATTTTACAATACAATACAATACAATACAAATACTCTTTATTGAACACCAGAAAACAAAATACGGAACAGTACATTTGAATATTTTACGACCTACATTTGTGTTTTTTATCTATTTTCATAAGTGTTGTGTAAAGTTTACAATTCCAATAGACACTTTTACACCACTTTGACTTTTAATACAACACCCGAGGTAACCCATCTCATAAAAAATAAATAGTGAAATTTTACAGTTTTTAGTTCAAGATGACTAAAAGACTATAAATGACAAGTCAATCATTTGTTAGGCAGTTTTGCAGCGAATTTCAAGGAGTACTATTCTGAATTAATCATTTATAAGGGGAATAATTCCTTTGATTTTCATCAACTTAGGTAATAACATTCTGCTGAGGTGCTAATATTGACTCAGTTTTGCACCTATAGTATCAGACTGTGCCTTAATTTAACCCCAGACGCCCCGCCCGCGGCACATGACGTCTCGAACGTGAGCGGGTTGGTGATAAACCCATGACCTGTTCCACTACTTATGTTCATTTTTTGCCTTAGGTCTGTTTATTTATATTTTTAACTCGCAAAATGCCTTGAAAAATGTTGTTTGCTACTCTTAGGAAATGTTCGATTCTAATCTTGTGCTTCATTCCGCTACTTATTATAACAATAAACAGTTGACCCTGATTGTAAATTGAAAATAAAACTAAGCATACATTTGTTAAACTTTTATTAAAAACAATAAATACGTTTTTAGCCTTCATAGAATTTAGGGAGCTGATCTCCCAGGACCACAGATCTTTCAACTCCATCCTCGGTGATCACTCCTAGCCGCACCACACCTCCAGAAGATCCATCACGCAACATTGCAAGAGCTAATGTGTTTATAACAAACTTGACAGCTTCATCCTTGCTCATTTTAGGCTTGAAGTTAGCATCCACATAACCATACACATAAGTAGAACCAGACCCGCCAATAGAGACTGCTTGACGCTGCACCATGCCACCAATTGGTACTGAATATATTTGACCTGAAAGAAACATAATTTACGTCAAAATAGAAAACCGGGCAAGAGCCCTTCGGACCACGCTCAGAGTCGTTTAGGTTCACTTCGTCCACATTCCCATTTCGTTCACATTCCTACTTCGTCCACAATCCCTCTTCGTCAAGATTCCCATTTCATCCATATTCCCATTTCGTCCTTTTCCCACTTCGTCCACATTCCTTTTTCGTTCACATTCCTACTTCGTTCACATTCGCACTTAGTCAACATTTCCATTACAATACAAATACAAATTTCAATACAATTCATGACTTTTTTCACAGCTTCAATTTGGATGAAATGGGAATGTTGACAACATAGGTAGTGGACGAAGTGGGAATGTGGACGAAATGGGAATATGGACGAAATGGGAATGTTGACAAAATAGGAAGTGGACGAATTGGGAATTGATTGTGGACGAAATGGGACTGCTGACGAAATAGGAATTTGAACGAAATGGGAATGTGGACGAAGTGAACCTAAACGCTCAGAGTAGGGTTCCGAAGCCGTTACTACAAACACAAAAATCTCAAAAATCGACAAGTATGAATTATTTAAAGTTATGGGATAGAAGCTTTAGGTCCATGTCTACTCTAGGTAGCAAATACGACCAGATCGCTTTGCGACTGCATCGCTTTGTGCCTAGATCGCTATACTACCAGATCGCTTTGCGACCAAATCTCAAGTCTGAGTCGCTAAATGACCACATTGTTTTTTCGTCTTATGTCTGTATTAGCAATGTCAACCCCAAGCTAAGCTGCTCAAGAATAGCAGCTCCGACATTCCCACACACACACTGCCTTAGGGGCAGTTTTTCTAAAATCACTTAAAAGTGGATTTTTTTTTGTAAACAGTAGCAATTATCACGTTATCAACTACAAAAATTACCATAGTCGCATACAAACTTTCACCCATATTTTAAACCCTTAGGGGATGAAGTTCCAAAAATCTCTTCTTAGTGCACCCTTAGGGTACCTAAGGAATATTCTCTTCAAATTTAAAGTCCCTAGGTCCAGCGGTTTAGGCTATGCGTTGATCGATGAGTCAGTCAGTTTTACCCCTTCTCATCCCTTCGGTCGGAGATGAAATTATCAAAAACGCCACGTATAAATTAAGTTTCAATCGCCGACCTAAACACAAAATTTGCAGATTCTAACTAGGGCTCGCGGTCGTGACAGTGTTTCGTGTACCCGTAGCCGTGCGACGGCAACGGTTATATGGCCCGTTCGGCACGTGAAATTCGGCTACGTGTAATTAAGTCACGTGTACCCGTGTAGATCTTTGTACACGTACCTTAAGTACACGCGGATCCGGTCCGCCAGCGGCGTTGAGTGAAGATAAGAAGTGTCTATAAAGGCGACGAATAAAAAGTAATAATTAGTAATTCATGAATAGTCCTTATTTGTTTTAATTTTAACTTCATCCGGCGGCGGCCTGGGTGTATCGTTCCAACCAGTGCACACAAACGCAGGTACGGGCTACGTATCTTGGCGTGTCACGTGAATCCGGACGCGAATACAGGTACGGGCTACGTACCGGCCGTGTTTGTGAAATTCGTGATCTTAGTACCGCCGGAGTTAAAGACACGGGACGGCGTGTATCACGGATATCCATAGCCCTAATTCTAACTTCAAAATTGACGGACTTTCTTACGAATGTTCATCCCCTATTTTACCTCCATAGGGGGAGAGAATTAAAAAAAAAACCTTTCTTAATGCACCCCAAGACGTCATAAGCGGTTTGGGCTGTGCGTTGATCGATCAGTCAGTTTCTTCTTTTATACATATAGATTAATACTCATACATACAGGGTGGAAAGTTGAGATGGGGCAGTAAGGGCAGCTACTAGATGCCTTGTTGCTACGCGAAAATGCTCTTAGGAGACCTTTACTATCTTTTTAAGTAATGAAAATCGACATTCACAGATTTTTGATAAAATTTGTCAGCGAGAAAATCGTCTGATTTGAGTAATATTTTTTTTAATGCTAATCGGTCCCATTTCTGTCAAGGATTAAAACACTCTTTGAGACCAACTAAGGTTAGAGTACTAGAAAACCCACAAATCAAAGAAAACCTTTCCCATACAGTTCGTAGGGTAATTGGCTACGAAGTGAAATTTTCTTTAGCTTTAAGATCATTAAAAATGGAGAAAACTGCAATTATGATATTAGAAATGAGAAAAATCAGTATTATTGTAAAAAAATACTAGAGTCTGTGCGGAAAGAGAACTCTAAATACGAACATCTTGCTACACTGATAAAGCTGGCCGTCATGGATGAAACAGGTTAAAATTAAAAAGAATGTAGATACTGGTATAAATTTTTAAATTAGAACGATGATGATCTCATACTTTATTTGAATTTTCGGTTTTCTCTGAAACGTTCTGTTTAGGGCCCGATATGATCAGCAGTAAAACTAAATAATCGTAAAAACCGTAACTAATGGTTAAATCTCGAGGAAATGTGTCAAATTTTCGAATGCTCTTTCGAATTTTGAAAATTAGTTGAATTAGCCTTTAGCGAGTTAAAATGACAGTTTTTGTATAAATCTGACGTTTACTAACCCAGTATCAAATTTTTGGTTCAAGTGACCTTTAGTTTTTTACATACTGTTAAATTCCCTTTAAGCATAAAGGACTCATAAGCGTAAAAAACAACATGCAAAATGTACACTTTGTAATTACCCTACGAATTGTATGGAAAAAGTTTTTTTTGATTGGTGGGTTTCCTAGTACTCTAACCGTAGTTGGTCCCAAAGAGTGTTTTAATCCTTGATAGAAACGGGATCGACTGGCATTAAAAAAAATGTATACTCAAATCCGACGATTTTCTCGCCGACTGTACATTTTATCAAAAATCTGTGAATGTCGATTTTCATCACTAAAAAAGTTAGTCAAGGTCTCCTAAGAGCATTTTCGCGTAGCAGTAAGGGATCTAGTAGCTGCCCTTACTGCCCCACCTCAACTTTCCACCCTGTATAATACATAATTATCTATAAATAAATTTAAAGATTTAACGATAATGTGTCATACACGATTTGGGCATACTACCTACGCTACCTCTTAATCAAGAAAAAGTTTCTGGAGCATTCGCTTGAAAGGAAACTTGTCAGGGGCTCGTCTAATATGGAGTGGGAGCGCATTTCAGAGACGGATTGCCTGGGCGAAAGAAATTGACATGAAGCCGGTACGATAAAAAGGAATAGTGAGTTTAAGAGAGCGGGAGGAGCGCAGTTCACTCCCTGGACGGGGAATTCGAAAGTAAATTTACGTTTAAAATAAAGTGGGGTTGAGTTGAGGGCTCAGAAAGAATGGAAAAAAGAGTAGATAGAATTCTAAGAGACCAACGATGTCGAATGGGAAGCCAGTTAAGCTGACGCCAAAAGGAAGAAATGTGGTAATATTTACGAAGACCAACAATAAAACATATGCCAATGTTGATGAGACGTTCTAATTTGTTGATGGAATCCTGACCTCCTTATTTCCTTATTTCCTCTTTATTTTCTCCTTATTTGACTAGGCTAATAAGAATACGTTGGGGCATACTGAAAGTTTCTGGAACTCGCCACTTACAATAAATAAAATAAAAAAGCAATTACATAATTGGAAAATGGAACTCTCTAGGATCATTTTTCGAGACTGTCATTTGTTTTTTCAATTTGGCGGGGTTCAGAGAATTGTGTGTCGCTATTATAATGAAATTAAGTCGTGAACATTTTCGCTCAATGATTCTTTACGACTTTCGCTGCGGCTTAAGTCAACAAGAGAGTTGTCAGAGACTTCAACTGGCGTTTGATGATAAAGCCCCATCTCGTAGCTCTGTGTATTTGTGGTTCGGAGAATTTAGACGTGGACGAGATTATCTCCATGACGATATACGTGAAGGTCAGCCGGCGACTGCGGTTACTGAATCTAATAAACGTACGACAAAAAATTACTTGTCAGCAAATTCGTACTGTATTAGGCATTGGAATCAGGGCTCGGAAACCTGGTTAATTTTATTAACCAGGTCGTCAGGAACGCCATAAATTTCAACAATTCCGCTCGGAACAGAATCGATATTATTTCGGTTTTGATCAAAGAGCAAAATGAAACTGTTTCTGCTCAAAAAACCGGTTAATTTCGCTCGTTAATTTGTTCGCACCGCCCACCAGTCCCAACACCCTTTTCTCGTCTTTCCTAATAGGTTAGTAGCTAGCTGTAAATAAACAAAATATTATCGCGTCGCGTGACTTATGATTTTATGATTCCAAGCAGCGTCAGCCGAACGATGCTCTACCCACTTGTCATTTGAAATTAACCAGGTTAATTCCAGCGATCATAACGCTCGCGAATCGATTCCGCTCCCAGCGAGCGTTTACGAAAAACCTGGTTGAGAACCATATTAACCGGTATTTTTCGAACCGTTCCCAAGCCCTGATTGGAATGAGTCAAATGCAAATCATTTTGCATGAGCAACTGAAGGTTCGGAAGCTTTGCACTCGATGGATACCGCATGATTTAACGTAAGACTAGAAACGACTGCATGTATAATGGTGCCGAAAAATTATAAAAAGTTTAATGGAGGAGAGTCATATCGTGACAGGTGACGAACCCTGAGTGTATTGTTTCGAACTGGAAAGAAAAAGCCAATCAGCAGAATGGGTCTTTCCATTTGAAGAGTTGTCAACAAGAGTTAACAAGAGTTGGAGCACTGGCAAAAAAATGGCTGCGTGTTTCTTCCGGAAAACTGGACATTACAGTAACAGTGTCGCTTGAAAATCAAAGGACAGTTACTGCAGATTGGTATGTAAACAATTGGCAAGTGTCTTAGAAAAAGTTCGTGAAAAGCGTCCTGGCAGTCATGTCATCCTTCACCACGATAACGCGTTCGCACATTCCGCTAAGAGAACGAATGCGTATTTGAAGGCTTTAAATGTGGAACTGATGACGCATCCGCCGTACAGTCCGGACCTCGCACCTTGCGACTTCTTTTTATTCCCAAGAATAAAAGATAAACTTAGAGGTTTACGATTCTCAAGCCCAGAAGAGGCGCTGAATGCATTCCATGAAGCCCTTGAAGAGGTCCCTACTGAAGACTGGACCCACCGCTTCACACAATGGTTACAACGAATGAAATAATGTGTAAATAATGAGGGTATATACTTTGAAAATCAATAAATTTTCCAAAAACATCTTCATCCAGAGACTAAAGCGAGAGAAAGGGATGGAGCTAACGTAACTTCGAACTCGGATTTTCAAAGTAATGCCTCTGTTCCATTCAACATACATAAGGCAGAGTAAACGTAACTAAGATAAAAACGAAGATTTTCAATAATACTTAATATAATGTAAGTACAGTCACGAGATTAAATTTGGTACCCACCTTAGGTCCAAAGTCAATCTGACATTCTACAACAATAAGGTTGACTTTCCTAAAAGTTACAAATGACTTGACATCTCTAATGACATTGACGACTTCAAGCATGTTTTTCTTAAAATGGGTCCCAAATTAACGCTCGTGACCGTACCTACATAAACTACATAACATTATTTGCTAACAAACAAGTGTTTTTAACAATGTAAATACAAAACAACATTCACTAAATACACACATCAAAAGTACCTAGGGATATTTTTTATCCCTACACAGTTTTGAACATTTCAATATAGGCATATATTACTACTGAGTCTAAACATCAAATTTGTTTAGGGATAATGAGTATCCCAAAACTTTTTTGATGTGTGTATAATCTACCTCCAAAGGTTTGCAATACATAACAATGCTCAGAATGATACCCATGTAACTATTTACATACACACACTTAGGTGCAAAACTGCCTCAATATTAGCACCTTAGTGGAATCTGAATATGTTGATGATAATTAAAGGTATTTTTAAATGTTTAATATAGACAAGTACTCCTTGAAATTCGCTACAAATCCACCTACCAAATGATTTACCTGTCCTTTACAGTTTTTATGTAATTTTAACGTAAAAACTGTTAAATTTAACTTTTTTTATTCGTCTAATATTTTAATTCTCTTTATGGCAACCCCAAATAAAAGTCAAGAAATTTATTCTTTTTAAGATGAGTAGGAAATTATTGAAATTAGCCATATTTTTTCGGTGGTAGTTATTGGCGACATTAGTTCGGCGCACGGTACACTTTTGCACAGAGACAAATTAGCCATACAAAATGGTTATTAGTTCACATTAAAATTCTGCAATAACTACAAAACTACGTCCCTGATTCAGGCAGTTGATACCTCATTTTAAAGAGGATGGAATTCCCTATTTTGGTTCAAAATTACTAAACAATTATATATGACAAGTAAATCATTTGTTCAGCAGTTTTGTAGCGAACTTCAAGGAGTACCATTCTGTATTAAGCATTTGAAAATACGTTTAATTATCATCAACATATCCACATTACACTAAGGTGCTAATATTGAGACAGTTTTTGACCTAAGTGTGTGTATGTAAAACCTTCATTCTCAGAGTGGGGTAGGCAAAGCTACAGGATTACCAACAACTCCAAAACTTAATTATGTAAGTAACTATTTACTTTTCCTCCTAAAAATAATTAAACTAAGTTTGTAAATTGTGCTATTTTAAATTAAAATAACTTTGTTTTGCTGTTTGTTTATTTTTGTGTTGTTGTTTATTAATGATAAGTTATTTAATTTTAAATTCAAGTCATGCTCTACATATCTTTTTTTTTGCACCAGGAATCGTCAGGAAAAAAAAAAGAGAACCAAACCCTTTTAAATAATACTATACACACCAAGCTAGGTATTTTAACTCGTGCATATTTAAATCAAATATTGTTTTTATTTTAGTAAATGTTTCACTTTTAACTATTCTGTACAATAAGTTTTGTATTTTGATGTTTTATTGCACTGCCTGTGGCCTGTTTTATAAAGCTACAAATTACAATTTACAGGTTACAAGTTCCCATTTGACACAACCTCGGCCAATGACGACCAGCCATTTGAGCAGTGTTGCCAGTTTAGACCTGTAAATTTGTAACTTGTAGCTTTATAAAACGTGTCCATGATATTATTTCATAACTACTGTTCTATTAGTTAAGTTTTACTTAGAGATTTAAAAAGTGAACTTAACTACATATGCCCTTCCGATACTATTTTTAGGTTGATACCATAAGACTACATTTAAAAAAATTACAAGGTTAATTTTTCATAAACAGCAGTTTTTATAAAATAATTAGCAGAGAAAAAAGTTATAACTTGTTTAACGTACACAAATTATTGAGTTTTATATTGTGTTATAAAATGTATGATGCCAAACTCAAAATGGCATTGTTATCTGTAAGGCCTACTAATATTTTAGCTACCACAAAGGAATTTAGGCTAAAGCCCTATAAAATTCACAAAAGTGCTCATAATTCTGAAACAAATGAAAATCGCTTAACATACGAGTCGTTTTCAGAAAAAATGTACATAGTTAAGGGCTTTCATTAAAACAAAACTTAATTGATTCCTTTGTGTAACGAAAGTTACCCATATAGTTTGTATGACTAACTTTCGTTACATATATGCATATATGCTCATAGAAGACCTTTACTAACTTTTTAAGTAATGAAAATCGACATACACAGATTTTTGAAAAAATATTCTGTCAGCGAGAATATCGTCGGATTTGAGAAAAAAAAATACTGTAACGCCGATGGGATAAGGCGCCTCATCTTCAATCGTGAATTTCGATGCTTCAGAAGCGTTTTCAGCAGGCTGAAATATCGTTTCAGTCCGTTTCAGAGGTAGTTCTATCACATACTAGATTATCAAAATTTCGACCAACTTGCAGTTATTTTCAGGCGCCTGAAACATGTTTTCAGTCCGTTTCAGGCCACCCTCTATCAGATTACGCCATATCCTGAAAACATATTTTCAGGCGTTTTCAGGACCCCTTATGGGCCTTTGAAGTACATTTCAGTATATGGCAATTTTTCCACTAAGAGTGAAAGAGATAGCATGATTAGAAAGAGACAGCGATACTGAGAACCTTCGAGAAGCATATGAAAGAGACAACACGATTAGAAATGAGACGGCAATACGCATAATATTGCCTTCAAGGACATCGCGAACAATACAAGGTAGAAAGGCGTAGAACATTCCAGCAACGAATAGTCTCGAACGTCCTTGGCGGGGCAAAGTACATCGATAATTCCAGAACGCATTCTGGAATGATCGGAGACGGGAACTATAAAACGCGGACCGATTATTGCAAATTCATTCAGTCTATAATTGGGAAGCGAACGGTGCGAACAAGAGCGACCCGGGCGATCATCTGAGTATTCGAATTAATTGTGCGATAATTGTTTGTAACGGTTTAAGTGAGTGCGTTATTAAAGTCTACTTTTGATTATCGGTGTATTTGTGCATTTCTATCAGTTACCTACCCCCACGTACGTAACAATATCAATCGGTCCCATTTCCATCAAGGATTAAAACACTCTTTGGGACCAACTAAGGTCCTACATACAGTTCGAAGGGTAATTAATTACAAAGTGAAGTTTTCTTTAGCTTTAAGATCATTAAATATGGAGACAACTGCAATTAGGATATTAGAAATGAGAAAAATCAGTATTATTGTAGAGAAAAACTAGAGTCTGTGAAAGAGAACTCTAAATTTGAACATTTTGCTACACAGATAAAGCTGGCCGTCATGGATGAAACAGGTTAATAATTTTTCCTACTCCTGTACTTTTATCTGTCATTTATATAGTCACGAACACTAATATAAGAATATAGATAATATGTCCGCAGAACATTCCGTAGAAAAGTCTATCTAGTCTATTCCCCTTAACAGCAGTGCTTTTTTGAGCCAAAACGATATGCCTAGCTGCCAAAGCTTACAACTAGGTTAATTTGACCAATCAAAATACTTCACCAAATTAAATTACCAATCACAATACACATTGACTGTCAATCGGAACGTTAGGTTCTTTTTGGTATGTAAACTCTTTTACTAATTTAACTCTTTAAAAAAAAACATTTTATTTGGTATCAACCAACCAGAATGCAGCTATATTAAAATTGACCAATCAGGTAAAAGAATTCATTTCTCAAATCATTAGGTGTTTTTTATTTAGTCCCTATTTCACAAGTTAAATCGAATGTGAAACTTTTTTTTAAATATGAATCCTGGCAAGTGCACATCAATTTAAAAACAAAGTTAACCATAGACACATATTTTGTTATTTTCATATTGTTTGTTCTGTGCTTCGTTCGTATCGTATATGTTACCTATATTCGAGTAAATATCGCGTATTTTGTTAATTTAATTTTGCATTTTATTTGAAACCTAGTCGTAGAAAAAGTATTGTATGCAACGGTGTATAACTAAGTCAAAAAATACTCGTGGCGTCTTGCTTTACGATGTTCGCCTGCGGCTCACATCGTAACCACACCACTCGTCTTTTTTGACCTCTCTTATACAACTGTTGCATAAACTTCTAAAAAAGAATGTAGATACTGAATCGATGATCATCTCATGCTTTATTTGAATTTTCGTTCTTCTCTGAAACGTTCTGTTTAGGGCCTGTTTAATCAGCAGTTAAACTAACTAATCGTAAAAACTGTAACTAATGGTTTTATCTCAAGGAAATCCCTCGGAAATAGGTTGTCGATTCCTTTTTCGATTTTTAACAATTAGTTGAGTTAACTACTGATCAAACAACGGACCCTTAGCGAGTTAGGCTGGGTTTTATAAAGATCCGTTAGATCAAATTTCGGTCAGGAATGTCAAAACTTGTATGAAGTTACTAAAATTTGATCTGACATATTTACTAACGGGCTTTTATAAAACCGGGCCTTAAAATAACAGTTTAACTGACGATTACTAACTCAGTATTAAATTGTTGGTGCAAGTGGCCTTTAGTTGTCGACATACTGTTTAATTTTCTTTAAGCATAATGGACTCACAAGCGTAAAAAACAACATGCAAAATGTACACTCTGTAATTACCCTTCGAACTGTATGGAGAAAGTTTTCTTTGATTTGTGGGTTTTCTAGTACTCTTACCTTAATTCCCAGAGTGTTTTAATCCTTGATAGAAATGGGACCGACCGGCAGTAAAAAAAAAACTCAAATTGACGATTTTCTCGTTCACAGTACATTTTTTCAAAAATCTATGTATCATTAGTAAAGGTCTTCTAAGAGCATTTTCGCGTAGCAGCAAGGGATCTAGTAGCTGCCCTTACTTTTTTCGAATAGCGAAACTTCAGCTGACAGCGTCATGTCACTACAATTTTTGCAGTAAAGACAATTATTTTAACTGGTATAAAATGTCTATCCACCTGTACCCAACATGCGAACAATTCTGGCCGTCAATAGCAGCCTATTGGCATACGGCCAATTTACTACCCCCCGGCACGCTGATGGACGCGTCCACGTTCGGACGTGGTAGACCTCATTTGGCGTTAGAAGCTGAAGATGAAATCTTCGAATTTTTCGAACACCCCCCGAGAGCCAGTATGACGCGGCACGTCGTTTCGGTGTCAGCCGGTATGCAGTGTGGAAGTTAATGATTAGTGTAATCATTTTCAACCGGTACAACAACTTCATGAACCGGACCCAGCCCCTCGTCGAGGGTTTTGTGAGTGGCTTCTTAGTCATCCCGATGCGAACATTTTATGGACTGATGAAGCACTGTTCACCCGTGTTGGGATTTACAATGTACATAACGAACACTGGTGGTCATACAGTAATCAACATAAAGTTAAAGAAAATCACCACCAAGTAAGGTTTAGTGCCAACGTGTGCTCGGGTATTATCTATATATATAAAAGGCAAACCTGACTGACTTATACAGGGTGTAATGCAAGTCGAGTGCCAAATGAAAAGGGTGGGTAGCTAGGGTCACTTGCAACACGTTTTGGGCCAATTAACCCTCATCCTGCCCACGGTGTTTTTTAAATATTTTTTTTAAATAAAATCTCGGTATCTTCCAAAAGTTATTTGCGCGGGGAAACATTTAACTAAACAGAGATAAGAATTATTTTAATTTTATTGTTGTTATCGACATTTATTGACATGGTTACATACAGCAAGAAGAAGAAGAATACGCTGATATTTTAGTGGCTTACGGCAGAGCTATTGTGTGGCCCGAGAAGCAAGAAGAATTTACCAGCAATTAGAAACAATTGTATCGGTAGACGGTTACCTAGTCGTAACTTGCGTACCTATCGTATACTTAGTTATTGAAATAAATGAATACTATTGTTAGGTTTTTAATAATTTTTGATGACTATTTTATGTTTTTTTATTATTAGTAAAAAAATAGTCTCAGTTCATTTATCAAACCTTACTTTCAAGTAGGTAGTTTCAAAGAAGTACTAGGTAATGTAACCCACCATTTTAGATTGAAACGATATTTTGCCGAAAAACTGAACGTGATTCTAGACATGTGGTATACCGTAAGAATGGTCAGGAACTGGAGAAGTTTTTATGATGTTGGAAGATCTGAGGAGCGTCTACTTTTTTTTTAATTGTGCCGTAAAGTTGACCTTGACGATTTTTATTTTCTGTCCTTTACACTTTATCGGCTAATATTTTTTTATTACTTTACTATATGAATAAAAATAACATTTCATTAGAATACGCATACATTAGAGATTAAAAAAATACAAATACTTTTGTGCTGTCACATTTAAAAAAAAAGATAGGTAAACAAAATGGTCAACTTTTGGAAGATACCGAGATTTTATTTAAAAAAATTATTAAAAAAACACCGTGGGCAGGATGAGTTTTAATTGGCCCAAAACGTGTTGCAAGTGACCCTAGCTACCCCCCCTTCTCATTTGGCACTCGACTTGCATTACACCCTGTATATCAACGCACAGCCGAAACTACTGTACCTAGAAACTTGAAATTTGGTACAGGGGTTCTTTTCATGGTGTAAGTGAGCAGTAAGAAATGATTTTCTGAAAATCGACCCCCAACGAGAAGAAATGGGGGGAGTAGCGGGAAACTAATTCTACGCGTACGAAGTCGCGGGCGTCCTCTAGTTGGGAATAATATATTAGGATCCCATTTTATCGAAGGCCGTTTGACCGGAGGAACCTACCTGGATATGTTACAAGGTATAGTGAGCGAGTTAATGGAAGATGTTCCGATAGCCTACTTACGAGATTTTTAAAGAACAACTTGCTAAAACGTGCACGGCTTTGTTTAGACAATAATGGAGGAAATTTTGAGCATTTGTTAAAGTATCTTTAGTTTTGTATTTGTATTTTTAAAATAAATTTTAATAACTTCGCTGCGCTGTATGGTTATTATTTTAAACAAATTATGAACACAACATAACTTATGTATCCAAATCGCCCACACTGTTAACTGACTACTAGTGAACCTTATTATCAAGAGATAACGTTATAAGTGTACAATTAACTGTTTGCATTTGCTTGTAGTGAACAAATGAATATTCAGTTGAACACGTGTGTACGAAGTCTTCCTGCCGTACTCAGAGTCGTCAATTTATGTTAATGCTTGTTTAGTGACGTGTTGTCTTATTCTATTGCTGTAGCAAATAAAGTGACAGCAGCAACTTTAATCAAGCATTAAATTAAATTGACGTCTCTGAGTGCGGAAGTTAGTGATACCTAGTTTACTTAACGATGACATGGGTTGTCAAGCAGTAGGTATACGATACACGGTATTGATATTCGAAATTTGAAATTTCATGTAGAGCTTATCAGACAACAAGACCCTCTCCTACTGATATTCGAAAATTGAAATTTCATTTATTAACTTACCTGACAACGCGCCCCTCTCCTCGCACCCCTGCATTAGAGGGTCCATGAATATCGTTAAGTTAGTGGAATCATTGAATCGGCAATATCTCTAATATTTTTTAAGCTAGGGTAAAAATAACACAACATGTGTTATTGATTAACAATTGCGAAGCAATTATTAAATTTTGTGCACCTATTAAAAAATTACCCTGTATATATGTACCTAGTCCGGCCATAACTTCTGTTACTAAGGTTAAGTCAAATAAAACTAACTAATGTTTATTTTTTTATTTCAATACGTATAAAAATTAAAAGCTTAATTAATCTACATTTTGAAGAACAAATAATCGTTCTAGTTAGTCGTCGCTACTGTCACATTCACAGCCGGCATCGATGAAATTACGCATGACTTCTGTAAAGTTCACTTTTTGAAAACGCTTAAAAGTTAGTCTTTGTTTACCTAAGATTTTTTTTGTTTAAAATTATATAACTTCCTATCTCTGTGTACTTAGTAGGTTCATAAGTTCTGTCACTGAGATTTATTACAATTTAAACAACAAATAAAAGAGTTTCATAAATCTGTAGCACATAAATCAAAACCTCATTTTATCTAGAATAAAAAGAAGCGTAATTTGTATTCTTTACTATTGCAATAATTTGATGAACGAGCTTTGAGCATTCCATTTGGGGCAGGAAAGCATGGTTCAAATCACGCACGACCACGATACTGATAACGGCTACAACTTTTGTAAGAGTTCTCGTATTGAATCGAAATTTGCGTGACATATTGACCAGACTTTGATCTTTAAATTCTAATACAAATGTATTTCAAGCAACTAAAGATCCGCTTATACACCGGTAAATCTTCATGTCTCATTGAATCGACCTTACGATTTTACATTAATTTGCAGCAATACGAAAACAGACCAAACTTCGAGCTTCATAAGCTGGTTTTTGAGAGTCGTTAAGAAAATAATGCTGGTCTCTGAACATACCCAGAGATGAGAGACTTCATAATATTAAACAAAAAAGTTTCTTAGTTAACAATGACTAACCTTTAAAGTGTTTTCAAAAAGTGAAATTTTCAGAAAACTCGTGCGTATTTTAATCGTCGCCGGCCGTGACTGTTAGAAGATCGTATGGGAAATTGCGGCGACTATGTGGAATGATTATTAGTCCCTAAAAATATACATTAATTAAGCTTTTAATTTTTATACATTTTGAAATTAAAAAATAAACTGAAGTTAGTTTTATTTGACTAAACCTTTGTGACAGAACTTAAGGACCGACTAAGTATGTTTAGGGACCAAAATTATAATTCTCAACAAGACTCGTGTGCGTGTGGATTGAGTGAGCACCCTTCCAAAAAAATAAAAAAAATGCTGTTCATTTAGTAAAAGTTCTAAAACAATTGTAAAACTAATCCCTGTATTTGTAAAACCTTAATTTAAAAAAAAAAAGCTTTAACATGTGCTCACTCAGTTCTCACAATCTACCAACGAAATCAGTGAATGTATTCATTTAACATATAATAATTATATACTAATATTTAGTAAAACCTATGCTAACTTACCTTTATAATTTGTAGATCTCCTAGTAACGTATTTAAGGTTTTACAAATAATTTCTTATGCTCACTCAATCCACACGCTTTTGAAATCCCGATTTCTGATGAAAAAACTAAAGATTTAAACTGCTATATATGTGTACAGTTAAGTAAAATTAATATGGGGCTTTGTAAAATACAAAACGAACCACTAACCTGGCAGGTTTTTGGATAATAAATTTTTGTAAGTGCTCACTCAGTCCACATATTATAAGTAAGTTAAAAATGTAAATATCTTTAGATTTGTAGTATCACAGAAACTATAAATTAGTTCAACTTTTAGTAAAATATTTTACTAAATATCCACCATCTAATATTTTATATTCGTTGTCTGTTTATAAAGGTATTCAATTGTGATTATTCTAATGTAAATATATCAATTAGGTTGACCACACTTCTATATTATGGTCATATCCTAAATAAATAAATTTCTTCTTTTAAGGCTAAGGAAATTAACCGATACAGCCACATACACATTAATTAAATTGATATATTTTTATGAGATTTATCTTAATTTAATTGCGAGTATTGCGATAAGTGTACCTTATAATATTATAATATATAATAAAACAGTTTATCGAAATGCCAACAAAAATAGAATCAAAAATGTACAACTATAATGTCGCATGTAACGTTACTTACATTTATGAACATTTTCTTTTGGAATACTTTACTAGCTCAGTTTTTACAAAAATATGTACTAACCTATCGTGCTCATCAAACATATTAAAAAGAAACGTCTTCTTGCCCTTAAACATCGATATTATTAATATTTTTGATATTAGTATGTTAGAAGAATCTATTTCTATAGCGGAAGGTGGATTAAAATGTGCGTCATGTGAAGGAATAGCAACCAGTAATTCTGTAATATCAAATTTGATCTCTTTTGATTTAAATGGCACCAATGCAGTAGCACTAAATAAAGTGCCTCGTACTTTATATATAAATAATAAAATATATAAAATCATCGGCGCAGTTGAATTTGTAGCACCTTTACATTCAACTGGTATAGGTCATTACAAAGCTCATCATTTAGTAGACGACACATTTTTTTGCTACGACGATAATTGTACTAAAATTACAGAAAGTACTAACCAAGACATTCTGTTACACCTTTTAAGCTATGTTTTAATTGACACTTAACAGTGCAGTTATTTTGATACATAACTTTACTTACCCGTTAATAATATTTTTGTAAATTTCTTTAACCTCCTTTTTGCTTTGCCGTAGTCGAGTATAAATTAATATTATTCTATTGCCTACTTACTTCAATAAAGAAGACTGATTAAGTAAACAAATTTGTTTTCTTTTAAAATGTCCTGTATTTTGGATATGACCATAATATAGAAGTGTGGTCACCCTTATTGATATATTTACATTACAATAATTACAATTGAATATCTTTATAAACAGACAACGAATATAAAATATTAGATTGTGGATATTTAGTAAAATATTTTACTAAAAGTTGAACTAATTTATAGTTTCTGTGATACTACAAATCTAAAGATATATACATTTTTAACTTACTTATAATATGTGGACTGAGTGAGCACTTACAAAAATTTATTATCCAAAAACCTGCCACGTTTGTGGTTCGTTTTGTATTTTACAATGTCCCATATTAATTTTACTTAACTGTACACATATATAGCAGTTTAAATCTTTAGTTTTTTCATCAGAAATCGGGATTTCGAAAGCGTGTGGATTGAGTGAGCATAAGAAATTATTTGTAAAACCTTAAATACGTTACTAGGAGATCTACAAATTATAAAGGTAAGTTAGCATAGGTTTTACTAAATATTAGTATATAAATATTATATGTTAAATGAATACATTCACTGATTTCGTTGGTAGATTGTGAGAACTGAGTGAGCACATGTTAAAGCTTTTTTTGTTTTTAATTAAGGTTTTACAAATACAGGGATTAGTTTTAAAATTGTTTTAGAACTTTTACTAAATGAACAGCCTTTTTTTTTTTGTTTAGTAGGTTGCTCACTCAATCCACACGCACACACAAGACTCAATTCCAACTTATGAAGCAGATTTGGTGTGTTTTTGGATTTGCTGCAAATTCATGTGAAATAGTCAACTCGATTTAATAAGACTTCAAGATTGACCGGTGTACGAGCGGATCTTTAGTTGGTTGAAATACATTTGTATAATAATAGGGATGCGTCCTTGGTATCGAAATAATAATTCTAAATAGTCCGTCAGTTAGATTATCAAAAAATATTGAGCAAGCATTTTTTTCTTTATCAAAACAATCAAAATTGACAAAGATAACGCGCGTCAAAGTTCGAGGGTGGGGGCTCGTGACGTCACGCGGAACTTCCACGCACTATATCTTCGTAATTTTTTGTTTGATTGACAAAATAAAAAATAAGTGTTCAATATTTTTTGAAAATCTAACTGACGGACTAATTAGAATTTTTTAGGTCGCTAGCCTATTTAAAGCTAAAAGTCTGATCAACATTGTCACGCAAATTTGAACTCTCTACAAGAACTCTTACAAAAAATGTGGCCTTTATCAGTATCACGCAATTGAACTATGATTTTCTAGTCCGAAATGGGAATACTTCAAGCTCGTACGGTCACGACCTAAGGTGGGTACCAAATTAAATCTCGTGACTGTACATCAAATAATTGCAATAGTTTAGAATACTTTTTTTTTTAATTTGTAGTAATCAAAGTTTTGATTAATAAAATATACAGATTTATTAAAAACTGCTTATTTTTTAAATCTTTATAAATTTCAGTATCAGAACCTTTGACCCGACTAGGTAAGTTACCTCCATTCCGTTTGTCCCAGCCAGCAACTAATATTCCAGCAACAAGTGAGTCACGGTAGTTATAGCAGAGCTCTCTAAAAATAGCTGCTGCTGTCTGCACCAGCGGCGGCTCACCCAGCTCCATTTTGTGGAAATCTACGAGAAAAATTTACCATTTTTAATATCTCAATTTTAAGTCATTGACATTTTTAAAGTAGGCAGAAGTCAGTCAAATGAATTGTAATCTACGAGTATGTTAAACCAGGGGTGTTATTCTCTTAAAAACGGTTTTCAAACACACTCAAAAACACATGTGTTTTCTACGCTCTGACGAGACTACTTAAACTCTCCGGTTCGCCGCGTTCGCTCGTTCGACACGTTTTTAAGAGAAGAACACCCCAGTGCCTACTAATATAACGTTTATGACGAAAACAATCGCCTTAGCTAATAATGACAAAACAAACGAAGTCTCTGCAGTCTGCACCGAGCGTACGACGGATGTACAGTGTCGCCCTCATTACTATTATTGTGTTTTCTAATAAACAAAAGCATTTTCTTGAAATCGGACGATGCTTTTTTGGTACTACAAATGAAAACACAACTTATAGGGCACTAGCTTTTACCCGCGACTTCGTCCACGTAGAACTCGTTTATCGCATTTAAATAAATTGATAGTTTAAGTAATTTTATCTATACAAATATCATAAACCGTCCATGATGCGTTCTTGAACCGCACATTATGACCACCATAAAAATAGACTGTTTTGTTACAGCAAATTTCTTATCTGTAAACATGTTATTATTGCCAAATAATAACATCGATTTCTATAATATTTTTTGGGTATCATTTAATAGATCAGCAAAATATTATGGTTAGCAAACATTTATAAATCTGCCTGCAATTAATGATATACTGAACTGGTCTAAATTGTTTTGGTCAGCAAATTAAATATTTGAGCTGAATTAAGCGACCCACAATTAATCAAATTTTGGTAGGTAATCAATCAGTAGGTAAGCAAAATATTTCATTTTGTCCATCAAAAAAAGGGGGCAACGCACATTCACCAAACCCACCATCAAATTTACAAATTTAACAGAATCGACGGAGCTCCTGTTTCTGGGTTGTTCTGGCCCTCCGGGCCTGATATAAAAACGAACCTAACCTAACCTACCTCATATTTATGATACAAATTTTGGTTAATCTAGGGTGTGTTTGTGGTTTCTAAATTTGCGTGACAAAACTTAACTTTTAATTACTACTAGCCTCAAAAATACCAACGATTGGATGCTCGCGTCACGTGGTCTGATTTCGCTCAGCCCACAATAACGAACACTGCTGACTTTTCAACTACTTACAGACATGTTTTTTCTGCTGACCAATTGTAAAATCTTGCTGCCCAAGTAATTATTATGCAGCTCGACTGTTTATTAGGCAGACAAATAATAAAAAAAAGCCGATTGATATTGGTTAAAATGTTAACCGTTTGTAAATTGTTTGCTGAACAAGAGTTGTAGCCCGATTTTTATTTATTGCCAGCCAAAACTTTGTGCTGCCCAAATGAGTTAATTGCTTTTTTTTGCGAATCAATTTTAATAACGGCTGACCATTTAATTACTTCCCATATTATTTCATTCAAATTTCGAACATCTCTGAAAAACAAAGAAATTTGATTTGACCTCTATTCTAATCACAGAACAGAAAAAACAGTAGAAGTGTCAATTGGGCGTGTAACGTGTTGCATAGTTATGCGGAGTTCCGCATAACCTACCATACTTTTGCCGCGATCGCTTATTAAGATATTTCGATATTACGATATTTCTAAAATAGGAAATAAATCCAGGAGCATGCCTTATTGTGCTATTTTGGAGTGTAAAAACGATAGCCGCACCAAAAATATTTTCCATGGTGACGTGTTGTTTTTACGATAGTTTGAGCATTGGCGACAACAGGTCTGATACTAAGCGAAGCTCATGCCACTTCCACTGTTTTTTCTATTCCGTGATTCTAATATCAGTCGAAGACGTTTAGTTCGAAATGAATTGTCAATTTGCATACAAATTTGACAAATGTCGCACGTAAGTAAGAAATCGAACGATATGATAGTTGGAGCCGACTCTAGCTTGTCTCTGAATTAAAAAAAACTATGACAGCTGCCAGAAATCTTTTCAATCTTTTTATTACCGCCATTACCGGTTAAAATTTGTTTTGATTTGTTGTATAAAGTTGTTCGATTTGTTGAATTTAAACCATAAAATGAGCGATCAAGATAATACAGGGTGTCTTAAAAACCTTTCAACATATTTGGCGGGGTAATAGTTCGCACGATTCTGATCACGGGGGTATGCACGGTGGTCTGGCTAGTACTCATAATTAAAAAAAATGCATGTTTCGTTTTGAAATATCGAATGCTGTCATGTCATTGGTCGATAAATGACCTGTAATTAACTATAAATAGATTCCGGATAACTGATTGTTTTCATTCCTTAAGGAAACTCGAAAGTGAACACAACTTACGTTTGCACCCGCCGCACCCTTATCAGTGACTCATTAAGTGACCGCTCATTAGCGGCTATCTTTAGAAGTTTGCGATAAAAGTGACCAGTTATTACAATGGAGCTTCAAGAATCAGGTATTTTGTTTTGTTTTATCTATTTATTTTGACATGTTTATTAAAAATATAGATATAAGGACGGGTCTACGCCATGACCTAATTTTATTTATAAATTTTTAAAAATTATAGTTTACTTAAACTTTCAACTATGTTCAGAATCAAATTTAAAGATAATTTATTCTTAATTATGAAGTCAAATGTGTCTAGACTGACGGCCATAAATAATTGTCTGCGGATATTTGCGGATTGTCTATTTAGAAGCCTGCTACGCCTGCGTAGGCCGAAGTGTAGCCATGCTAAGCAAATTTTACGAATATGTTTATTGATTTTGTAATTTTTTTCAGGTGTGCAGTACATCGGATCCTTTTCAAGGGGTTTTATATTTGAACTATGGCTGTCTACGAGTGGTTCAGATACAGACAAAGGCCGTCAAGTGTTACAGCACTTAATAGGCATGGTGCCGGATGCTGAAAACGTAGATACCGCCAACTTGGAAAACAGAATCAAGTACGGCTTGTCGATTTTTGGAAATCTGCTTCTCGAAAAAAAAGCACTGTTCTAAATAAACATTCCAAGTGGCTGAGTGAGAAAGAAAGTGTAAATCTACCGAAAATATCCGTATTGAAACAAAATACGCCACATGATATTCCCAACGACGAACCAACAACGTCGGAGGCCGCAGCCGCTATTGGCCGACCAAAAAAAGATTTCGCGGCTTGCAGTAAGCAGTCACAACGCAGAAGGCTTAAAATGCTAGTTCAGTTTGATGAGTCAGCAGTCAGAAATATTAGGGAAACATCAGACCTCGGTACTATACTGAGTGCCGGTTAGCATTGCAATAGAGGACATTGACACCCCTCTACCAAGAAAACGCCGTTAGTAATAACTACACCACCCATGTTCCCGAAACATCCCGAAATTAGTATTTTTTACTTTCGCTATTGTATTTTGGTACCGGTAATACGTTCATCTAGTCAAACCACTTAGCGCTGCAGGGATCGTAAACCTTGACGCTTACAATATCCTTTTTTAAAATTAAAATTACTCCAGTAATGACAAAGGCTGGGTTTTATAGAGGTTAATTATTAAATTTGGCTTTCACACAAAAATAATTTATATTTGTACCTACGCTTTAGGTTTTTAGATTAGCGAATGTCGTCGTTTATTATTTAAGGGATGACGCTATCCATATTAATTTTGTGTGAAGTGAAAGCTCGGTTATAATTTCCGTAACATCATTGGCGACTAGGACAATAAAAGTCGGCCGGTCACCTTTTCTGCGTACTACTTACTACCTGCACTAGAGTAGTGACACACACTCCCTAAGGTCGTGCAGGTGCAAATGAGATAGCACGATAAAAAGGTTTTATTGCCCTAGTCGCCAGGTGATATTACGAAAGTTATAGTACATTATTACTATTAGTTGAAATAAAATATACTTATATTATTACTCTGGCCTCTGGTTCCATACTTCGCTATCCGTAACAAACGTAACGTAACACAACAAATAACGTTAACAAAACAAATAACGACCACACAACAAGCAACAAATTAACAAACAAAACAAACAACAAAAATTCGCAGTAGTATTCCGAAACTCGACTGAACGCAAGCGAACCCGAAAATGGAATGGCAGTTCTGGCAAAATGGTGGACCGAGGGTGCCGCTCCCCTGACTCAACGCGTCACAGTCGTGTCAAAAAAGATAAGGCCGTGGTATCGACGGCCGCGGGTAGCTGAGCGGCTAGCGGTGTCTGCCGGCGGCATAAGTGTTCAGGTGATCGGTCTTAATTATTTGAAATGACTTCGTCTACGTGTAGAAATAAACAAAGTTAAACGCATTTAAGATTTTATTTTTTTGGCTGTAAAAACTGCATTTTATTAGTAAATGAACTATTGTTATGCATATTTGTAACTAAAACAAGATACACAAAATAATTCATACTAAAACACATTAAATAAATACACTGTGAATGATATAAAGCATATTGGGCATCTTTAACTACTTAGCACTTTTTTTAATTACGACACTTTCACGCACTTAGTGAGCCCGTGGCTCCATCCTACCCTGTACTATGATACTCAAGCGATGACATTTTTGCGACAGTTTTGTATGGATAATTGATTTGTCGCTAGGAAATTACGATATCGGGATAAAAGTCAAGTCGATGTCCTCTATTGCAATGCTAACCGGCACTCAGTATAGTGAAGTGAAACCTGACGAAGTATTATCGCTCATCACGGAAGCTAAACTTACGAAGCATCAATATCTTTTGCTCCGCAAATTTATAAATTCTAGAAGCAATCCAGTACTACCTTCGTACGGCAAAGTTGTAGAAGCAAAGAAACAATGTTATCCTGAGGACGTAAGAGTTACCGAATCCACAGCGGAGGTGGAGTTGCAAAGCTTGCTGGACCATACTGCGGCTCGTATAGTCGAATCACAGAAGGAAATTTTGACTGCCATACCTCAAGAATCTATGGGGGATGTTTTCTTAATAGGAAAGTGGGGCTTTGATGGCAGCACTGGCCATAGTGAGTATAAACAAAACTTTGCTAATTCGGATGTCACGGAAGATGGAAGTTTATTCGTAACATCGTATGTGCCGCTTCGATTGGTCTCTACGGACTCATCTTCAGAAGAGACTGTACTGTGGAAAAATCCACGCCCGTCATCCACCAGATATTGCCGACCTATACGATTTCAGTTTATTAAGGAGACCAAAGATTCAACAGTCAATGAACTAAACTATTTTCAAGAAAAAATTGACAATCTCGTTCCTACAAAACTGACGTACGACGATGATAAGGAAATTAATGTTAATCATTGCCTACAACTAACCATGGTCGACGGAAAAATATGCAGTGCGCTCAGCAACACTTCCAATGCAAAATGCTACATATGTGGGGCGTTGCCCAAACAAATGAACGACATCGAATCTTGCATTACGAGGAGTATTGATTATAATAAATTAGAATTTGGACTTTCACCCCTACATTCATGGATCCGATTCTTTGAATATTTTATACATTTATCGTATAAACTTCAGACGCAAAGATGGCAAGCAAGATCAGGGGAAGATAAAAATCATGTAGCTCTGACGAAAAAAAGGATCCAGGACGAGTTTCGGCAGAAGTTGGGATTGATTGTGGACAAACCGCGGAGTGGCGGTAGTGGTACAACAAATGACGGAAATACTGCACGCAAATTTTTCAAGAATCCAGCTGTATCTGCTGAAATTACCGGTATTCAGCAATGCCTTATTGAAAGGTGTGGAGTTATTTTGGAGTGTATGTCATCTGGCTACAATATAAATACAACTAAGTTTGATGATTATGCCATAGAGACGGCCAGGCAACTCGTGACCGCACACCCGTGGTATCCCCTACCCTCTTCCGTGCATAAAGTGCTCTTACACGGTGCTATAGTCATTGAAAATGCTTTAGTTTCTATTGGTGAACTGTCTGAAGAGGCTGCAGAGTCAACCAACAAAAATATAAAGGCATTTAGGCTCAAGCATGCCAGAAAAATGTCACGGATTTTCACAAACACAGACCTTTTGAACAGACTTCTCCTGAACTCAGATCCATTAATCACATCGAAAAGGAAATTGCCCAGAAAAAAAAAATCCGTACTATCAGTTAATGTTATAAGTTTACTAGATTGTACATACTAAATAGTCTAATGATAATGAGTGTGTTTTTCTATTCTATTCTAATGACATAACATGTAATATTAGTCAATTAATTAATCTGAAATGTATTTATCGTACCTACTGTTTTTTTTTTATTATTATTATTACTAGCATATAACTTAACATTTTACGTTACTTTTTTTAGTTTTAATAATTTTACAAATATTTATTCCTATTTTTTTAAATATATATTTAATGTTGCATTTCCCAAATTATGTTTTTATTTAATAATCCTCAAAAAACACAGTGTTTAAAAAAAAAAGTTAAAAAAAAACAAGTTACGGAGCAAATAACTATTTATGAACGCCTTACTAAGGCGCGCAGCCCACCGTGGTATGGTTCATTTTTGTTTCTGTTAAAGTAAAAAAAAAGAAGGTTTAATTATATTCATTTTGTTACTTGATGTATCGCAGCCGATATCTTGACCTTGACATTTTGACGTTGTTTACTATACTACTCCAAACGCTCGTAGTAACTAACGTCAGAATTCCAAGTTCAAGGTCAATGACCATACCTACGTTGTTTACATGGTATGTAAACAAACAGTTTGCTCCATGTAAACAAAAATAAGTTAACATTTAAAAAAATAATGGTAACTTTTAGTGCAACTTACTGTATTTTTATTTTTGCAATTTGAACACTAGCTAGTTTTAAAATTAAATGTGAAATCACTAGATCTCTTGTTCATGCTTTGCCAAGACTGATCATATCGTCCGTCTTATATTACTGTCGAAATCTAACCATTTACCATTGTTTTCGGCTCTAAACTGGCCCATATAACTGGTTTACAGCAAAAATAATTACGACTAAAATATCTGAAAATAACATAATTTAACAATGACATCTAATGACAGCCATAAATTCATAGACAGACATCTAAAAGTTCGGATAAACATAGATTGAACGATCAGAGGCCGTACTTTGAAAACCGAAGTTCGAAGTTAAGGTAGCTCCATCCCTGTCACTCGTCATTTGTGACTAAATCGAAAGAATGGGATGGAGCGAACGTAACTTCGAACTTCGATTTTCAAAGTAGGCCCTCTGATTAGTGCTCTCCGTATTGATCCGTAATGCAAAACATTAAGTCGATGGATATAAAGGCCGTCGCATAATTGATTATAATTATTTATGATGTCACACACTTACCATAGAGAAAACAATACCAACCTTTCCCAGGCCATGGAATCGACAATCTTACGTAGTACAGCGCGATAGCTCTTAGAAGGTGCTTCGGGTCTGTACTTCTCTCTCACTCGTTCTTAATAAGAGCGTATGGTAGCGAGTGAGAGAAAAGTTCAAACCCGAAGAACCTTCTAAATGCTCACGGACTGTGCATATTTTGCACAATTAGGCTAACCTGTCATTATCTTACTCGTTTTCGCAATAGGAAGCTTCAAGAAAATGCCGTGTTATAGGAATAACCGTGTAACGGCCAAACCCTATATTCAAACCGCGGACAGATAAGGCTTACTTCGGGTTAAAATTTGACATTTGCCCATACAAAATGTGTCAAATTTGAATCCGAAGTAAGCCTATCTATCCGCGGTTTGAATATAGGGTTCGGCCATAAGAGTACAAAAAATCCAATACAAGATTTCCCAATTTTATGTGTTTATGGCATCAATAATACTATTGCCAAACCTGCATCCCTGATAGATTTAAATCAAAGTGGTATAGCTCATAGAGTACTAGTACAGAATCTGGACTATATGATGAACTTTGCACCAGCTATCCTTCTCTATGTTTTAGATTACGTATTTCTTAAGAAGAAATGAAACTAAAACTAGGCTGTTTTTTCTCCTTCAAATATCACGGACGCAACGTCAAATTCAACGTCGACTCTGACAATGGACCTCTCTTGGACTTTGAATACAGAAGTGTCGCCGATAGGCCCCTTGTGCTCTACTTTGAAATCCGTAATTCGAACTTCGTCTATTGCTATCCCTTTCGCTCTCGACGCGTAACTAATTCGCAAGAAAGTGACGGGGCGATCCAAAGTTCGAATTACGGATTTCAAAGTAGAGCCCCTGAGGGGCTAAACAAGGCGCATTACGCTAGCTAGCGTTTCTATTCGTTACGTTTTTAAACCAATCGCGTCACTTGTAGATGACGTGATATGAAAAGTCACGTGATCTACCGGTGACGCGATTGGTTTACAAACGAAACGAATAGAAACGCTGGTTAGCGTAATGCATCTTGTCTAGCCCCTCTGGACCAGAGAACTTCAACTTGACTTTGACCAAAACGGTTAATGACCTCTTTATAATTTGCAATTGATTGTTATCTCCAAAATTGCAAATAAAACATTGTTGAAATTATAGAATATTATTATTTACTTAAATTATCTCTCTCCTTTTCTTTCATATGACAAAAAGTTCATTTTT
Source organism: Acleris cristana (assembly GCA_948252455.1). NCBI lineage: Eukaryota > Metazoa > Arthropoda > Insecta > Lepidoptera > Tortricidae > Acleris > Acleris cristana. Next base: position 23,722,269 of record OX411772.1, on the reverse strand, counting down.
TTACGTTTAGTTTTAAGTACTTGTTTATGCAATGTCATCATCTGCCTATCAGGGCCAAACTAACGATTTTAAAATTGGTAACAGGATCTGTTCGGTGGGTCGAACAGATCCTGTTACCAATTTTCGACTCCATCATTACATCTGCTGGCCAATTGCCTAACGCACTCGCAATCGCAATCGACTTTAAAGCGGAACAATTGTTTGGATTTTGTATGCAGAATTGCAGACAAGCCTTCGATTTTTAAATTGAAAATGATTGCGATTGCGAGTGCGCTAGGCAATATCCCCTCGGGTCTCAGCAACAACACTGGCGTTGTCAGATCCAATTCAAACCCTGTGACAACATGTAAGATAACGAAAGAATACCTAAAAGCACACAATTTTCTAACTCCTTATGAATGCCATAAATAGCAAAAGGTTTAGGTCTTCTAAAGGTTTCTATGCTACTACTTATTCTATGGATTATTATTGTGAAGGAGAAGACACGTTACATGTAGTATGTAACGGCAACCTCGCTTTGCACCCTCGGCTCACACAAATTAACCAAGTCTCAATCTAGTCTTGTACCTAATATGGATAATGCTTAAATAGCTTCGAAAACATAGATGCTAGCTGTACTTATTTGTTTATGGTTTCTGAAAAACCCGCCGGAATTGAGATACACACATTTTTAACAATGTATGAAAATTTCAAAACCATTTCGAGGAATAGGCTTCTCGAATCGATCCTTGTAGTTAGATAAAAAACATGTTAGGTACAATGAATTAATTATATTAAAAGAAGAAACTCTTTTGTGGTTTTACATAAAACATATAAAACCTCTCCAATATTTTATTTTATAAGTACAATTTAGATATCTAGCCGGCACCTACATTTGAAGACAGCTGTTGTCATGTCAAATTTATTTGTTTACAAATTGAGTGTAATTCTTATGATGAAATTAACATATTAATGAGACCATTTCTCTTTTGAGTTATGTGTGATGAATGTTAATAATTTGTGTGGTGAGGTTTTCAAAGAGGTTCAAAACGACGGCATCAACATTTATTGTAGAAACTCATGATTGGAAGTATGGAATCCGCCTTTACAACAAATTTAATTTGATTGTGTTAAGTACATCTAGTCTAGAAACAAGGGTCATGTAGGAAGTGTTGTATTAATTGAGGTCTAGGTAATAAGCAATGGTTGAATGCTTATATTATACTCTGAAATAATAAATTATATCATATTGCGATTGTTTGTTTACATTATGTTTGAATGACGTTCGTCTATTATGACTTTGAAAACAGATCACAGATAATAAAAAATCGTCTCTAAATCTTAGACGAAGTATACCCGTTCTTTATAAATATCTACGTCATCTTGTCGTTACAAGTAGGTAAGGTTACTTTAATTTAATAAATTATTTTAATTATCAATAATACATTTAATCATGAAATGCTTCAAATTAGTTTCTTATAAAAGGCTATTCTTTCGAATAAAAATGTAAAATCAAGCAATTTTTTTTTTGGTGTATGTACTTATCCCAATTTGTAACGCCACCCTAGTGCTTTTGGAACATCTAAAGGTGCTTTTCCACCGCGGTGCACCGGCGACGCGAGGCAAGACGAGGCGGGACGAGAATTGATATTTGTATTGAAAAATCGCGCAACCTCCTCGCGCGCGCGCTGTGGAAATGGGTGTCTTAATACAAATAAAAATTCTCGCGCCAACTCGTCTCGTCTCGCGACGCCGGTGGAAAAGCACCTTTAGTGAGACACAGTAATCGGGTTTGTCGGTCTCACTTGAACTAAGTTTTCTTGGTTCCCTGTCATCAAAGAATTTGTAACCGCCTTACTGGCTATAACGGTATAATTTTGATTAGCAATTAATAGTTAATAATATGAGATCCTTGTGCGTAACTTGTTCTAAGGACCAGACTGTCAAGTGGATAGTTTCCCGTTCAAAATGCACACAATGTCTTTACAGACTTTTTTCCGGAGTTGAATTTTGGCAACATGATCCAATTTTCAACAAAGAATATTGTAGTGTCACCACGAGATGACCTCTTCTCAGCATCTTCTTACTAAGCTACAAGTACTAAGTTTTATCTTTCTTCTAGGATAAGAATTTCATTCAACAACGTGTATGATGCCAGCTTTTAATAGAATTCTCATAAAACGTTACGTGTATGGACGATTTTATTTTTACAAAAGAATTCTTAAACCTCCTTGCACAAAAAGGTTCAAGATTAAAAAAAAACTTTGTCAAATTGTCAAAGCATAGGTACTCAGACTTTAACGATTCGGTTTAATTGTTGCGCATAATTTATTCGTAGTAATCTCTGGTAGACGCAAATAAATAAAATTAATACATGATTCATATTCTCGTAGAAGAAGTTTAATGTAAAAGTGATAGTGATGTGTGATAGTGATAGTGTATTTTAGTTGTGTACGAGACTGATGAGTAAAAATCGTAATCGTTAGTTTCATATTTAAATTATTTCAGATATAAGCCCTTAACAGAGACCGTCTTTTTGTTCAAATTACAGAATAAAGTCTCAGTTTTCTAAACCCCATGGCTCATTTGACCATGAGTAGAAACATTTTCCAGTTTGTTTGTTTACAATACGTTGTGACACATGTTATGAATAAAGTAGTTAAGATGGGGCACACTGAGAGCATCATCAGGAAGGGCGATGACAAATCAGTCTGTAACTCAGTCAAAAATTAACCTAAAAAAAAAATACCAATGTAGGGTTGATCCAAATCATCCACCCTACCTACTGTTAAAAAATGTTGAAAGGTTTTTAAGACACCCTGTATAGATATTTCGGCGACGCCTCCTGATATCCGTGACAAAGCAATTAAGTCATAAATGACTTATTACCAGCTAAGTCAAGAAAACAGTACGAGAAAAGTTACGAAGAATTTATGAAGTGGAGAATGGAGAAAAATACGTCGTCCCTGTCTGAAAATGTACTTTTGGCGTATTTTGAAGAGTTGTCCGCTTAATTTAAAGCTACAATTTTGTTTTCAAAAATTCTCTCCTGACCTAAAACTATGGTAATTTGCTCCAGAAAAAAAATACTAGTAAATAGCCCAGTTATCCTAATATATATAAAAAATAAATTTGTCATACATTTTTGTCTAACGAATGTGTTAAAAATATATTTTGTGCCGCGCGGCGGTCCGCGCCGAAGTAGGTACATGCAGTCAGATTTAGTATTAGGGACGTGCATTCATTTTAAAACTTTATTCTACATACACAAGGAAGTATAGGCAGCAATAATAAAATAAAATAAGGGAAAATATAAATTAAAATTATGATATATAACTGAATATGGGATGATCTTATGCTATAGGTAGATCTTTTTGTTAGTTTTTTTTAATAATTATTTATTACTTTATTACCTTGTAATGTTACTTTTAAGTATTATTGTATTTTATGATTGGAAAAAATGACCTTCTGCTGGAGTTTCTTGCGGCGCTTCTTCTCCGCAATGACGGTCTTGTCCGAAGCGCTAATAGATTCACTACATATTACCGACGTGTAAAAGAGCCCTCATGTGGCCAATTTACTGAATAAATATTTTGAATTTTGAATTTTTTGAATTTTTCTTTACAAGCAATCCAAATCGGTCAGTCAGTATCGGGAAATTGGAAACTATAGGTTATAGGGTTATGTTGTTAGAAACCAAAGCCTTGATTTTGAAACAATCGGTCACGTGCTAGTCTGACTTGCGCACCGAGGGTTCCGTACCGCCCCACAGTAGGTATTATATTCCAATTTGAATTCGATTTTGAATCGAATCCACGCGACGCGATCCAACTCACAATTGACCATATTTTAGTATTAGTTATTTTTCTTCAGGGGTTTGTAATATAATCATTCCAAATTTGGCGTTTGTATATGGTTTAGCGTTACTACGATACAAAAAAAGATAAAAATACGTAAAAAAAAAAACGCTTCTTGTATGGCGACCCCTTTATTATTTCACTTTTTATATTTTTTTCTTTTAAATCCGCCTTAATAATTAGATTATTCTAAATAAAACCCGCTATTTATTACGGTTCATAAGATACAGCTCTTTCAAGCGTAGGAATATTGTTAGGGTCCCTTCGGATACGGAACCCTAAAAAGGCAAAAACTGCATTTTATAAAACATGCGCAGTAACTAATCGGGAAACAAACCCAGCGGTTGACCTTTTTTGCGTAATTTCTGGGTTTTGTTCATTTTAAAAACAGCTGCTCCAATTAATCGTTGCTTACCACGTTACGCTTTCAAAGACAGCAATAAAACGATGTGAGCTTATTCGGGAAAAAGTACTTGGTTCGATTCCATTTTCGAAAACCAAGGCGAATCCTTTAAATGCAGCTCCTGTTTTCCAAAATCAAGGGATTGGTTCCTAAAAACTGATTATCTCACTTTTAGTTTTCGAATTCTCCGTACTGACTTATTTGGATTGATCGTCCTGTATACTTAAGCGTTATGGCCGACAGGACGCTGCCTACGACAAGTTGTCTCACCATGGTTTTGCTGACCGTACCGCTGCTGCAATAATATACCTAATACCTCGGCATAGACGCATGCACGAGGTTGGGTTGCTTGAGAGTTGCTTTGTAACTGCTGATAGGTTACTGCCTCGTAACAGACTTCTGTTCTGCGGTACGAGCAAGTGCCACCATGCATGCACCATGCACAGAAAACGGGTCCGTTAAAAAAAAGTTCATCATCATCAGCCTATACTAGTCCACTGCTGGACGTAGGCCTCTCCCATTGCACACCACCGAGCACGATCTGCGGCCACTCTCATCCAGCTCTTGCCAGCCACCTTACGAAGATCGTCGCTCCACCTAGTCTGAGGGCATCCTACACTGCGTTTGACGACCGAGGGCAAACTACAGCGGTTATCTGCGGCACGTCAAAAAATTACCAGCGATTCCCAAGAGACCACACTGTTGAGGAGAAGCGCCGCAAGAAACTTAACAGTCAGTCATTCTTTAAAGATTTTTTTCCAGCTCAACTACGCATGATAATTTTTATTTTATATTTATTGTTTTATTATAATGCTAGGTTAAGTATTATTATTGCCATAAGCAATATATAAAGAAATGACGGTCTGTTGTTGAGTTTTTTGCTGAGTTTCTTCTCAGCAGTGGTCTCCTCTTGGGAAGCGCTGGTAGATTTTTAATGAGTAAAAGTGCCCGTGCATGAGTTTTATATTCATGGTGCATGCATGGTGGCACTTTCACGTACCGCAGAACTAAAGCATATTACCAGGCAGTGACCTACCAGCTGTTACAAAGCAGCTCTCAAGTAAGCCAACCTCGCACATGCGTCTATGGCGAGGTATTAGGTGTATTGCAGCAGCGGTACGGTCAGCAACACCATTTTGAGACAACTTTTCGTAGGCAGCGCCCTCTCGGCCATAACGCCTAAGTATACAAGGCGATCAATCCAAATAAGTCAGTACGGGGAATCCGAAAAATTAAAATAATATAATCCGTTTTTAGGAACCAACCACCAAGGAAAAGAGGTATTAGTACGGGCGGTAACAACCATAGGTAAAAAATTTGATATCGGATGAATTCACTTGGTACAGATGTATCCTAGGCAGGGCTTGAATACCGGTATTATTTTCATACAAAAATACCGGTATTCAATTTCGGTATCTCGCTTATTATTGAATATTTTTGCTCTTCAATGAATTTATATAATAGAATGTTGTTATTACCTAAATTATAGTCGAAAATATCAAGGAAATAATGCAAATTAAGGAAGATATTTCAATTATAATTAATACCGGTATCAAGCCCTGATCCTAGGTCAAACTCAGCTGAATTAGCCCGGTAGCCATCAGCCACCCCCTGGTTATTCAAAGTTACACGCCGCCGCGCTTCAGATAAAAAATTATATCGGCTTCAGTTTACCTATCACCTCGAGTGTGGTATCATTTTCTGATAAACCATAGATGTGGCTTTCATTTTTGATATAATAATTACACTCCTTCATATAAATTTATTAAGATACATAAAGAAGTTTTACAACATCGGCTTATCTTTTTTGTTTCAACACACAATATTTCATAATATATGTACAACATGATATTTACAAAAAATACGGTCGAACAGCCCAATTTATGCAAATTTCAAAAACATATAGTTTTAATTTATACCATTTCTTTGAGACGAGTAGAATAACCAAATATACCCGCGAGGCAGCGCGAATTAAGACAACGGGCGGAACTAACTCAGACGAGAACTCGCCACGAAGCATTGAAATTTATCTACCACCTCGAGTGTGGTGTCATTTTTTGATAATCCAGGCATGAGGAATTCATTTTTGAGATATTTAATACAGTTACAGTTTTCTAGAAAAAAAGTAAAATATTGACGAAAATATCAAAACTGATTTCCATTTTTTTTATTAAAATGAATGGTATGTTTGAAAATACTAAAGTTTTTGCAAAGAAAAAAATAATATCTTAAAGAAAATTCATTTAGCTTTAAAAAAATATATATTTTATATAAAGTTATCATAAAACGTCTATGTGAAAAAAAACGATAAACTTAAGGTGAATTGATTAAACGGAGTTATTTTACGACCCAAAACTAAAGAATATTCCGCCTACGGATGCCAGATTCCAGCAGCATCTCCTAAGAGCCGTTTACCAGGGTGTGCACGTATGTGGCCAAGCGATGGTGCCGATTCTTCTTCCCAGTCCGGCGGATTGGGGATGGGAAATACAATCGAATCACAATTGGAAACCAATTCCGAATATTGCACCCGTTGCTGCTACAGCTTGTCTGGAACTAATTCGGATCAATACACTGAAAAAAAATATTTTTACAATAGGTACTACCAGAATGTGTAGTAAATCAAAATTTGTTCCCCATACAATTTTTGCTGTACAGCATACCATATTATGATATACTAGACTATATTATGCGTAACTATTACAATTTGTTTGTAACGGGCAAAATACAATTCTGATGATTTTAAATCTCGTTAGAATTACTGTTTAAATGTTACCCCAACAATAGTTAAGTAATAGCAACAAGACTGTCGTTGTGTTTACAATACCATCTTAGTGTTTACAATACGATCACTTGCCACAACTAAATGATGCGTATGCGGCGGTGCGCGGGGCGCGGGCGGGAGAGGTGAGTTTTTCAATATGGCGCTCGACTCGACCATGTGCTATAAACAAGTGCTCCGGTGATTTAAGCTATCTGCAGTGGTATTTTATTTAATATTTACAGACAAAGTTTTAATAATGGTTGTACTGGTTGTTTGTGTAATATGGACGAAGACACCAGGGAGATCTGTTCGGTTCTGAACGCGGTGCGGGTTGAAATGGCGCGCGCGAGGTGTTTCCCGTGGTCCGATCTTTACGTGTGGTGGGCGTTATTAATATTAATGTTAATTGTTAATGTTTAAGATAGATCTAAGTCCAAGTACAAAATATAATTTTGATGATATTTTAAGTTTTTTATTCCATAATTAAGTTTTCAAACCTAAGCAATTATTTTGTAGTACATAGAGGTGCTTCTTGTATGCAATGCATGTCTATTATTCGATTTGTAAAATACTTTTATCTGTCTTTGAACAATATTTATAATTAGTAATGCCATTTATGACAAATTATCAGTTTTGTGTAGAAGATGCACCACATCTACTATGATTTTTTTCCATTAAATCATTAAAATATGATATAATCAGTCAACTTTTAGTATTTTATAACCTGCAGAATAAACTACTAATTAATCTATTGTATTGTGTCGTAGTATCTACTAAATTATTTGGAGTGTATACAGTCAGTATCAAATAGATGTGAGGAACCAAAGTGGCCGAATAGTTCATAACACATTTTTATTCCTATAATAATAAAGATGTGTCGCGAACTATTTGGCTACGTTGGTTGCCCCAATCTAAATAAGATGTTGACTGTACACACTACAAGTAATTTAGTACGACATAATACAATATAGTAGATACTACGATATAATACATTACGAAATAATATAGTAGATACTACGATATTATAACACAATAGACATTACAAAATAATATAGTAGATACTACTGATATTATGTAGTGGCTACTAAAAAGTGATGTAGCAAATACTAGAAAATAATGTACACAGTTATAGTATACGTAACATTGTAGAATGGTAGATATAACTAATTTACAGTTCCGGTTACAATTCGATTTGTAATATTTACGATATTTGTAATATTTATGCTATAGCAAGTCACAGTGCGGTGTTAGGTGCAACTGTTGAATAAAACTGTTAAAATGTACCGAATTAATGCCACTGTGGTGGAAAATGTAATAATGGCATAAACGCAGTAATATCTATATCAAAATACTACTGTGACGATAGTTTACATTTCTAAGATAACTACATTTTTATGCCTAGGTCCTTATGGTTCATATTGTAATTTATGGCATTACTAGGAGGACGCCCGCGACTTCGTACGCGCAGAATTAGTTTCCCGCTACAAAATCACGATCGCATCGTTTGTGTAACGAAAGTTAGGCATACAAACTATATGGGTAACTTTCGTTACACAAAGGAATGAATTAAGTTTTGATTTAATTAAACGCCTTAACAATGTATTTTTTTTTGAAATCTACCCTTTTGGTAAAGTCCTCCATTGCACCCACTTGCGGCATCGTGCAGAGGACACTCGCAGCGTTACTCCGCTGCACCGCGATGCTCAGTCTTGGGGCAAAAAAGGAGCCTTGCCTGTGGTCGCCAGAGACGCTGATTAATTTATCTGACACTTCTATTATAAATTTATCTGTGTCAGATGACCACGGCCTACAAGTTTCTCTAGCAAACAACTACATAATTTGACTTTAAAAAAGCGTATTTGCAGCACTTGATAGTTTGGGCGTGATCTGCGGCGGTCCCTGGCTTGCGAGCAGAACCTTGCACATGGGACTTTGCTAGCGTATCAACTCAAGTAACATCTCCCGCCTGAAAGTGCGTTCGTCGGGTCTCTTTTCATCTGAGGCAGACAGGCCAGTGGGCTCAAGCGAAGACGGGAATGAAATTGTGCTAAAGCCCGACGGATCAAAAAGGTTATCGATGCATGTCTTTAAACTCGACCAGCTCTGGATTGGTAACACAGACCGTGGTGTCCTAGGTCGTTGACTGCATTTCCACAACGGCAACAAGGATGCGGCTCGTAGACTTTAAGACCGTGGCGGAGGCACACTGCTATCCTTAAAGTATTAGAATCTAAAAGAGTCCCTCCTAGGGCTCGTGAAGGGAGCAACGGGCCTTCTCGGATGAATTTTGACTGTTTTCAAAAGTTTGCGATGTCAAATTTAAAACCGAAATGAGGTCCCATGCTGCTTGGTTAGCTTTTTCGACTGGCAAATTCTCACCCGAGTCACATACACGCCAAGCATCCTCTGTATCGGAGAAGCACTACTAATAGCCCAAATGCCAAGCCCACCGTACTTTACGGGGAGGGTTGCTTGAGATGAGACCCACTGGTAAGTGTTAGATGTTCAAAATTTTGATACATAGAATAGTTAATTTTAAAATATTGACTTGGATGTTCGATTTTTTTTCACACAGACAGTGTATGATAACTATAAATAAAATTTTTTTTTTTTAAAGCTGAATAAATGTTCTTTGAGTTGTTATTTTTTTCTTTGCAAAAACTTTAGTATTTTCAAACATACTGACTATTTAATTTAAAGAAATAGAAATCGGTTTTGATATTTTCGACAACATTTTACTTTTTTTCTAGAAAACTGTATATTAAATGTCCCAAAAATGAATTCCTCATGTCTGGTTGATCAAAAAATGACACCACTCACGAGGTAGTAGATAAATTGTAATGCTTCATGGCGAGTTCTCGCCTCAGTTAGTTCCGCCCGCTGTCTTAATTCGCGCTGCCGCGCGGGTGTATTTATTTATTCTACTCGTCTCAAATAAATGGTATAAATTAAAACTATATGTTTTTTAAATCTGCATAAATTGGGCTATTGGACCATTTTTTTTTTTAATATGATTTTGTACATTTATTATAAAGTATAGTTGAAACAAAAAGATAAGCTGATGTTGTGAAACTTCTTTATGTATCTCAATAAAATTATATGAAAGAGTGTAATTATTATATCAAAAATTAAAACCAAATCTATGGTTTATCAGAAAATGATACCACACTCGAAGTGATAGGTAAACTGAAGCCAATATATTTTTTTATCTGAAGCGCGGCGGCGTGTAACTTTGAATACCCCCCCTTCCTACCCACCAGGGGGTCGCTGATGGCTACCGGGCTAAACCAGCTGAGTTTGACCTAGGATACATCTGTGCCAAGTGAATTCATCCGATACCAAATTTTGACCTCTCCATACATCGGGTGACACTACCGCCCGTACTAGTAGGTAATACTGCATTTAAAGGTTTCGCTTTTAATTGCTGTATTTGATAGCGTAGTGGTGGTAAGCAACGATTATCATTGGAGCACACAGTGTTTCGTCTAGAACAAGCTAGGTGGACAAAAGTCATTAGCAGATTACTACTAATGAGTAATCAGATATGATAAATAACATCCTTAAACCCCCATATTAACTAATGGTTTATGTCTAATTGTCTAATGTAATTAGTAATGAGGTGCTAAAGTCAGCTAATGAGGTGAGTGCAATAACATTATTTTATCACTTGCATTTCTGTGTCCTGTTTAACAACATCTCTTGTGATTATACTGTATTTTTTTTAAAGTGTTAGTTATGAATCTTATATAAAGGTAAGTCCTTTATGATTTTTATTTAAACAAGTCTCAATAACCGTTACGATAATACAAAAGTTTGTTTTAAAAATATGTCGAAATACTGAGTATATATTCTAAGTTTTTTAACTTTGATAGAGTGGGAAATACCTTACACCGCTTTCTTTACACACCCCTGGATTTTTGGTATATAATACCTCCTATTATAGTAAGTTTCATTCCTCCTATTTACTTTTCTGTACTTTTTATTAGCAGAAATGAGTAGAACATTTTTTTTTCGTTTTTTTTTTCAGGACCCCTGTATTCCGTACCAAAGATGGAACTATTTGAAAAATGGTTGAAAAAAGGGAAAAATGAAAGAAATAGTCATCTTTATAGCTACGGGTCAACCAAATTTGAATTTACATGATATTACCAAGGACACTGGACGAGAAATAAACATCATTTAGCCTCTTTTTCTACAAATATTGCTACTAAGTGGGATGCTGCAGGAAAGTCGAAGGAATGATTCTAACGAAATTTAAAAGCTAGCTGGATAGCGAAGATTTGCAATTTCGTGTATCTACAATTCAACCGCAGCTGTCAACGTCTTCTGAAAATTTTAATCCTGCAGGATTTTGGCTTTGGTTTGTCCACACTTCATGCGTGGAGTCGTTGCTTTGAGTGTTTTTTACACGTTAGTTACAAGCAGGATATTAAGAAATGGCAGGCTAGAAGTGAAGACTATAAAGCAAGTGTAAAACAGCGATCAGTTCAGAAAAGAAATGGGTTTAATCGTGGATAAACCAAAGCCAGGATTTGGTTCAACTAATGACGGCAATACTGCTCGCCGTTTTTTTTGGGAATCCTGAATTGAGTGCTCAAATCACAGGATTAGATGTTACACCGATCAAGCAATTTGACGTTTTACTGAGAACGTTGTCATTTGGTTTTGAGATAAATTCAGTAGAATTTGAAAAGCTTTGTCTTGACACCAGACGACTTTATCTCAATCTCTATTCGTGGTACTAAATGCCTGCTTCTGTGCATAATATATTAATCCATAGCACAGCTGTAATTAAAACTGCACTCCTTCCAATTGGACAGCTGGCTATCGGAGGAGGCCCAAGAGGCTAGGAACAAAGATTGTCGCCGATTTGCTTGCTTGTCATATCTGATCCTTTTATAAATAGTCTTCGGGAGATTCCCAAAAAAAATGTGGATAAATTACCGTCAGAGGTGTTAAAGCTTTTAGTAGCTCCTACTATTCAGCCTAGGCACACTGTACCTAGAGCACTTTCCCAATGTGAAGATTACAATTTTTCCGATTCAATCGATGATTCAGATGAAGATTAGATAGTAGGTACTTCTTGTGCTTAGCATTAGTTTATTTACTTCAATATTGATAAAAAAAATGTATTGCTTACTTTTTTTTTGTTTTGTAACTAATTTAAAATTATATTTGTAATTACATTATTTGTTCTCTGGGTGATTGTAACTGTATACGTTTTTATGTAATTTTTTTATAAATAATTTAAAATAAATTTTGTACTTTACCTATTTCTTGTCTAGTATGTGATTTTTTAATTTATTTATTATGATAATTATACACGGAGAAAATATATTTCAACTATACTACCAGAACGTATTGTAAATAACATTCTGGTTAATCAAAACAGAATTAAGTCATGTTTACTAGAATTATCTAAAACAACACAAAGCTGCTTTTTAATGAATGCCAGAATATTCTGTTTAATTTGCAACACATAAAACTATTTATGAATACATTTTATTAGTGTGAGGTAAGAAATACAATTTTGGTATTATTTAATGTTATTATAGTCACATGTACTTCAGTGATTTATTCGCTGTACCTACTTGTCATTAATCAATACTATGCGTATGTCATATTTGAAAATGCAGCAAGTATCAGCTACAATATGAACCTAGTTAACCAAACCATATTTATATAGTCCTGTTTACCAGATTATTTTTCACTAAGCCAACTGTCTTATTCAGTGTTACTAAAAAAATGTTACCATAATAAAACAATACGTTTCGATTGCAAAACGTAATAGGCTGACGCAACAAACAATATATTTGTAGCTACGAAATTATATTTTAATGTTATCACTTATATTGTTAACACAATCATGTGTAGTTTACATGAAATTAAACTTTTGTTAACGATTAATATAATATTTTTGAATTCGCCGCCTCACGCCCGCGACGCCGTGCTTTGTTTTGTTTCTTTCTTTGCTTGTTGCAACGCGAGCGGGACAGTGCGGTCAGTGCGTGCGGACCGGGTGAAATAAATAATTACTTACCATTTATTTACTACCTGATATTACTAGGTACTAGTTACTCTTTTTGCATCGGGTTGGAAGCAATAATAAAATTGTCATATATGTATAAAATAAGTGTTGTAAAAACTTTCGTATGGATACAAATACAATGGAGAATATGGAGTTGGACCTCAGCCTTCTAACGGTGGAAAATTTGCTGGAATCCTGATAGCTGTCCTCATACAAAACCATTTTTAAAGGTGAGATTCGAAAAATATATTTGAAGTTAGACTTAAGTACTAACTACTTATTAATACCACTATTTGAATTTAATCGTTTGAATATCCCTGTTTGTTAGAATTTGTTATTGTTCATCACTGCGGCTCTGTCCATAATAGGTGCATTTACTTACCTATCCCATAGGTATGTTTAATTTACGTAAATATTTTGTTTTTACATAAAACAATAGGTAACTCTAGAAACACTTGGTTACCTAGATTCAAATTTAATTTATACCCTTACATTTATTTATTTATATAAATCTTTTGTTTTAAGATAACAAAATAACTTTAGAAACACTTGGTTACCTAGATTCAAACTTAATTAAAGAATTAATTGGACCCATCGGAGACAGGATCCATTTCACCAAAAAATTGGCTGAGTGGAACGAGTTGGCTAACACATTAAAAGTAAATGTTTGTAAATGTAAATTTATGTTTTAATTTAACATTTAATTGGATTCCCATGTGACAGTAATCTGAATGTATTTGTATTTTATTTACAGGACAACTTAACTAACAGTGATAGCGTGATTGAGAACAGTACAGAGAACAGTACAATATTGGACAAATCGCACGTGAAGACGCTTGCCGCGCCGCCGACCAATGCACCCAGTCCAGTAGTACGCAGCCTTATTTTAGGAAATCAATTTCCGTGTCGACTGTCGCGCAAAGTCGTTTTGTACTGGGTGAAAAATAAACTAAATATAATAACTAAATGTCTTGTTTTATTGGATACTTCTCTGTTCAATAATTATCTTGCCTATAATTGCCTGCCTGCCTGAGGCCCTACTTTGAAAATCGAGGTTCGAAGTTACGTTGGCTCCATCCCTGTCATTCGTCATTCGAGATTATATCGAAAGAAAGGGATGGAGCTAATGTGACTTCGAACTTCTATTTTCAAAGTAGGGCCTCTGGCTGCCTGTTAACTTAACAATATTATAGTAAACTTTATAAAGTAACCATTGTTAACTTAACAATATTATAGTAAACTACATGAACTAAATATTGTTAACTTAACAATATTATAGTAAACCTAACTGTTTTATTCGATATTGGCTAACCGCATTTTGGTTCCCAAGACAAAAAAAATAGTAAGATTAAAAGAAAATATTTTACACTAAAAAATCACCCTAGTAATATTTACATTTATTTTACTTATACCTACTGTAATTATTTGTTGTAGCTACAGATAGTCAGGTTAACTCCACAATAAGACATAGTGGTTCTAACAATACTCGTTCCGTAATATCTCAAATAAAAACAAGTATTTTCTACAAACCACTTCGTGTACACCATGCGTAAATGTTTGTATAGTGTACCAAATGTATTTTAAATTTCATCTTATTTATTGTTGGGATATAACTAGATTATTCTAGTAAACTGAACAATGAAGATAGATTTCACATATAATACAATGTTTTCTGTTTAAAATAACTAAATTCAGGTTAATGACACCAGAATTTTTTCTCAGTGTACAATTTTATACGAAAATATATTTTTTTACTAAATGAGCCCCCTTTTTTCTTTATTAACAAAGAAAATTGTTGTTAATTTTCAATTAGTTATTAATGAACCTAAAACAACCCAAAAGCAGGAATATAATATTATCCACCTAGCTTGTTCTAGACGAAACACTGTGGAGCAGCTGTTTCCAAAATAAACAAAAACCAGAAATTATGCAAAAAAGGTCAGCCGCTGGTTTTGTTTCCCCCGTTTATTTTTAAATCCTTAAATGCAGATTTTGCCCGTATCCGAAGGGAGACCAACGGGAGGGTAATAATATGTATTACTACGGTGGATTTACAAAAAGAAGAAAAAGAGAGTGAAATAATATTAAGGGGTCTCCATACAAGAAACGTTTTTTTTCATCGTATTTTTATTTTTGCTGCATCGTGACAACAGTAAAACATATACAAGCGCCAAATTTGGTATGATTATATTACAAACGCTAAAGAAAAACAACAATAGTTATTTGTGTCACAAGGGAGCAAAATGACATATTTACGGCGAGGGAGTACATTGAATCCAGAACGAAGCGAAGGATTCTAAAATAGAATCCTGAGCGTAGTGAGGGATTCAAGTGTTAACGCCCAAGGTGGAAATAATTTTGCTACCGTACACATACTGCTTTTGGGTCGGGTCCCGTTGGCCTTACTTGCATTTAGCCTTAGCGAGCAAAACGGCTCAGTAGTACACTGACCAAGTATGCAAAATGACTTGGTTATATAATTCCATGGTTACGAAATTGTCTTAGTTTCAAGAAGACTTACTTAGCAAAACGTCTAGGTCGTGAAATGCACCAGTAAGCAGAATGACTCAATCGTGTTAGGTCTTGATTGTATTATCTTGATATGTGAAGATTATCGAGACCATTTGCCTATTAGAACATTATGACATTAAGTCGTTTTACAGACAAGTCATTCCGTCTATACTATGCCTTATAGCAATGAGGGCGTTTTACAGACCAAGCCATTTTGCTATCCGGACAAAATACAACTAAGGTGCTCTGCTCGCCAAGGCTAAATGCAAGTAAGGCCAACGGGACCCGACCCCTGCTTTTCACATCACCTATGAGGAAAATAAAAGATCATCATCATCATCATCATCATCATCATCATCATCATCATCACCATCATCATCATCATCGCCATCGTCATCGTCATCGCCATCATCGTCATCGTCATCATCATCAATTCATCATTATCATCATCATCATCATCATCGCCATCACCATCATCATCATCGCCATCATCATCATCATCATCATCATCACCACCATCACCATCATCATCATCATCATCATCGTCATCATCATCATGCTAGTAAAATAGAAATACACGTAACAGATTATGTACAAATTTAAAATTGGAATATAATACCTACTGTGCGGCGGTACGGAACCCTCGGTGCGCGAGTCCGATTAACATTTAACCTGTTTTTTTAAACTCAAGGCCTTGGTTTCTTCTTCTTCTCCTTCTTCATCTTCCCCATCTTCCCCATTTTCCAATTTCAATTTCCCCATACTGACTGACCCGGGTACACAGCATAATCTCGAAATATTTTTTTCCGAATTTGATAAAGACGAATTTCAGAATTCCGATTTTGAAATTTCCGAATCATCACTATTCCGAATTATAGTTTCACGAAGTATCAGAATCACGAATTTAAATTACGTATGTTCACATTTCCAAATTATTAAAATCCCGAAAAATATTTTTCCGAATATCACAGTTCCGGTTATTCCTATTCCGAATCTCGAATATTCATTATTCCGAAATTTTAGCAGCCCGAATTCTCTAAGATTTTTTATTTCA
The DNA here is from genome assembly GCA_948252455.1 of Acleris cristana. NCBI lineage: Eukaryota > Metazoa > Arthropoda > Insecta > Lepidoptera > Tortricidae > Acleris > Acleris cristana. Next base: position 23,705,673 of record OX411772.1, on the reverse strand, counting down.
AATAAGCGCCTGATAACATATTGTATAATGTTTAACCTGCTTAATGCTCAAAAACTGTAAGAAATGTCCGACAAAGTAGACGGAGCTCCTTTTCCCCGTAGCTGAGGCGCTTCGCGCCTTGATGCAACTCTAACCTAACCTAACCTATCGAGGTAAGATGACCTAATTTAGTTATGTGCTCGTCATCTCACCTAACTTTTGTTTCAAGTAGAATACTTCAATTCAATTCAAGTGGTTAGTTCCAAATTTTTCATTATCGATCTGGTTTGTGAATTTTCGGAATTATAATTTTCGTAAAAAGAAAATTCGGAATTGTCAACATTCGTATATATAATATTCGTAAAAACGTTTTCGTGATTTTAATATTCGGTAATTTAAAATTCTAGATTTTGATATTCGGCCTTATATTTTTTCGGTGTTGTAAAAATTCGGAATTATGAAATTCGGTTTTTTTCAATTCTGAATTAAATAATTCGAGATTTTAGGGTGTTCCCTGACTAACCCATTTGGATTGCTTCTAAAGTAAAAGATCTACCTATAGCATAGTTAGGATAATCCTATATAATCCTATAATCCTATATTCAGTTAAGTACATATCATAATTTTAATTTATATTTTCCCTTATTTTATTTTATTATTACTGCCTATACTTACTTGTTTATGTAGAATAAAGTTTTAAAGTCCCTAATACTAAAGACTCCGAGTACCTACTTCGGCGCGGACCGCCGCGCGGTACAAAACATTTTACACAGTTGTTAGACAAAAATGTATGACAAGTTTATTTTTTATATACAGGGTGTCTGGAAAACCTTTTGAGATATTTTAACAGTAGATGGGTGGATGGGTGATTTGGATCATCCCTATATTGGTAACTTTTTTTAAACTTAATATTTGACAGAGTTACAAACTGATTTATCATCGCCTTTCCCGACTTCAGAAAATTTGAAGCAAATCGCTTGAATACATCCCGAAAAACGGTACATTAAAAAAACATAAAAATATCATAGTCGAGAACTGTTACAATTAAGAATGGGAAGTAATTAAATGGTCAGCCGTTATTAAAATTGATTCGCATAAAAAATAAGCAATTAACTCATTTGGGCAGCATACAAAGATTTGGTTGGCAATAAATAAAAATTGGGCTACAACTCTTGTTCAGCAGACAATTTACAAACGGTAAACATTTTAACCAACATCAATCTGCTTTTTTTATCATTTGTCTGCCTAATAAACAGTCGAGCTGCAAAATAATTACTTGGGCAGCAAGATTTTACAATTTCTCAGCAGAGAAAACATGTCTGTAAGCAGTTTAATTGATAGGTGTGCATATTAAAATAATGGTCATCTATAGAGTTTGTCTAATGAATGATGAACAGGGCTTTTATTTGACTGTCAGGTCTGGCAACACTATTAAAATGAGGTTTTGACATTGACAAACAAGTCGTTGTTGGTTCGAGTCTGTCAAATTAAAGTTTTCTTCTGGAAATTTACGGACCAAACATCGTAAAACTATCAAAAGTGGTGTGCGACAGATTCTTTGTACCATTATAAACAAATATAAAGAAAAACAAGAGAAGAGGGAAGCATTGTTGAAACAAAAAATAGAGTGTTTACATACGGTGACCGAATTCATAGGTTATAACAAGGTTAGTATGGCGTGTTAATTTTGATACTTATTATTTCTATATCTTCTATCCAAAGTTTCATAAAATATATACCTTTTCTGTCCTACCTATCTTTTGAAATTGGTATTTCTTTTCCATTAAGAAATTAAACGATGTATTCCTTTCAGATAAGCTGGACGTGGATGGTGAAAAACAAACGGTTTTGAAAAATCTTCAGCAGTTGAAAGAGTTGGAGCAAAACGATTTACTATGCCAGAGTCAGACGAAGTATTTAGAAGAATTATCATCAATGACCGGTAAATACTAAAATTAATTAAATCATTGTCTTTCCCTACACATAGGTGTATTGTCTGTACCTATACCATGTTGAATCTCTTAACAATCGCAATTTTACTAAATTAATTAAATAGACAGATGATCAATATAACTGACACTCATAGTTTCAGTAAAGCACTAAGGAGGTGTTTATATACATTTAGTTAAAAGATATTCGGGTTATACCTGTCTTCCTTGTTCTTAAACCGTTGCGATTTGAACCTCACCGATGCAATTTGATTTCACCTAAACCCAAATGTTCTTAGAGCTGTCGGACTGTACAATGGGGCTGTACTGCGTGTCACAATATATTTGTAAATGGTGTTCTGTTTAATTCATTCCTTCTTTCTTCTTACAGATATCAGTGTTTCGACAAGGCAAAGTAAGCCATGGTGTCTTCAGTACTCCAGGAAAGAAGCGACCTCACAAGGCCACAGCATCCAATTTAGATAATTTTGACATCCATCCGCGAAATAAAGTGAACGAATTTTATATTGTAAAGAAGCAAGTGCAGTGTGAGTGTAGGCACTCAGATGCCTATTAGCAGAGTTGAGAGAAAGCATCGGTTTTACCCTAATAATTAATAAAATATTTTTACTTAATGACTTGTTATTGGTAATTTTATTTACTAAAAGAGCTCACAAATGATAAACAGTGATCGGAAATAGGTGAGCTAATTTACCTAAACTTGACGCATATTCATTGATGCGTGAGTGAGATGGGAATACATTATTGAATGAACATGCATCAAGTTTAGGCAAATTAGCTCTGCCTATTCCGATCTCTGATGATAAAGCATGCTGATGCAAGCATTATTATGGAGGTCTGCATTTTTTTTCATAGATAGTTTCAAAGCATCAAATACTTCGTGATACCCAAAGTCGCCAAATAGTTCGGTACACGTTTGGCGACTTTGGGTTAGTGACTATCTATTTATTTAATGCTGACTATACGGGTCAATCAACTTTCCTTTGCAGTTCGGTGCCAGGGTGACGTTGCCTGGGTCACTCATTAAAACTATGATTTCAAAGGATATAAGTCCACTACCATTCTTTTATGGCTTTTCTCCTGAGTGTGCTAGAAGTATACATTGTAACATTTTTTCTAAGAAACTATCACTGTTGTCTCCCGGCTTACGGGACAATAACAACAACAAAAAAGTTGATCCACCCATACGTATTAAGTAGTAAGACTCTCGGGCTTCTACTAATAATATGTACTTACATATGATACCGTGTATGGTCTTAATATGGATAAACGGACACTTGAGTGCGATATTAGTAGACTTGAGTACCTATAGTTTATTAATACGGGCCTTAGTATTGTAAAAAAGTACGCGTTTCCTCTTTGTGCCCACCAAAATAAACACAATAAGAAAAGTATCAAAATCGTTTATTCCTACATTGATCGGTAATACCATATGAAGATTTTTTGAATTTGCCGCTTTTTCTCGGGTTCATCTTTCATTAGACAGACTCTATAAATAAGTGGATTGCGTTTAGTTTGAAAAATCAGCAGTGTTCATTATTTTGGGCGGAGCGAAATCAGACCAAATGACGCGAGCACCCAAGTATTGGTATTTTTGAGGCTAGTAGTAATTACAAGTTAAGTTTTGTCACACAAATTTAGAAATCACAATCACACCCTTTTTTTAACCAAAATTTGTATCATAAATATGAGGTAGGTTAGGTTAGGTTCGTTTTTATATCAGGCCTGAAGGGCCAGAACAACGCAGAAGTAGGAGCTCCGCGTAAGCGGAGCTCCGTCAAGACTGTTAAATTTGTAAATTTTATGGTGGGTTTGGCACATGTGCGTTGCCGGCACCGCAGTAAAATTGCCCCCATTTTTTTGTTGGACAAAATGAAATATTTTGCTTACCTACTGATTGCTTACCAAAATTTGATTAATTGTGGGTCGCTCAATGCAGCTCAAATATTTAATTTGCTGACCAAAATAATTTAGAGCAGTTCAGTATATCATTAATTGCAGACAGATTTATAAATGTTTGCTAACCATAAGTTGCTTACCAATTAGCTATTTTGGCCGACCAAATGCATATTTCTGTTAACCAAAATTAGAATATTTCGCTGATCGGATAATTGATACCCATTAAGAATGTTGATACTCAGCATAAATATTCTTCATAATAAGAGGTACTCACAAAAAACCCAAGCCTATTTGATGTAAGGGCCGACTTACAATGGAAACCCGAAAAGGGCCTTTCGGAAATCATTCTCCCCTCCATATCTCATTAAATATTGATCCCAGACCAGTAGAGAATTTTATGCCAATTAATCACGTAATGGAACATTTTTTGCTTTGGGGCATCGTTTACGAGTTTTTTACGAATAACTAAAAAAAGGGACCTTTACACCCCCAGATAGCTCCAACCCCACCCGTCAGTACTTTAAGACTGCGCCGAGCAAACGTCGACCGTCCAGTGGCGCCCTCATCACTATTATTGTGTTTTCTAATTAACTAAAGAATTTCCTTGCAATCGGACGATGCTTTTTGGTAAGCAAGTAAAAACACAATTTATGGGATACGTAACAAACTTTGATAACAATTACCCTATGAGTAGTCAGCTTAACGAGAAAAGGTGGCCACTTTTTTCCGTTAAGTTGATAACTCAGGCCAATTGTTATTAAACTAGGTGATAATGTCCTATAAGTTGTGTTTTCATTTGTAGTACAAAAATGCACCGTCCGATTTCAAGAAAATACTTTATTTTATTAGAAAACACAATAATAGTGATGAGGGCGCCACTGTACATCCGGCGTACGCACGGCGTAGTCTTAAGTATGTGGTTTAAAACAACAATCCCTACAACTATGCCAAAATTCGATATAACACGTGTTTTTTCCCCTGATTTTGCTTTGTTGCTTAGGCTACCTGCCTGTAATTGTTTGTGATAGAGGATGAAATATTGATGAGAATAATGTTACCTCTAATTAGTTAGGTTGAATTTAGATTCATCATATTATTATGCTGAGTGCGACAGACACGAAAACCTCTCTTATCAATCAAATCAATTAAAACATCACTACATTTTCAATGCCAAAAATAGTTTAAAAAAAAATCTTTATGACAAGAATCTGTCAGTCTAATTGTATTTTTACTGAAAGTGCTTTTCATCGTAAAATACAATATTAAATAGAGATTACTACCTCAAAATGGAAATGAAGACAATGATTAAGTGTATAAATAAATAATGTGACTGTGCTCAAACTTCAAAAGTATGTGATTATGGAGTAACAAAGGTAAATTTATTTGTTTAAACGAGTGTTGGAATGAAAAGATCCCAACTTTAGTGAACAAGCCTTATTACCTGGTTCATTGTAGGATCATACCTGTGATAGCCAAATATGTAATTTCAAGAACTTACTACACTTGCAACTGATGCAAATATAAAGAGGTAATTTATCATTGAAGTTACAGGGTTAATTTTTCATAAGCTAAGGTAGTTTCTAAAATATTTAGCAGAAAAATAAGTGAAGTGATATACAAAAAAATACACAGTATACATATTTTTTTAGTAATGTAGCCTGAATTCCGAACTCTGAAACTAATGAAAATTGCTGAACATTCATGGCAATCAATTTGTTAGCTAGGTCCTCTACATCGGAGCTTCTTTTGATCCACCCCTACATTAACACCTGTATATAGTCTACACTAATATTATAAAGAGGCAAAGTTTGTGACATTGTAGAGCGTAATCTCTGGATCTACTAAACCGATTTTGAAAATTCTTTTACCAATAGAAAGCCATGTTATTTTTTAGTGTCATAGACTATACACATATACACAGGAACAGCTAGTTAATTATAAATATAATTATCTGAGGAAAAATCTAAATAAAGAATTCCGGGTGCTAACACAAATAAGTTGGTAATATTATTAATAGTAAAGGGTAAATTTTGCTTTGTTAAAACTGACCGAAGCCAAGGCAGGCTTCACGCCTTCATTCCCAGAGTGGGTTAGGCAGAAATACCATCAACTCTAAAAATTGTTGATTATTCTGTAACCACATTTTGCACAATTAGGTTAAGTTGTTTACCAGTAGATTAGTGACAGGTTGCAAACCCAACGCCTATCTTATCTTACCTTATTGGCGGGGTCCTTACAGATACACTTCGACCCTATGCTTTTGTGCAATTGTCCTAAAAGTACTACAAGCCGTTATTCCCTTAGTCGCCTCTTACGACAACCACGGGAAGACATGGAGAGGCAGTACTCTAACCCGGCAACTACACGGGGTACAGCAAGGCAGGGCACTAGTAAACAATAAATCAAGTGTAATACATACTAAGATGATACGAGACAATATCAGAGATGGCCTGCGTGTCCGCGGCGGAGCCGGAGCGGCAGCAGTAGATGTGATCGGTGATCTTGGTGAGCTTGTCGGTGACTCGGTTTGCGATATAGGCGCCGGTAGTGGTACGCGAGTCTGCGCCGATCACGACGCCGCCGTCGAACTCGCACGCCATGATCGAAGTGCCCGTGCTATGCGGCGCGCTCAGCCACTCCGGCACACACGGGTCAGCGTAAGTGTTGAGCACAGAAGTCGCCATTCTGAACAACCAAAACTAAGGAGTGAGAAAACACGAAACCTTAAGAGGCACAGTTAACCATTTCATGGTTGAATCTGCTAGAATAAATTGTATAATAAATGAAAAAACTGTTCTTACTTCTATGGTACTAGTAAGATCCTTGATTTTTGAAAGTCACGGTTTCGTTCGACGATTTCGATGAATTTGATGATAGTTCAATTCTGTATTACCACAGATTACTTTTTTTTTTTTTCATTGTTACGGCCCTTGCACGGTTTGTTCTTTTGGCCCGAATGTCAACAAAAACGGGGAAACGGAATTATCAGAGAAAGGGTTAAACGGAATTTGGAAAAACGGAATAAAAGATCAGGAATGGAAAGGATAAATAATGGAATAATGGAAAAACTAAATAATAAATACAATTATAAGGATACAAATTAAATTTTAATATGATTGAATATAATAAAATTTGATAAAATTTGGTATATGTCAGGATTAACAGGGGACAGTAAACAGGATACAGAGGAAGGGAAAGGAACTCTAAGGGAAATAAGACCTTCTAGGAGAGATGAACGGTCATACTGGCTACAAGCAAATATGATGTGGTTGATATCACCTTCAGGATCACCACATTCACAAGTAGAACTATTAATTATTTTAAGCCTTGCAAGATGCGCCGGAGAACAAACGTGTCCCAGACGCATACGGACAATTATAGAAGTAGCCCTCTTGCCGAGTCTCAACTTGGAAAACCAAGGTTTATGCAAAATAGACGGTTGGATGGCACGGTAATGTCGACCCTTATCATGGTTTGCTGACCAGATTTTATCCCAGGAATTCCTGAGATAAATTCCGGGCAGAGTTGCAAGGTCATGAACGTAATTCTTATAGTAGTGCACGTCCCCACACACCACCGCATCGTTGGCAATTTGATCTGCTCTCTCGTTACCAGATATGCCACAGTGAGCGGGGACCCACGCAAAGGAAACGAAACAGCCTCTCGATGAGCAATCTAATAACAAAGTTCTTATTTTAATGATAACAGGGAACAGATAGTGGGAACCGAACGGATAACGGGCCAAGGATAGAAGAGCACTTAAAGAGTCTGAAAAAATTACGGTTCTTTTTAGCTTCATCAGCAAAACATATTCAACAGCTTTAAATAAACCGAAACACTCGCCTGTAAAAACGGAAGATTCAGGGGGAAGTTTTATTTTTTGAACAATATTATGTTGTGAATGATACACCCCAACACCCACGCAGCCGTCAGCTGAGTGTTTGGAGGCATCAGTAAATATTCGATGCCACTGTGGCCACTTTGTGTCTACCACGTAGTTAAAGGTCAGCTTCTGGTTAACGCCAACCTTTAAAATACCAGTACTTAAATGTATATCCGGAAGGAGGGTAAGTGATTCGAAGCTAGAAAGGAACAAAGGGATGGAACTTGAACGGTGGGGAGGGGCTTTAAGAGAATCATTTTTTTTTAAACTTTCGATGAGACAAGGAATGCGTTTGTTTCTCCAATAGTTACAACTCTCCACTTGGGCAGCGAGACATAATAATTTAGATATAAGAGGATGGTTGGAAAATTGAAAACAGCGGAAAAGATATTTGTCAGCAAGAAATTTTCGTCTTAAATTTAAAGGAGGCTCCCCAGCTTCCACTTGCATACAAATAATTGGACTCGACTTCATGGCTCCTAAAATTATTCGCATCGCTTTAGCCTGAATATTGTCCAATTTTTTGAATGCAAGAACGCTACCGGGTTCCAACAAAAATGTGACGTCATCAAGGACACTTCTTATTAAAGCGTTTGTAGATTAATTTCATTGAAAACGGATGAGCTCCCCACCAAACCCCGGAGAGGCATTTCAAAATATTTAAGTTCCGCTCACACCTAGCAACTATATACTCGCAATGAGGAAAACCAGTGAGCTTAGAATCTATAATCACTCCTAAAAATTTTATTGAATTACTTGTGGGAATCGAGGCATTATCGTATTTAATATCAACGGATGAAGGATTGCGCATTCTGGAAAACAAGACTGCCCTACTCTTAGGAACTGATAGTTCTAGACCATTGTGGTCTAGCCATGATTTTAATAAACTGAGGGAGGAGGTTAAATAATTACAATTTTCTTGAATAGACGGGCCAATGTTATAAATCAAAAGAAGACCCTCTTAGGCTCGATTCCAAGTCGTATGTATATATATTGTACAATAATGGGCTGAGAACAGACCCTTGAGGAAGGCCTCTCCATACGGTTCTAGAAAAGGTTGTTTCATCAACATATAAGTTGATATATCTTTCACTGAGGATATTAACTATAAAGTTAGATAAAATAACAAGAACATTCAAATCTACGAGTTTCTTCATCAGTAAAAAAATAATGACATTGTCATACGCTGCGCTGATGTCTAAAAAAGTAGCAACTACCTACTGATTTGTTATTTGAAAATGCCAATCTAATATCCGATATAAAAATGCCTAAATTATCTAAAGTGCTCTTACTTCGTCTAAATCCAAACTGAGAGCGACCTAAGAGATCACCCTTCTCCACAAACCATTCAAGACGATTTTTGACTAAATGTTCAGCTATTTTAATAAGGACAGAAGAGAGAACATTAGGAGGGTAAGAGGAAGGGTCGTCGGGGGACTTATTGGGTTTTAAAAAAGGAATAACTGTCTGAGTTTTCCAAGAGAGAGGAACACAACCAGAAATCATCATAGAGTTTACGATATCTAGATATAACAGAAGGACTTTATCACTGAGATTTTTAATAAATGAATATGGGATTCCATCCTCACCAGGAGTCGAGTCTTTCACACGGCACAGTACTCCTTTAAGTTCGACAAGAGAGAAGGGACAGTTCAAACCAGAAAGATTATTTACAATGGAAGGAGGAATGGAAATTTGTAAAAGCTCATGTTCAGGAACAGAAGGGGGAGCGAGACGATCCATAAAGCGGACGGCCAAAGAGAGAGGAAGTTCCGAAGACGAACCATTAAAAGCAGATTTAAACCTACGAATGTTACGCCAGACCACTGATGGACTGACATTGGGGCTAATACTTGCACAAAATGATTGCCAGCCTTCAAATTTCTTCTTTTTAAATAATTTCTTGCAGTTACGGTCAGACTCTAAGTAAAACTCGAAATTGTCGGCAGTCATCTCGCTACAATATATTTTCTCTGTCTATTTCCTTGCTTTAATTGCTTCAGTACAGTCATGATCCCACCAAGGCGGGGACGGGATATGAGACCTTTTTGCACTTTTAATAACAAGAGTCTCGTCCGCAGACACAATAAGAATTTTAGTGAGCATATCCGCAGAAATTTGATCGCTATCGGAAAGAGAAGAAGTTTTTACTTCCACTGTCTGTCTAAACAGCTGCCAATCTGCGTTGTTTAATTTATATTTAAAACGTGGGGGGCGAGGGTTTCCAATAGTTTTATGAAAAGGCATGGTTATTATGATAGGAAAGTGGTCACTACCATATGAAGAAGGAAGAGGTTGCCAGTGTAGAGTGAAAGCTAAATCAGAAGAACATAAAGATAAGTCTGGAGCACTAACGCCTTGACTCGGTTCCGTATGGCGAGTAGGTAAACCGGTGTTCAAAATGCATATGTTATACGAATCTATTATATCTAATAAATGCTCACCATACCAATTTGATGTAGAACTACCCCAAGACTGATGTTGGCAATTAAAGTCACCTAACACCAAGAATGGTTTAGGGAGGATAGAAAATAAATTATTTAATTAAAAAAAAAAATTACATTAGGACGCGAAAAATAAATTGAAACTATACAAATATTTTTTACAATGGCAGCAATGGCAGATATGTCATCGCTGAAAGAGGGAAGAGGAAACAAAGAAAAAGAGACAGAATTCCTGATCACTATGGCCACACCACCATAACCATCAGAGGCTCTACTTTGAAATCCGTAATTCGAACTTCGTCTATTGCTATCCCTTTTGCTCTCGACGCGTCACTAATTCGCAAGAAAGTGATGGGGCGATCCGAAGTTCGAATTACTGATTTCAAAGTAGAGCCCCAGGTCTGTCTTGTCGAAGAATGACATAACCCGGAATACGGAAAACGGAGTCCGGTTTAGGCCATGTCTCAGACAGAGTGGAAACGAGAGGGTTAAATTTATTATGAAGGTGAAGTAAGTCGTGTTTATTGCAGATTGCTGCGCTTCTGCAATTCCATTGTATTATTTGGTCGTATCTGTGATCCATAACTGGATTTTAAATGTGTTAAAAAGTCTATTGTTGGGCAGCGTTGTTCGGTAGAATTATTATTGGACATTGTGTTAATTTCAGTTAACAATTGAATAACATCAGATATGGTAAAAACTGTTTCATTGTTGTTTGTGGATAGGTTAAAAGCTACACCGTTGGAAGGAGGAGGAGCATCATACTCTTTTATAAGAAGGTTGTGTTCAGACTTGTTATAACCTCGGTTTATTTTCAAAGGCACTGAGGGTTTTGTGAACACTGTTTTTTTATATGACCTGATGAATGGAGGGGGTGATTTAAGTGATGAAGAAGCTGGAGATACCTGTGCAATAGGGGCGTCTGACTGAGGATAAGATGTTCTAATAACGTCGGCAAATGATTTAGAAACTGGCTCATATACTTTATTTGCTTCAGCATATGAGACACAGTTTTGAGCCATATATGTCTTTATTTTTGTGTGTCTTTCAAACTCTGGACATTTTTTGTTGGTAGAAAAATGAAGCCCAGAACACAAACAACAGGTTGCAGATTCTTCCTCAACTGAACAAAAATCCCCAACATGACCATCACCACACTTGTAACAGCGAGGGCGAGAATTACAATTAGTTTTAGTGTGACCAAAGCAGCAGCAGTTAAATCATTGTATAGTAGGGAAAGTATATAACTCAACAGATAAAGCATTGTAACACATGAAAATTCGTTTTGGTAAAACTTGACCATCAAATGTAAGTACAACTGTCTGAGAAGGTTTCCACTCAGGAGGTGAAAGATTTCTAACTTTGTAATTTAATCTCCTCACTTTAAGAATTTTGCCGCACCCAATAGGAACCATTACATTCTCTAGAACCTCTTCAGGAGTCCACTCAGAGGGAACTCCTCGTACAAGACCCATTCGGGTCACACTAAATGATGGAATAAATGCTTTGTAGTTGTTTGAAGATAAGCATGGATTACTGATAAAATCATTTGCATCTTTGTAGTTCGAGAAAGCCATCGAAAGCCTGTTTCTGCCTATGCGTTTGATGCTACCATTAATAATATTCTTAAAAGGACTTTTCTTTAAGAAATAACCAAACTCAACAGGATGGAGAGAGGGATTTTCACTGCCTGTTAATACTTTTTGCATATGAACTACAAAGGGCTCTATGTCATAAGCTTCATATTGGGTTCTGCCAGTCTGAGTAGTAGACTGGCAGAACCCAATATGAAACCCAGATGTGATCGACGGGTATATTTTGACTAGTTTGAACAGATTGTTGTTCTGACTGAGCAATGGAAGTGGGAGGTTTAGTTTTGGGAAGTTGTTCGGGTTGGGTATAAATTTGTTTATTTGTTTCAATAAATTGAGACTCGACAGAAGGCATATCTAATAAATCATGACATACACAATCAGTGTCTTTTAATTGTCGTCCTGGCTCATGCCTTCTCCTACGCTTGTTGCAATGCCTACAAAGGACCCCGCAGCAAACATAGGGAGAAAGTGGTTTCAGTCAAATCTTACGAAATTTTAGTATGATGAAGATTCAAGTCTCCTGATTTTTTTTTATAAGGGCGCAACTCTCAGAAGTATACTTTCAGAAATAATCAAGTTTATATTGTTCTATTTATGTGACGCGTTTCTTAAGTCTATACTTTGAAATGACATTGACAGTTGCTGACGTTATGACGTAAACTTACGATGTAGTTACCAACTGTCAGTTATGTATATCTGTTTTGAGTCCACAAGAATACAAATTCTTGATTCGTCCCAATGGTGAGACTACCGGATGAATTATAGCAGGAAACCATGGTGGACATGGTTCTACATGGTTCTACTTACAATAATAATGCAAAGATAATGCATCATCCTTTCGAAGTGTTTTTTTTTTCTTAATTAATGGCTTTCACTTCTTGTTTTAACAAGGTGTATTTCGCCAGTATCGAGTTTTAGACAATCGCCATGGACTTATTAGAGAAACAAGTCCTTGGATATCACACGCGAGGACAATTTGTTCGGTTAAAGAGATTTACTCTGGTGGACTAAACAGAAGCACATGGGGTTAGCTCCACGCGCTTCTGTCAAGTCCTTTCGAAGTGTTATACTTACAATGACAGTTGGTAACTACATCGTAAGTTTACGTCATAACGTCAGCAACTGTCAGTGTATGTCATTTCAAAGTATCGAGTTCAGGAAACGCGTCATGAATAGAAAAATATAAACTTATTTCTGAAAGTATACTTCTGAGAGGTTAGGGCGCATAACGTCCCACTCGCAAAACGTCCCTCCAGCAAAATTACGTCCCATTCGCAAAACGTCTTCTCTGCAAATGGTCCCTTATGTAAAATACCCCATTCGCAAAACGTCCCTTTCTTAAAAGGTCCCACCCCTTTTGCAAAACGTCCCTATTGCATAACGCCCTTATCGCAAAACGTCCCGTCTGCGAAATGACCCATTCGCAAAATGTCCCGTCTGGAAAAAGCTTGTTTAAGTAGAGTCTTCTCATGGAAAGGAACGTTTTGCGAACGGGTCATTTTGCGAAAGGGACGTTTTGCGAACGGGACTTTATTTATGTGAAGGGACGTTTTGCGAACGGGACCTTTTGCAGAAGGGTCATTTTGCGTAAGGGACATTTAGGAAAGGGACATATCGCGAAAGGGACGAAGGGACATTCTGCGAGTGGGACGTTATGCGCCCTAACCAATTATAATGATCATCAAAATCATTCGATCTTTCGATCTTAATTCCGATATTTTGAACATTAGAAGGTAAGTACATTTCGCATTGCTAGATCAAAACAATATCGCCTTGCTAGTTTAGTTTCAAGTTCATAGAAGTTGTATTAATGTTGATTTTAAAATACAGTTTTATTTGGAGTTAATACTGTTTTGATCTAGCAGTGCGATTTACATTGTCCAGACCGGTGTCCCTCGGAATCCCTAACAACGTTTGTCCTAACACATCGTTTGTCCGTCCTATTCCCAGTTGTCCACACCCCCTTAGTCCACACTGTGAACAACAGGGAAAAAATATCGCAGTTGTCCACTGTTAGAGAATGCAAATAACCGGTTTTAACCGGTTATTTTCATGCAAAAACGGTTAATAACCGGTTAAATTGCATTCCCTATCCACTGTGTGCAAAACTGGGAATAATAAATCCCAGTTGTCCACACCCTCGAAAACAGGTGTGGACAACTGGCAATAAAAATTCCCAGTTGTCCACACTCTTTAATTTGACTCAACTGTGTTAGTTTTTATTAATGTACTTAAGTAGATATATTCGTATTTATATATTATATCCAGGTTAAGGAAAATACAAAGAGTCATTTAAGTGTAGGTACCTAAAAAACGTTTACTTAAAATCTGGTTTATATTACAAAAAAATGTTCTACAAATATGAAAATAATCACGAATACATGTATTTTTGCTAATATTATCTTTAAAACTCGACTTTAAAAATATATAATCTTATCTTTAAAAATATATAAATACGAATATATCTACCTAAGCACATTAATAAAAACTGAAACAGTTGAGTCAAATTAAAGACCACACTCTTTAATTTGATCCACACTGTGGACAACTGGGAATTTTTATTCCCAGTTGTCTACACCTGTTTTCGAGGGTGTGGACAAAGGGGGTGTGGACAACTGGGAATAGGCCGTTTGTCCCCATTTTCATTTGCCCTAAACTGGTTTTCAGATGAGTCAGGCAACATGTAGTTTTCCAGATATATCTGCGGTTCGGTTACGTTAGGGTCGTATTGTACCAACTAGTTGCGTTTCTACACGACATAAAAAGATCAAATACGGCTTTTTCTGAACCAAAGGTTTCCTTCGGCAGGATTAATCTTTGGGTTCCTAAGATGTTTTTAAGAAGTGGAGCCACGCAGATTGTTCATGCAAGCGAGGTTTTTCCGCCCCGGCGATGTCTAAGGTTAATAACTGTTAAGTTTAGGGGTACTAAGACAAGTTTGGTATAATTTTTAGGGTTCTGTACCTCAAAAGGAAAAAACGGAACCCTTGTAAGATCACTTTGTTGTCCGTCCGTCTGTATGTCAAGAACCTTTATCTCGGGAACGCGTGAAGGTATCAAGTTGAAATTCAAACCATATACTCCAGTCTACAGTCCCTTGAAGCTGTGAAAAAATCAAACTTCTACATTTACGTAAAAAAAAGATACGGCCCTTTATGTCGCCAAAAAAGTGTATTTAGACACTCTTGAGGGAATCAAAATGTATAGGGTATTTCCCATTGACCTAGAAATATGAAATATGGCAAGTAACACCGTCTTTTACTACAAGTGTAGGAAAAAATCTGAAATCTGTACATTTTTAGTTAAATCACAAAAAAAAACAGGGTCTTTATGCAAGGAACGGCGGTACAAATTTTGAATTGAGTAAACCGTGTCATGTGCGGAACCCTCAGTGGGCGAGTCCGACTCGCACTTGTCCGGTTTTTTAACTAAAGCAAAGATGTACAATTCAATTCTGGAATAAAAATTTCCAAAAGAGTTAAAAAATATCAAATATTCTTACACTTTGTTTTTAAATCGAAAATGAGGCGAAGTAAATGAGGGAACACCTGGACCACTTTTAACTTTTTTTATGTAATAAATACCTTTATGGGGAAGTTACATTTTCTTTGTTATTATAGCACGAATCGGCCTAAAACGGAATGCAAGGGTATGACCGCGAATTTTTTTACATTGATGGTTTTTTTGCCTGTTCCTATTTCATTTTTCTTAAACCATCAACGTTATTTGATATTTGGGATTTCTTTTACAATTCAATGAATAGTTTCCTTGTGTTATTTTAGACAACTCCACAATATTTAAGCTATCACTTGCAGATACTTTATTTTTGTGTTTTTTTTCGATGGTAAGTACTACTTTCACTAGGTATCATATAAAAATTGTTTGTCCAATTATCACCCTTGCAACTTGCAACAGAAACTGCCATGAACTTCCGAATGGAATGCCTAGTAGTAGTTTTAAGATAAGTTGGAAGTTCGGTGACGCTTGAAAGCCTTCATTAAATAAAGTCTTGTTTATTTATATTATTTTTAAAAATGTGTCCAATACCTATTTTGATAAATATGTAACGTCATGCATGAAAGTAACGTTTAATAGGAAAGGCACACTATTAATACTAGGTACTAACTTCTGTTGTTTTTGTTACTGGCGGCACCGTTGAACATGATGGCAACATTGAGTGAAATGGTGTTTCGCGTCGACGATAGATTTGTCGCCAAGAAAAAGCGTGTTTTATGTGTTCGATTGCAAGGTAGGTATGTATATTACGTCTCACTCTTCACGCAGGGGGGGGGGGGGGTTCGTCTTTACGCAGGTTTAATATTAAACAAAATAATAAAACTATGTCGTAGGCTATGGCAATTCGCATCAAGGAATAATTTAAATTTTAGGTAATGTCCCACGCGTTTTTTGTCATGAATTATAAAGATGTGATACAAAATGTGTTTTCACTTCTCATGCTCTTAAAATGTTACTTTAGTCTCTGCACATCGGGACTAAAGTTCCTTTTTAATCTCTAGGGATTAAAGTAAAATTGTTTTATGGCCGAGTTCACCAACCAATTTAACAGACGATTTAGTCTTAATCAGCTGTTAGTCAATACATTTGACAACCGTCAAACCGCTAACCGTCCGTTTAATTGTTGGTGAACATTGCACTTAATTTACTTTGGAATCCCCTAAACATCCAATCACGGTGTTTGTGAATGGAGGATTTATTGCTATTTTCAGTCTTTTTGTACAGACCACAGAATAAAGACTAAAGGCATAGAAGCCGTGCAATAAGATGAATGTTCCACTAGCTACTTGTCTCTACTTTATAGATTACATTTTGATAAGAGGAAAAGAAACAAAAACTAGGTGTCCTTTCTTCTTTAATCTGTCATGATCCGGTCTTCTTTGGCGTTACTTTCTTCCACACTGGTACTTAAAGGTCCAAATCACGCCTTGTGGCGATCTCTTTGCAACTCACTATGAAAACCATAAGTAAAAAGAAGTCAACCATAATGTATTTTCTGCCTATTTAGTACGGTTTCTATGCCTCTAGTTTTTATTCTGTGGTGTAGACAATTTTTAGCGCGTGGAAATAACCTCAAAATGACAACTATGAAAAAATATAAATAAAAATGATTTAATGTCGTGAAACACGATTAATGATTACGAATATGAATATATTTAATTATATTAAGGATGAATTCATTTTATTATGCTTGGTCCAATTAGTTTTTAAATAGTTTTCAAGTTTGAACCTGTTGGCTAAATATGCAAGCATTTAAAGCGGCACTTCACAAAAATAATAAAAGAAAAGAAAAAACCGCGAAACAAATTTGTAAGAAACTTTCTTATAATCAATTTTATAAATATGTATAGACTTCTTCAGTGCTGGATTGAGCAAGCACGGGGTCCGTAGCAAATTCTATAAAGAGACCCCTGGGTTTGTTTTAGGTTACAGGTTGTGGCGGGCTTTTTTCCGCAACTGAGCGACTTAGATATGCACCTATTTTGCGTGGGTGTTTGTTTTAGGTTATTCTGATGGAGAATATCGACTGGATTATTCATCGTATCGTCAACCCTGCACGGGTAGCACAAGTTGTATTTTCTCGCTTGTCGCTCAGTGCGTCTCTATCGTTACTGACTAAATAGAAAGGGAGATCCGAGCGACAAATAATTCGCGGACAACTTGTGCTAGCCGCACTGATGCATAGGTATGAGTACACGCATACGCATACTGATGTAAGTCCTAGCATTTTAGAGTTTAGACGTGGATGCGCGGAGGCCGTAGCATTTGCTACTCTTGCTAGGTACGTGGCTAATCGGCACAGAACGTTGTTTTTTTTCCTCGCATTCAAAGTGAAAAGTAGAGTGTTTAACGCGAGACTAAACAACCATAATGACACTCGAACTATAGCCACTCTCGCTCGCTGGCTCGCTCGCGTGGCTAAACATCTCGTGTCATTATGGCTTGTTTTAGTCCCTTGTTGAACAATCTACTATAAGTTACTTTCATGCATGACCGATTGTTATGCATAGAACACACTAGTTAAATTCCATGACCAGACTTAATTGATCAGCTGACTGTGAATAAGTATAATCTATAATTATATATAAAATAAATGTTTTAAAAAACAAAAAACCGCCTTCAAAAACGCAAAAAATAACTTCTTTAGAATTGTAGATACCTACCTAATAGAATCAGAATCAGAATCTGATTCTGATTACCTAATAGGTTAGTAACTGATGTCGGCTTTTTGTTGAAAATTATTGTGGTCGCCGACTTCAGTTACTATAACCTATTAGGTAGGTATCTACAATTCTAAAGAAGTTAAGTGAAGGCGGTTTTTTGTTTTTTAAAACATTTATTTTATTTTATACTTTTTAGTGATCATACTTAATAGGTACGCTGTTACGTAGTCCCACTTCTTAGTTGATATGAGACTTTAAGTTATTTCACGCGCGCCGCAAGCAACGCCGCGGGAAAGTCATAGTCATATTTCAACAAGTAAATATTCTTCGTTGTAATCGCTCAACTATCTTAATCGAGATATCTTATCGCCACCCTTAAAATAGGTACCGTTGAGGAGTTCCGGTGGCCATCTGTGGTCTTCATCATCAGTTCCACTTCACCAAGTGATACTTTCTGAATGCAAATGCTACACTTGATACTAAAAATACTAAAATCGCTATATGTTTTCATACAATGTTTGAGGAGTTTCCTCAATTTCTCACTGATCCCCTCATCAGATTCAGATTTGGTGACAATGGGACCACCTCGGAAGTATACTCTATCAAACCAAAAAAGAATTTTTAAAATCGGCCCACAATTGACGGAGTAATCGGTGAACATACATAAAAAAAAAATACATACAGTGGAACGTATAACCTCCTCCTTTTTTTTGAAGTCGGTTAAAAAGGCAAAACTGACTGACTTATATATCAACGCACAGCCGAAACTACTGTACCTAGAAACTTGAAATTTGGTACAGGGGTTCCTTTCATGATGTAAGTGAGCACTAAGAAAGGATTTCCCGAAAGTCGACCCCCAACGGGAAGAAATAGGGGGAATAGCGGGTAACTAATTATATGCGAACGAAGTCGCGGGCGTCCTCTAGTATTAGTATAAATTAACGGGTTAAACATATTTACCAGACTCCCTCAAAAGAAGGGTAAAGTTTCTCACGTACATTTCTTTCAGTTACCTCCTGTCGCCCTAACGGCTTAGATTTTGTGCGAGATGTCGGTGGATTCGTCTTCGACTTCGAAGTGTTATGCTTAGGCTCCAATTCTAGGTGAAAAAGCCCGCTTGACATTTGGTTAAATTTAGCGTGCAAAATTTAGACAGCCGGCGTGGGGGGGATAAGAGCGTCCTCTTTACACTTGATCTTGTCAGCGTGCTAACTCAGTACGGACGAAGATTCGAGCGCAGTGGACGTACACAATGGCACCTTCAAAACACCAAAGGATAGGGCTCGCAGCGGCTTTGGTGGTGTCGAGTTCTATTTTAATTAACAAGAAGCGTCGCAGGAAGTGTTGGGTAAAAAAAATATTTACTACTAAGAAAAAAATTACACCACTGCATATATTATATATATTAGACCCAGAAGATTCCAAGAATGATCTAAGATTTAGCTGTGAACAATTTGAAGAATTACTGAAATTAGTGACTCCATACATAATAACGAACGAAAAGAAACGAATGGTTTTCCTTAAGTCTCGTTAAAATTTGACACATTTTGTAACGTACCTAGCAAATGTCAAATTTTAACGACACGTAAGGAAAACGACTCGTTTCTTGAATATTGGAACCGGGCATCAGAGATGCTGTAAGTCCAAGAGAACGGTTTTTTGTTACTCTGAGGTTTCTAGCAACCGTAAATACATACGAAGATTTGAAGTTCAGTTCGCTTATTTCTGCACCACTTCTTTCTCAAATCATACCAGAGACATGTCGAGCGCTATATAAATCCTTAAAACACTATATACAGGTAAATAAAAAAAACACATGTTATACGTTTTTATTTATTTCTAGTAGCACTGTATTGCCTTCATTACGGAAATCCTTATTTTTAGTCTTTGTGCTTTTTATCCCACAAAAAGGGCATTTCTTTATATAAATCTATAAGTTTAAGTACAACCTCTTTTTCTTTAGTTGTCATGCTGCCGGCATTCGCGCTCACTCCACACGTAGGTGCACACTCCACCGCGCGCGACGAGCAACTGAGAGCGTCAATTGTCTAAATCGCTTTACACTATGCTAAAATCAGTGTGCTAAATTCAGAGTCGGGTCCCGCTGTCTAATTAGCTTGACTAACATGCTAACTGCCTTTACACCTGTCTTTTTTTAGTCTTTTTCATTCAGCACACTGACTTTAGCCAAATGTAAAGCGGGCTTATGAGCTCAGTTTAGATCATCTTCCAAAATTAACAGCTGTCATCGCTGTCAACTACTACCACAGGTAATGCTGGTCATTGCCTACGGGTTTTGAACGCATTGTATGTACACTATGCTTTATGATGGTCATGTACGTAACGTGTTCGATGTCATGAATGTTACTGTACAATTTTTCGCGGTCATACCCATAACCATTAGGTACTTATATTTTTTTACATCTTTATCATGTTTGCGAACCCATCCCTAGCATTCTAGGATCGCAAAATAACATTTTAATTAGATTTTTTCCGTTTAAATTTTTAGCACCGTCAACAGTTTTTTTGTTCTACACCAGACTAAACCCATACGAAACATTTTAATTTGACATTAAGTACATTTTTTTTTAGTGATCGAATAGTAGGGCTCTCCTAAGCATCTCTTTTTTTTAAACATTCATAATTGTTTTTAAGTAATGGAATTTTTCCGTTTGAAATATGGAATTAAAAAAACTAGTTTTCCCATATTTTATATATTGACATCCTCAATTTATACGAAAACGATACTAAACTTGGCGTAGTAGCTTAACCGATGTAGATACAAAAATAAAGCTGACACCCCCCTCCAAAATTTACATCATAATAAAATCTTGGTGGCTCCACTTCAAAAATCCATCCTTGGGTCCTAAGGATCAATCCTGCCAAGGGAAATCTTTGGTTCACGAAACGCCGTATTTCATCTGCTACGACTGCTGTAATAATTGAGATAGGAAGAGGACTAATTTTGGAGCATGCACTCTGAATGATGCCGGTCGCTATACGAATTTTAGTGAGTAGTGACGTATTATCTCGACCTGAGAAGATGGTCACGATTCTACCACTAACTTTATCGATGGCAGTTATCAATGTAAATTGTTAGAATGACTTTCCCTTACCTTTACCATAAGAATAAGTACTATTAGAAGGGCATCTTCGGCGTCCTTGTATGGATTTGACAGCAAAGCCGTCAAATAATTACCTACAGCGCCCCACGCCCCGGCTTACCGCTCTCTCGCCTATCGCAAAATTAGGGTTGTCACAAGTATATAATACTAACTGAACCCGCCACCTCGTTTGCATAGAATTAGTTTATTTGCCTGTAAAACTATACGATAAACCCTCCCATTGCTGACTTACTTAATCATCATTACTTAATAAAATTAAAATGTCCGTACAATTTCAATCAGATATAAAGTTGTAAGAACCAACGGAAAGCCAATAAAATTAATTTATATATGTAAAAAGTATTTGTGCATTTTATTAATTAATTTAGCAACTCTTTCTTTTATAAAAAAAAACACTAACCACTGAAATACTTAGACTTACTCAATTACGATGAATATTGGCTAAAACATAAAGTACATAGGTAAATAATGTATTTATTTAATTCTTTCATTTTTACGCTCTTTACTTAATGT
This sequence comes from Acleris cristana, assembly GCA_948252455.1. Lineage (NCBI taxonomy): Eukaryota > Metazoa > Arthropoda > Insecta > Lepidoptera > Tortricidae > Acleris > Acleris cristana. The sequence continues at coordinate 23,684,107 of OX411772.1, read as the reverse complement.
GTTTACGTTACAAATAATAAATAAAGATTAAAACCTACAATTATCGTAAAGTACGTGGTCAAATACGGAACTAACAATTTCGTATGGTAAAACTACAGTTGGCGTAGACAGTGGCGCCGTTGTTGAGTTGAGTTGAGAGTTTCATTTGAAATATTGTTGCTAGTTTACTTCAAGCGCCGATGGGTGGCAACCCGCTAGTGTTTGCTGCGATAAGTAGTCCTGGACTGTTGACAGCCCACGCTCGAGCGCGCGTAGTGGGGATGAAGTTACCCTTCTAATAGTATTTATTCATGCCTTTACCTTGTACACCTTTTGTCTGAAAAATGTAGTTTATAATATCATGGGAATTCAATGTTCTGGGCCGCACGTCCTACGCCTTTCATAAGAACACTGGTTCGTTAGTAACAACCGTCTAAAATAGCTTGGACATTACGAGGAATTAAGAAAAAAAAAATCATGTTTATAAAAATAAATTTATTGCAATTGTTATTATTATTATTTGTTTAACATTATTCAAGCTTAGACTAAAAAGGGATATTAACAAAGTAAACTACAGCTATTTCTAAACATTATTACATTTGCAGGTATATAATAATAAATGTGAGGTTTTTAAGGCAAAGCATTATTGCAATTATAAAAGGGTAGCAGAGTAAGGAGGGTGATATGGCCCCTGTAAAGAATATTAGTATTTTTGGTATCGGTTACCTACCACTTCTAGCGAAAATATCACTTTTCGAGTTCAATATTTATTTCCTAAACAATCCCCCAGATCTAAAAATTGATAATAAATCACATGTAGGTCAATAATAATAATAATAATAAATAATAATAATAATAAATAATGATAATAACAAGACTATAATCAACTTTTTATGACATATGTGACGGGTTAGGTTTCAAAATGGAAGAAATTTGCTTCGAATGAAATTATTTCTATTTTACATTTACTAATTTAATATTTGTGTTTTTAGCAATGCGATGTAATCATTAAATCAAGCCACATCTGTGTTATTCATAGGTCTACCGTAAAAAATTACATTGTGGCAGGTGATCTACATTACTCTTTTAGACTGTTAAGCGCACACTATGATATTATGAATATGCAGCAATGTGTCTCGTGTCATTTGCACTTCCGATATTATCTCCCGATGAATGTCAAGAATTGCCGTGTGTCTCCAATAAATCGTACTGTACGTAGCTCTAGGAAATCAACAGATTGAAAAGAATTATTCAAGGATGACATTTTTGACATTATGTCAGAGTGACAGAGACTATTCATCTTAGGAGGCGGGAAATTGAAGTATTACCTAATTAGTAATATATGAGCTGGCAAAAGTGGCAAATAACCGACACTAGAAAATTCTAATATTCTTCACAGGGGCCACATCTTCCTTACCCTGCTAGATAGACTCTTTTAACCAGCATTGGTTGATAAATTAATTACCTATATTATAACTTCTACAGTACCTACATAACACATTGTTTACAAATTTGTGTCGCTTGAAAACGGCATCATCTTTATGAATTTCATGTTTATTTTGAAGGCATACCTATAATTATTCTGCAGACTATAAACTAGGCTACATCTACACATTGCCGATATCAACTTGAGGTCACGCGGTTACCAGACGTTTGTCTTAGCACATTTTAATCACATCTATAAAATGAAAATCTGTTATAAGTTATAATATTACAACATACAACAAAAATGTGTAACGAAATCAATAATATTTACATGCTAATTCATTACATTGTATAATATGAAGCTAAATCAGAACAGAATTTTATTGTATTATATAATCTTAATAAATTTTACTAATAAAATGTGGAAAACTATAATTAATTACTGATAGAGACGAGCTTTTTTATCATATTTTGATTTACCCCTAACACAAACGAACCGTTTACTACCTACATTTACATCCACAACAGGTCAGTAAACTTGTGCATATTTAATGGTAATTAAAGAAAAATTACTCTGGCAATTCATATTTGCATCTGATGCATAGAGATCTATAAAAATCTACTATTCGTATTAACTAATTAAAATCCCTAAAACCTAAAACGCGCTCGCAAGGATCCATCCCAAACTGCCGCATTAACTATATTCTTAATGAATAATAAGACGCTTCACGCATCTGTTCATCTTATTGCAAGTCGCATAATTATAAGTATATAAAACGTAATAATAATATTTTGTACTTGCAGTATTTAACTCTACCTTCCCTAGTATCCAGAGTGGTACTCGATAAACTGTACATATTGAAAGGGATGAAATTTTAGGTTAATTTATCGGTAAAACAATAAAAAAAAATTACGCTTTGGTTTTTTTTTACAAATTTTAAACTTTTTAGTAAAGTTTGGGTAGTACTCTTACTTGTGACGGTGTAACTTTTGATCTAACAGCCCAAAAAACAATGCTTATTATTATTCTTCATTTAATTAGGAATAATAATAAGCAAAAAATAAGTGGTAAAATATCTGCAAAATATTGAGAAAATCGTGTTTTCATGAAAACAAAATGGCATTTTTGCAGTAATTTTCAATAAAAAAAGCAGTTACTCAGCTATTTTTTTTTAATTGGTCTAATATTGTTATCAATTATTATAAACCTAACTAATGTCAATACTATGCATTTTGTTTTATCTTTTTTGGGCTGTTAGATCAAAAGTTACACCGTCACAGGTAAGTGTACTACCCAAACTTTATTAAAAAGTTTAAAAATCTGTAAAAAAAAAAAGTGTCAAAAAAAAAATTTTTTTTTACCTTTAAATTGACCTAAAATTTCATCCCTTTCAATATGTACAGTTTATTGAGTACCACCCTGTATAATCCACACTCTGAGACTCAGCGAGCGGGACTACTTCACTTTCATAAACGGAATCTAAGATCAAGGATCAGTGAACACAGGAGCAATAACAATTAGTTCAATACCCCAAACGAAGGTGTATTTCGTCGAGTCGCGTAGCCAAATAAAATTTACGTATGAGAATTCTAAAGTTTTCATTTGAATGAAGTGCATTGCGAGCTATCTAAATATATAAAATTGAATCCCCGTTTACCTTGTATTACCAGAGCCCGCGACCAAATTTTTTTTCTCATAAATACGACTAAATCCGCATCAAATTGATAGATTTGAATATACTGAACCCGAAAATCGCAATAATGGACATTTTCCGTGTAGATAATTTTACCCATCTGTATCATAGCAACCCGTCTGATTTTCAGAATGTAGTAAGTATCTATCTATATAAAAAATGAACCCCTATTTCTCCTGGTCACGCTACTTAAGAACGGCTGAACCGATTTGGCTGATTTCTTTTTTGTTGTGTTCGTCATTGTCAGGACAAGGTTTGTATAAAAGAAAATAATTGAAAAATCAGAAATTTGCAGCGGGGCGAAGGCGCTGGCGGGCCGCTATATACAGGGTGGAAAGTTGGGATGGGGCAGTAAGGGCAGCTACTAGATCCCTTGCTGCTACGCGAAAATGCTCTTAGGAGACCTTTACTAACTTTTTAAGTGATGAAAATCAACATTCACAGATTTTTGATCAAATGTACAGTCAGCGAGAAAATTGTCAGATTTGAGTATTTTTTGTAATGTCAATCGATCCCATTTGAAAACACTCTTTGGGACCAACTAAGGTTAAGAGTACTAGAAAACCCACAAATCAAAGAAAACTTTTTCCATACAATTCGTACGGTAGTTAAAAAGTGTACATTTTGCATGTTTTTTACGCTTATGAGTCCTTTATGCTTAAAGAAAATTTAACAGAATGTGAAAAACTAAAGGTCACTTGAACCAAAAATTTAATACTGGGTTAGTAAACTTCAGATTTATACAAAAACTGTCATTTTAACTCGCTAAAGGTACGTTATTTGATCAGTAGTTAACTAAACTATGTCCAAATTCGAAAAAGGAATCGAAAGTTTGACATTTCCTTGAGATTTAACCATTAGTTACGGTTTTTACGATTAGTTAGTTTAACTGCTGATCATATCAGGCCTTAAACAGAACGTTTCAGAGAAAAACGAAAATTCAAATTAAGCATGAGATCATCATCGTTCTAATTTCAAAATTTTAATTCAGTATCTACATTATTTTTAATTTTTAACCTGTTTCATCCATGACGGCCAGCTTTATCAGTGTAGCAAGATGTTCGTATTTAGAGTTCTCTTTCCGCACAGACTTTAGTTTTTTTTACAATAATACTGGGCCTCTATTCAACACGATAAAAACAATATCGTTTTTGATTTGTTATCGTATTGTCACCGTTTTGATAGCTCTTATTTACTTGACAGTAATGGCGTCTGACGTCATAACAATACCATAACAGGTCAACTACGATATCGTTTTTACCGTCGGGAATAGAGGCGCTGATTTTTCTCATTTCTAATATCATAATTGCAGTTTTCTTCATATTTAAGGATCTTGAAGCTAAAGAAACTTTCACTTTGTAACCAATTACCCTACGAACTGTATGGGAAAGGTTTTCTTTGATTTGTGGGTTTTCTAGTACTCTAACCTTAGTTGGTCTCAAAGAGCGTTTTAATCCTTGATAGAAATGGGATCGATTGGCATTAAAAAAAAAACTCAAGTCTGACGATTTTCTTGCTGACTGTACATTTTAACAAAAATCTGTGAATGTCGATTTTCATTACTTAAAAGTTAGTAAAGGTTTCGCGTAGCAGCAAGGGATCTAGTAGCTGCCCTTACTGCCCAATCTAACTTTCCACCCTGTATAGTATAGTATTGATAGCTCTAAGATACCGAAAACATTGTTTTTGTACTCGTCGATTATAATCTGTGTATTAAGATTTCATAGAGAATACTGCAACGTCACTCTTTTCATCGTTGCATAGTCTATGTTACTTCCGAAACAACCGAAATAACTATTTCGATACGCTATACACAACCGAAAAAAAATTGAAAATGGAACTTTGTATTTCAATAATATGTGTCCTTGTTTAAGGAGACTCGATCCGATGCAAAATTGCCAATGTCGCGATATCTCTCAAAAATGTATGAAAACCCTAAGAAAGAAATAAAAAATATTATTGGCCGCTGCTTTAACTTTATAAATTTGCATAGTAACATTAAACTGACAAAGGAAAAAATACATTCTGCCAACCCACTAGACTCTGTAACCATTTATTATTTTGCGACATTTAAAAACAAAATCTATGGTACTATAATTATGTGCAGATTTGAGGTTGCCGTCGTAAGATTGCAGTCCTGAGATTGCCATCGTAAGATTGTAGTCTTGAGACTACCATCTTAAGATTGCAGTTTTGAGTTTGCCATCGTAAGATTTCAGTCTTGAGATCGCCATCGTAAGATTGCAGTCTTGAGATTGGCATCGTAAGATTGCAGTCTTGAGATTGCAGTCTTAAGATTGCCATCGTAAGATTGTAGTCTTGAGATTGCCATCGTAAGATAGCACAGTCTTGAGATTGCCATCGTAAGATTGCAGTCTAGAGATTTCCATCGTAACATTGCAGTCTTAAGATTGCCATCGTAAGGTGGCAGTCTTGAGATTACCATCGTAAGATTGCGGTCTTGAGATTGCCATCGTAAAATTGCAGTCTTGAGATTGCCATCGTAAGATTGCACAGTCTTGAGATAGCCATCGTGAGATTGCAGTCTTGAGATTGCAGTCTTAAGATTGCAGTCTTGAGATTGCCATCGTAAGATTGCACAATCTTAAGATTGCCATCGTAAGATTGCACAGTCTTGAGATTGGCATCGTAAGATTGCAGTCTAGAGATTGTCATCGTAACATTGCAGTCTTAAGATTGCCATCGTAAGATCCTGACTTCACGGCCTCTTCAGTAATGTACTATGTTAATGAACTCGTACAAAAAGTATTGTTCACAATAGTGTCATAATAAAGCTTTTTAATCTCGTACCTTTCTTAGGCCACGAAGCACTAAAAAGTTCTCTATTATAACACGATTGTGAAAAATACTATTTCAGACGCCATGCCAGCAGCGTGGAGCGTACACGGGCGAACACTTGAAAAAATTAATAATGAGACAAAAAAAGTATCATAGCATACGTCCAAAAATCTCTCAAATTATTTGATGAAAATCAATTAAGAGTTTACCCGAAACCGTCGAACGGAAGTTGAAGGACAAATTTAATTGCACAAGAGGAAACTGGGATAGAGATAAACAAAATACTGTTTATTCGAAGGTAAACTGTATATTCTGTTCCGGAGTGTATACAGTGTGTGACATCCATACGAACATATATTTTGACAACAGTTAATATGCATCCTAATTAACATAAAAACATGTGTATTGTTAACATAAGTTTATTTCTTTATTTTCATACTAACTTATTCGCCGCACAATGTATCAAAAATAGCTCAATTATCCCTGAATTAACTTGCAATTAACTTAGACTTAATGTTTGCTTCAAAATGTATGTAGCTGGGGTATTTTATATTATTTCATTTACTTAGCGGTCCCCGACGTGGCGACGACACTTGTATCAAAAATTACTACCTACTTATAATTAAAAAAAAATTACACTTAACGATTTATACGCGCGTCTATGTATGAGAGTGTTTGTTTGTGACATCATAGCTCCCAAATGGATGAACGGATTTGGACGCAGGTTTTTTTTTAATAAACCTTCATTAACCGGGATGGTTCTTAGCAAGATTTCATGAAAATTGGTTGGGCCGTTTAAGAAATATCAGCTCTGAAAGTAGATATCCCGTTATATCGGGGGCATCGTTCTAAAAAATACATTGTTTGCCAGTTACGTTAAGTTCAAAACGTTATATGTAATTTTTGTTTAACATTCCAGCCTTTTATTTATTTATTTATTTTTAAATAGCTTAATCAATAAACTGTTCGATTATATAAACGTACACTCCTGATTTTCTGCTTTGCTCTCTCTGAAATTGTCATGTGTTTTGCAATATATACATATGTTTTATTTCCGCTGTTTTGTCGCCGTCGTGGTAGCGAACCTACCCTTGTCAAGTTAGTTTAAGTTTTAGTTGTAATTCCTGGTTGGAGACTGAAAACCAGCAGTGTTGCTGAGTCTCATGTCCATTTTGCCGCACTTACTATGTACATATTCTTTTTTGTATATTTCATTTATTATTATTTTGACGTTAAATTAGTTCTGATTAGGAAACAATTAACATTTTAGACTGTAATGCTTTATATATTACGTAACACGCAATATTGCTAAATACCTAAACCATACTTAAAGCAACGCCCTAACACTATTTTTTTTTATAGCTCACAGTTCACTTTATCTGCCCTCACAGCAAATATGAAAACTTTTCGAATTCTTATAACTTTTTCATGAATTTTAATGCCCCACGACGCGACTAAGTAGCATTTTTACGACGCAAGTGCGAAAAGTACGTCGTTTTTATAGGGAATATGCATGATTTTGTTTAAAGCTTCAATAAACACTGATTCATGTAACAAACAGGTGAGTAAAAACATTTTTTGGATAGCTATAAACATAACCAAGATATAAGCCACCAAAGATTTGTTCCTATCTCTTTCTAGCAAAACAGATTTTTACGTGAGTTTATATGGCCGAACTGCACAATGACGTCACCGGTGCACTTCGGATCTCTGTCTAATTAGCAGTTTTAAATGCTTGTAACATCCGTATTTCTTGACCGATTTTAATTTTAATTTCACTTTTGTCTTTTATGGTATTTTTACGTTTTGTTGATAAATGCGATTTAAAAAATCCATGCATCTTCCCTATTAAAGATTCCCGGTTGTTGTCAGGTAGAGATGCAACGGTCCGAACGTATATCAATGTTGGAATAAATTAAGACTGCACCGAGCGTCTATATCCCAGGAAATTTCTTTGTATGGAGAAACAACAATATCTATATCAGTAATGTTATTATGTCAAAAATTAGATTTGGCAAGTTCATAACTATAATCTCCATAATTTCACCTGTACTTATGCCCGTTACATTAAAAAACAATAAAAATAACTTGTTTTAATAATTAAAATCAATGGCAAAAATGTTACAAGTATTATCTACTTTGAAAATATAATATAGATTAGTTCATTTTCTTTCAAATAAGTACATATAAAATCTGCTTATTTTTATGACTGCATCACAAAAAAATATGAAATTGCAATTAATTAATTAACTTGAATTAATTAAATCATATCAGTTCAGTTTTGGAATGATAATGTTTCTCATTACTCCAGTAAAATTGGGGATTCAAAGTACGGCGTAGTTTGCGTCAAATCTGGTAGTTCTGATTTTTTGCAGACTTGTTTATGATGTTTGCCCAATGAATAATCCAAGTATGAGACCTCGAGCGCCGAACGCAACTTTCTCAAAATAAAAAACAACAGAATTGATTTTGGGTTTTTTTTTTCTTCAGATTTTGCCGATTATAATATAACCGTAAAGGACTAGTTTTTGATATTACCTTTTCAGGACGTTTTTAAAGCAGACTAAATTTGCTACCATATGAGACTAGAATTGTCTCTGCAGACCCAATATTTTTTGAGATAAAGCTTTTAAAAATTCATATTTTTTTCGAACTTCGCAATTTTTTGCAATTAGTGCGTTCTGTTAGGGGTAACATATTTCCCTTTGTGATACCAGCACCAAATTTTATTATTCTATTTTAAAAATCGTCAGTACCCCATCTGTAAAGTGCCTGGATCCGGAGATATGACTTCATCAAAATAGAGGCGACTGTATTTTAAAAATTGCGAATAATTCTGACTCTATGAACGCTATATACATGTGTGGGGTATTGAATGTTCTATAATTCTTTAATATACAATATCAACTAAGTAGTACAATTACGGAAATATTTTAAATTATATAAAAAAAACATCTCAGATAAATTCTAGCATTTTTCATCCGATCGAGTTCCGGTTTCTTTTATTAGATAGCCAATAAATTTTCGTTATGTCTGCCATACATCATTTTAGTATACATAAAGTATATACTTCAGAGGCTGTAAACGAAAATAGTGAGTTTCTATAGATTATTTTGATATACCTAACTTAAAAAAAAACCGTAACTGTACCACTCACCTACTGTTGTATATAATAGTATTATAGAACATTTAATTCCCCTACAGATGGGGTCTCGACGATTTTTAAGATAGAATAACATGTTTAGCAACATACTAAAATTAGGTGCTAGTATCACAAAGTGAAATGTTACGCAACAATTGCAAAAAATTGCGAAGTTCGAAAAAATTATGAATTTTGAAAAGCTTTAGTGACAGTTTTCGTCTCATATGGTAGCAAAGGGTGTAGCGGGATAAGCCTTCAAAAATTGCCCCCAAAGCTTTGAGTTCAAAACTACTATCAGTTGATGCCCCGTCAAATGAAAATAATTCATACCAATTTTTAACCCTCTACTGCCACCTGGAACCCCACGACATTCATTTAACCCTAAAACGTTTTTATTTATTTTCTCAAAAAGTATAAAAAGGAGAATTGTCAAATTTTGCACAAATGTTGATGTGATCAATATAAACTATCAAAAAAAAAATGAGCCCTCTACTTACTTATTTTCCTAGAAAAAAACCTAAATTAAAAATTAAAACATCCTGTATAACAATTCAGGCTCGTTGTACTATCACCATTATTTTACTAAATATTAACCAACTACCTATCTACATAATATGTAAGTTTCATGTAATTAACAAAGGTGGAACAGTGTGAAAATATAGGTATTGTTCAGTACGTACCATGTATGTAACACGCTTACGGTGACGACATTAGTAAAAGATATCGGCCCGCCAACCGGGAAGCCATCCGTAATCGAACTTTTTTTAATTTGCTAATGTCGAATGTTTAAGGAAGATGAATGAAACTCATTAATACATATTTGAACGGGAACACCTTAAAATCTCGAATTATTTAATTCCGAATTTGAAAAAACCGAATTTCATAATTCCTAATTTTTACAATACCGAAAAAATATAAGGCCGAATATCAAAATCTAGAATTTTACCGAATATTAAAATCACGAAAACGTTTTTCCGAATATTATATTTACGAATGTTGACGATCCCGAATTTTCTTTGTACGAAATTTATAATTCCGAAAATTCACAAACCAGATCGATAATGAAAAATTTGAAACTAACCACTTGAATTGAATTGAAGTCTACTTGAAACTAAAGTTAGGTGAGATGACGAGCACATAACTAAACTAGGTCATCTTACCTTGATAGGTTAGGTTAGGTTAGAGTTGCATCAAGGCGCGAAGCGCCTGAGCTACGTGGAACAGGATCTCCGTCGACTTTGTCGGACATTTCGTACAGTTTTTGAGCATTAAGCATGCTAAACATCATACAATATTTTATCAGGCGCTTATTTGAAATAAAAAATCTTAGAGAATTCGGGGTGCTAAAATTTCGGAATAATGAATATTCGGGATTCGGAATAGCAATAATCGGAATTGTGATTTTCGGAAAAATATTTTTCGGGATTTTAATAATTCGGAAATGTAAACATTCGGAATTTTAACAAATCGGGATTCTGATACTTCGTGAAAATAAAATTCGGAATAGTGATGATTCGGTAATTTCAAAATCGGAATTCTGAAATTCGTGTTTATCAAATTCGGAAAAAAATATTTCGAGATTATGTAGTGTACCCATATTTGAACAAGTGTTTCTGTTTATTTATTTTTAGTAATATAAATTCGAGTTTATGACAACAAACTAATTATAAGTAGCTAACTACTAACTAACCTAAAATACATCCTATATTTAGTCTTCAAATAAACTTACGTAAAATGCTGAGTACCCTAAGTAGTACCTTTTTGCTAAACGGTAAAGTAAAATAAACAGAAACATTTGTTCAAATATGTATTAATGAGTTTCATTAATCGTAGCAAATTAAAAAAGATCGATTACGGATGGCTTCCCGGTTGGCGGGCCGATATCTTTTACTAATGTCGTCACCGTAAGCGTGTTACATACATGGTACGTACTGAACAATACCTATATTTTCACACTGTTCCACCTTTGCTAATTACATGAAACTTACATATTATGTAGATAGGTAGTTGGTTAATATTTAGTAAAAAAATGGTGTTAGTACAACGAGCCTGAATTGTTATACAGGATGTTTTAATTTTTAATTTAGGTTTTTTTCTAGGAAAATAAGTAAGTAGAAGGCTCATTTTTTTTTTGATAGTTTATATTGATCACATCAACATTTGTGCAAAATTTGACAATTCTCCTTTTTATACTTTTTGAGAAAATAAATAAAAACGTTTTAGGGTTAAATGAATGTCGTGGGGTTCCAGGTGGCAGTAGAGGGTTAAAAATTGGTATGAATTATTTTCATTTGACGGGGCATCAACTGATAGTAGTTTTGAACTCAAAGCTTTGGGGGCAATTTTTGAAGGCTTATCCCGCTACACCCTTTAGTTTGCTTTAAAAACGTCCTGAGAAGGTACTTTCAAAAACTAGTCCTTTAGTGCTATAATCGCCAAAATCTGAAAAAGTCCAAAATTTTCGAAGTTTTTTAATTTTGACAAAGTTTCGTTCGGCGCTCGAGGTCACAAACTTGGATTATTCATTGGGCCAACATCATAAACAAGTCCGCAAAAAATCAGAACTACCGGATTTGACGCAATAACATGTTGACTAAAGTTACTGGAGTGCATTATTATTATTATATATGCATATTGAACTAACTCCACCCGATAATGAACAGGATAATCGAAAACAACTATAACTTAAAAAAATGAGCCACGATCAGCTCAATTTTTTATGGTGTCTAATACATACTATCTTTTTGCATTTTAATTTCAAATTTTACCTCTAGTTATACAGACCTGTCAGATATTTATGCGCCCAATGTTGGATAATATTTATTATTGCTGGTGACTGTACATAGGCGAGCTTATCCCTTTAAGGGATCTCTTCCAGCTAATCTTTGGGCTATTGAGGAAAATATGAAAAGTAAAATGTGGCAACGAGTAGACAAAAGTACAAAAACAAAGTTTTTAGATTTTTTGTACAGTCGAGTTCAAAAATATGTATGTTCTTTCGTACCTTGTCACGTTAATCGCTGTGACAATTCATGTATGACAGTTTAAACATGTCATTAAATAGACAAGGTACTAAAGTATATACATATTTATGAACTCGACTGTACAAATGAATATACAATGAACAAAAAGAGTTCTACGAATTCAAGATGATACTTTAGTTTATTAGAAAACTAGCGTTGAAAATGTCGGAAAAAACCAAATGATTTTTTCGGGAATTTATGAATAATTCGTTTTTTTCCGTCTTTTTTGGGTTTTTTAGGAAAAATAACAAATAAATAAATAAATAAATAAATAAATATCAGAGGACAATGTCACACCAATTGACCTAGTCCCAAACTAAGCTCTAGGCTTGTACTATGGGTACTAGACAACGATAAACATAATATACTTAAATACATAGAAAACATCCATGACTCAGAAACAAATATTCGCGCTCATCACACAAATATCTGCCCTTACCGGGATTTGAACCCAGGACCGCTAGCTTCGTAGGCAGGGTCACTACCAACTAGGCCAGCGCGTCGTCCAATGAATAATGACAATTTATTAGTCAATACTGTCACTCTCGCTACCTATTTCAATTGCTTCTGCCTTTATGTCGTCGATGTAGCCCTTTTGTAGGTGCAAATAAGACCGAATATAGATTAAAATAACAGCAGAAAATTTCTTTGTTCTTTTTTTACTATAAAAATCCGAAAAAAACTAGTTGTTTGGAATAAAACGGGATTTTTTCCTGACTTTTTCAACGCTAGTTTCTAAGAATAATAGTAATGAGGGCGCTACTGGACGCACGGTGCAGCCTTGAACAACATAGCCAGCGAGCTGGATGTCAGACCTCAAGTAAAAAGGCCAGGCAGCCATGTTCAGAGGAAAATGGCTGTATGTGTACAAGGTGTAACTCGGGGGGCGGAAGTTATTTTTTTTTGCGTAGTCAACATCTGCTCATTGAGATCAATCTGACGTTCGTCGTTGCTGGATGTCCGTTAAGTACAGCAGAGATCCTACAACCGACTTCAATCACCATCAGCAGATCGGGTCTTAGACACCACAACTATTGTTATCGGTTTTAAATGTGCTTACCAAATTGCAGGCTATTACCGAGAACTGGTTTAAAATGGTCCTGTAAGATTGGAACCAAACATAGTTACCAACAAATAGAAACAAAATGAAAAAAAAAATGCCAGTTTTCATTGAGACAGCAACAAAGAGTAGAGCTATAAGTTTAACGTGTGTATCTGAGTATCTGCCATTTAAAAGATACCAGCTCTGAAAGAAGGCGTTGCCATTAACTAAGTATATATGAAATATAGCTGATCGTGCCTGGTGTCGCCCGGGTGTTTTTTCCATACAAACCTTGTCCTGACCATTACGAACTCAACTTTTTTTTTAGCTTTTTTGTTTTGCGAGACTTGCTTACGGCAATTTGTTTTAAATTGCCGTATAGTTCGTTGGTTCAAATAGTTTGCATGCTTTGATGCGCCGCCACAATTGCTACAAAGAAGCCGCCGCGGCGCGCACAAAGCGGTGTCGGCGACTTCAAAAGGTTCCAATGCACAGATTTGAATGAACTATACGTTATATTTACACGCAAGCTTTCTTAATTATGAGGCCAATACATATACATATATATGTATATGAATATGGCTTAGCAATTTTTGACCCATAATCAAAAAGCTCTGGACCAATTTTATTGTTAATTACAATTAACTTTTGATCATAAACTAAGGTTTAAATTGATCTACTGTTAAAAACTGAATTACTGTTAAAAACGGACCTCATAATTTTATAGGGATTTAAAAACTTAGTGCTGACGCGCAAATAGAAATGTTTATAACTTTATATGAACGCAAAACATTTACCAAATCCTTAAAAAATTAAAGATTCATTTTGAACAGAGATAAATTGTACGTACATTTAAGCCTTAGTTTAATAGTTAATAATAATAAGTGTAACTAAAAATTAAATAGGTTAGGAACTTTTTGATTGGTCGTCAAAATTGAAGTCATATTTGTAGGCAATTGTATGGGAAAATGCTTTGATTGTGTCAATATAGTGTTTTCATCCCACGACGGAGCGCCTCGCCACTTGAATCGATGTATTGTATACTAAGTAAAAGAGTGGGACGTCGTGGATTGAAAACATTATAGCTAACCCCTCTGATATTTGTTTTAATTCGTAAATTGAACAAATATTGTTTGTTTATAACAGACGTTTAGCTATTTCACTTGGTGTACAACTGTTGTTGTCTCGTTCAATAAATCAAAATAAGATAGCGCTATCATACCAGTTTACAGATCGTGAGGAAGGTACTAAAACGCGTCTAGATAAATATTCTAACCGCTATTTTTCGTTTGACAGTGATAGCTGGACCACAGGTACCTTCTTCGACGGACAACCAACGTCAACCTCTTAAATGCAGAGTTCACCAACAATTAAAGAGAAATTTTATTTTTATTCTATCATTCATGGAAAAATTTACAAAAAAGATCAATGCTTTTACTAAGATGTAGGTACCTAAAAAAACATTTATTTATAAATTCGGATAAAAGTAGTATATTAGGGCCGTTTTAAATAAAATTTTACTTTGTTAAGAACAGTTAAGGGTGAGGACCAAAAGGCTTGGTCTAAGTCGCCACAACTCGGTTATCGAACTAACGCTCACTATTTTACTGTAATAATTGATAGGATCAATTAATTTATTAACAAGTAAGAATATTGGAATTTGTAAATACATTCGGTAACAATTTGCAACAGCCTGCTACAGATTGTAATTTGCACTACAGTAGATTAATGTTAGATTCTATGGACGTTTTTATTTGTAACACCTATTGTATCTTGGCGATTTTACCCTTATTATTGATCATATCGATTAGAATAATAAATAAAAATGAAATGTTTAAAGAACCAATGAACCGCATTCAGTTGGCTAACCTATTATCTCTTTCAACTGAAGTTGGCGTTCTACAACATTTGACTGACCTATTATAATTTGAAAATAAATTATTGAGGCGGTTCATTGGGTTTTTGGGCATTTAATTTTTATTTTATACTTTTATGTGATTATACTGATTATAATAGTTATGCTGTTAGGTCCTATGTAGTCCAACTTGCTCCAAGATCAAGAAACTAGGATATTAATTTAAGGTTCGCCGCAAGCAACCCTATTAATAGGTCATTAGTGTACTATATATTTAAACCATTAAAATTTACTTCGTCATAGTCGCTTTACTATAGTAATCGAAATATCTTAATGCATCCTTGAAATTGGTACCATTGAGGAGTTCCCGAGGCCAATTGTGGTCTTCTATACGAGATCTAAATGCAACAGCTAGACTTGTTACTGAAAATAGCTAAATCGCTATGTGTATGCCTTTAATATTTGAGGACTTTCCTCAATTCCTTATGGGTCCTGGGTCCTCAATCCCTGATCAGATTTAGGACTTGGTGACAGAACCGCCTAGAAAGTATAATCTACTAGCGACCTGCCCTTGCTTCGCTTCAGCTTGTGTTCGTTTGCTGTAACACCCGTACATAAACCATAATTTATTATACATCAAAACCTTACTCTTCAATCACTCTAGTCTATTGATGAAAAGTGCATTAAAATCAGTTGCGTAGTTTCAAAAATTTAAACGTACATTCAGGGGGACAGAAGGTAGTAAGCGACTTTATTTCATACTATGTAAGCATGAAACTAACAAAATATGTTCAAATTCAGTCGACAACTGGTGGAGAAATCGAGTAACAAAGACACAAAAAAGACGACGAATTGACAACCTCCTATTTTTTTTAAATCGGTTATATAGTAAGTGTTGTGAATTTTTAGCTGGCCCAATTCCCGAATTAGGTAAATGTTTCAAAACGGGATCCCTTTGAAACGCATAACGTATCTTTACGCATATTTTTTTTTCTCATAAACACCCTTTAGGCTGACGTTTCAAAATTTAATAAACGTCTATTGTGTAGATTAGGTTAGGTTAGGTTAGGTTAGATTTTTACAATAATTAAAATAAAACGTTTTCTATTATAAAAACCGTTTTAGGTCAAACGATTTTATGCGTAAAGATACGTTATGCGTAAAAAAATTATGCGATCCAATAAAGACCCTTTCAAAACAACCTTGATAGTAGTAATTAATCTTGAAAAAAATGTTGCCTTTAAGTAAAATAACGTACGTCACTTTCACGGCTCATGATTTTTTTCGATCCTGTATAGCGAAGCAATTTGGATTGCTATTTATTTTTAACCCGGGCTCAAATCCTTTTTTAAATTGTTAGTGAACTTAACACTTAAAGCTGCGTCAGATAGCTCCGCGATCTATCGATTTGCTGCGCTGGCTTGCATTTCCTTTCTATATTGAATTGATGGGTAAAGAAATCATTTAGACTAGAACTTGCCAGGGTTATATACAGAACTTTTGGCATACATATTTTAAAGACAAAGTCATTGGTTTTGATTCCTCCTAAGTGTTGTTAGCACGAGCAGGTCGAGTTACCGGTGGCTACGCCGCGGGCGCGCGCGCCGGCGAGGGGGGCGGCGAGGGGGGCAGCGCGTCGGGCGGCGCGCGGGCGTGGCGCTAGGTGACCTGCCCGAGCTCCTCCATGGCGTCCAGGTCGCGCAGCATCATCTGCATGGTCTGCTTAGTGCGTGGGTAGAACGCCGCCGTCTCGTCGTCTTCCAGCGACGGATCTTGAGACTCCAACTCTACGGTAAAAACACAAACACGGTTTAAAACTACACTGCTTAAAAACATCGCCAAATATAGTAATGGTGTAAATCATTTAAATGAACAGGCCAAGGCCTCTTTTTGCCGTCTTGTTTGCCAATTGGTCGACAACATTGTTGCCCAATCCTATAGACCAATAGAAGATAATCAATCATTTTTATGTATTATAGCGCCATGAAATAATAAAATCGACCAATCAGAATACATCTTGTAATATCTTAAACCACACCTCGGACAATGGCGATCAAATGTATGAAACAAATGCGTTCCTACGCACACAGTCTAAGCTCGTGTAGGTGAACGCGTACCATGCTTGTGTGAGTGAGATAAGACATGCTAGGGTTGCCGCCATTTTAGTGCGTTCGCGAATCGGGAACGCAATATGAGATGAGATGACCTTGCCATAGCGGCGTCGAATTATTTTGTGTGCTTGTAATTAATTATAAACAAAAACACTTTTAACTCTATTTTCTGAGATTATTATTGACCGAAGCGGTAGCAAAGGTCTATGTTTTGACTCGGGCAAATTGCTTTTGTATATCCGGATGTTCTCCGTTTTATAAACTTAACGCGAGGTGTACAGCTCACAGAGCCACTAGTTATAAGGGTGCTTATTAAACTATCTTATTTTGAATAAGTAGCATTATTTACCTAATTATCCTACTAATATTATAAACGTGAAAGTTTGTGAGTACGTGAGGATGTGTGAGAAAAAGACGAATTCGTTTATTATAGGCTTTCTCATTTTCCCGTTGCTTAAAAATTAAAGGCCAAAATAAACCTGTGGTTTGACTTTAACTTTCCCTTATTATAATATAATAGTAGCTAGAAAGAAAGAAAAATGAATCAGTTTTAATAACAGAAAGTATTATTCGTGAGTTGTATAGCCAACGGAAAATTGAATCTTTGCGAATAGCCTCTTATACTAAATAAAGGGATAAGTAGTCTAAGGAAAATAAAATTTGTAAATATTTGTTTGATATTTAAATATTTTACGTGGCCTCCGCTCTGCGCACCGCGTCGTCGCGTCCTTGCCAGCCGGTAACTGTGAGGTAACCGAGAGCGGGTGGGCGGCACTTGCAACGGGAGGCAGGGAGTGACCATACTGTACGGTAGTACTCTTATTATACTGTGCTTGAACTGTCCGCCGTATATAGATTCCAAAAAAACTACTAATGTGTTGCCAATAAAATAAAAAAGTTTTGCATCGGTAAGTTTTAACTTTTCTAAATAATGTACATAAGTAATATCTAATATATAAAATTCTCGTGTCACAGTGTTTGTAACCAAACTCCTCCGAAACGGCTCGACCGATTCTTATGAAATTTTGTGTGTATATTCAGTAGGTCTGAGAATAGGTCGTAAACTATTTTTCATAAGGTTTGTTTATAGGAAAAATCATTACACCCGGGCGACGCCGGGCGCGGACAGCTAGTATTTATATATTTTATTTATTTTATTTTATTGAGACAATAAATCCACAGCACAAATTACAAAAAGACTTATTTCAGACATAATTACAAATCATGGGCCAATTACGGATTTTCATTATTTTAAACAAAAGCTTTAAAATACACCAAACATTACGGAAACCTTAAATATGATAATATTATTTAAGTATAACACAATGTTAAATTGGAATCTAAAATTACTAATGTAGCGTGAACCAAGACAAGTTAAGGGTGTTTCAAATTATTATTTGGTATTTGGAATCCTCGTGTGTGTGGGTGTGAGTGTGTGAGTGTGAATGTGTGTGTGTGCATGTGTGTGTCCTGCTTGTGCTTATTGCTCATACAGTGCGCTAATGATACTTTTTCTATAGGATGCTTTCCCTAGATGAAATGGGTCACATGACTTGAATTTGGTATTGTATACTCGCAGTAAACGGCTTGACAGACAGTTGAAGCCATATTTCGTACGGTTGAAAGGAGGAGCAAAAAGAGTAGTGTGCCTGGTGCGACGCGTACCCGCTTTTAGGCGTACAAGTGTAGAGGTTAATTCGCTACAATCAAGGGAGCCCGAACACGCATCGTAAAGCATCATCATGTCACGAACACAACGTCTATCTTCTAAGCTCATATAATTGTAAAGTTAAAATAAAATGCAACCGCATAAATTAATAATTTAATGTAAATATTAATTTCACCTACAGATATTTGGTTGAAATTGTTTTCTAAAAGAAAAGTTTACTCTTTAATTTTACTGTAATAGGGTTGGCACATCAATGAAAAAAATAATGTTTTTTTTTTTTTGCCGGTATGTCATACGGTGATAGTACGGTTCTCAAATATTGTAAATGGACTTGTTATAAGGCACCATTTAACCCCCTTTCGGCTTTACGGGTATTTTTGTAACACCTTGTATAAGCGCCCGACGCAGGAGCCGCGGCGCACTTCGCGGTGCGCTCGCACAGGGTGGGGATCGCTGGCGGCTCGGGGACTACCGTCTCGCTGCATCCCTACCTTTAGATCTAACTGTCGAAGTGTCATTCCCTCTCCCATTCCTTAACCACCGTTCCTAAGATCCGGACGTGTCTGGCGGCTCGAGGATTACCGTCCCGTCGGCGTTCAGATCTCCTCCCGCACCGAAACTCTCTTTCCCAAAGGTCCGGACGTGTCTGGCGGCTCGGGGATTACCGTCCCGTCGGCGTTGAAACCATACCGTACTTATTTGGAGTATCTACACCAAACCCCTGGACTCCCCAGGTCCTGTGCGTCTGGCGGCTCGGGGATTACCGTCCCGTCGGCACTGTGACTGAGGGCGTTTAGACCAGCAGTGTCAGATACTTGTAAGGAGCCTCACTCCATCCGCGATTTGGGAAACCTCCTCCACCCTATCTCGGCACGTCACGCCAAACCTCATATTTGGGAGCTTCACTCCATCTGCGTTTAAGGAACTTCTTCTTCCCGTCACGGCGCCTCACGCCGACCATCTAGCGCTTCACTCCCGTCCCGTATCAGAAGATAGCTTTCGCCTATGGTCACGTGGACCATCCGTATTTCCGCGAGTGATTTAGGTTAAGTGAATTGTGTTGTAAATATTTAATTACAGGTGTTGGTTTGGGTAAACCGTTGTTTCCGTGAAAACTCCTATTAGGATCCCTGAACTAGAGGTATTAAAGTCGAGCCCTCACCGGACTCGACATTGTCGGCTGTGTGCGTCCGCGCATACCGTCACACCTATATATCTAAAACCATTCCTTCATCTAGTCAAAAATGTATATATATATTCTAAGTTTGCACTTCTGTATTGTTCCCAGGTGGCTCATTTTATTATTATAACCAATTGAAGATTTTTAATTAAATAATTTACCCTGGACTTCCTGAGTTTCTATCAAAGCACTTCCTGATCCTGTTCCCGTTCCGGCCATCCCGTGACACGTCTCGTTAAAATTTGACACAATTTGTACGTAGCAAATATGAAATTTTAACGAGACGTCACAACTCTATTCACGGTTTTGAATATAGGAACGCTCCATAATTGAGACTCACCGGCGACGTGCGCTTCGAGCGAGTCGAGCCGCTGGTCGAGCAGCGCGTGGCAGCGCTGCACGTGTCGCAGTAGGCGCGCGCGGCAAGCGCTGTTCTCAATCGCCGTCTCGGGCTGCGGCGCAGCCGTCGCGCGTGCCGCTGGCCCCTGCTCCCCTGCCGAATACACACCGGTTACTACTCCATATCTACTTATCCTTATCAACACCTCACTCGGCGGTTTGTTACTTTCATACGTAGCAAAGGTTTCATTGAACTGGCTATGGGTAAACCAAGAAGATCAACCAGGGCTAATAGTAAGCAGAGGAATTTATTTTTGTTGCGCACGAGAATAACATCCCATCAAACAGCGACACGTCAGGGGATTACATTGCTGCTATCGCCCAACTATCAGCTAGTTGGGTCTACGCTTACATTTAACTACAGAATATGACATATCAGCATGATGTGGTACGGGATGTCGGCTGTGGCCATCAAAAACTATAGTAGAAATATTTCCAATGCTGAATCTTATCTCGAAGACCCATCAGTCAAACAAAGCAGCAGTTTTATTGTGTTCGTTGTATGTCCGTGTGCCAAAAGTGCTTTATAATAGAAGCGGTAGCGTCCCACTTAAATTAAGACGAAATTGACATCGGTGTTAACATTATATTTCTTTTCACAACACTGCTCGGAAATATGGCCATAGATGGTCTTGTTTGGGGTCACAAAATGTCACTTATAAGGACACACCAAGAATGTTTTTGTCGGCATGTTTGCTGATTGGTCGAGAACATTGTTGTCCAACCTTAAGAACCAATAAAAATCAATCAATCAATTTTTGGGTCATAGCTCCTTAAAATTAAAAATTAAAATCGACCAACCAGAACACACCATTATGTGTCGTAAAATTATAAGTGTATTTTTGCTAAAACATACACAGACTAAAAACTCTGTCACTGCTTTTTTTAAATGTAATTCATACTTGGCCCCTAATCTCGAACCACTAGAGATAAAATTACATGGGAGATATGGCGAAACAAATACAATTTTAGATGGAGTTGACATCTTCATCTCGAATGTTAGTTTATTAATCTCGAGTGCCACGAGAATAGGGGTCCAGATTAAAAAAAAGTTATCTATGGTAAAATTGGCGCTGATACAGCTTCTATTACTACCTTTGAAAAACCGACGCCAATTGACTAACACTATTGAACGTGAATTGAAAGTTTTGAATATGAATTTTCATTTTATTTCCTCTCAGTAGTTCTGAAAAGCACCATGTCTGCCTCGGTAGAAAGTGCAATTTATGGACTCGTACACTAGAGGGCCTCAACTACGCTTCGGCCCTCTAAATGACTCGTCCAAAAATCGCGTACTTTCTATCCTCTGCAACAATGTACTATTGTAGCTGCGCTGCGGTAGAGTGACCATAAACGAGGCACTGGGAAACATGCCGGAGCAGAGTTACGCAATGTCTCCACCACATCGGAGTATACTCTTTAGTGCTTTTTTTCAAGCGGATATACTTTATTACTGCTGTCACTTCGATATTAATGTTTTTTTCGTGGTTTTTACTATAGCTCTACTTGTACTACATTTCAAAATTTCAGATTATTTTTGTGTGCTAAGAATAAATAACACATAGAAACCTAGGCCGCCGCGCACCAAATCTGTAACCACATAACTAAGCCGTTTCGGCTTACTCGGCGAACAGCGCCTGTCGGTCGCATACAGCTCCTGGATTTTTATTCATAATGACGTTATAGGTACGTTGTAAATGGTTGCTACAACAGTGCAGGCAACGAAAACAAATACTCCTAAATAACATTCCACGTGTAATACTATGCTGTGACCTGTGGTTTTACGTAAAACATTCACTAATAGTTATTTATGTAACTGGTACATAATGAAGCTCCTCGGCACTCGTACCTTAAGAAGGTACGAGTGCCGAGGTTAGAGCGCGAGCTTGCCAGCGCTCTAATAACAGGTACGAGTACCTCAAGATCTAATTATGTAGCGTTGCATACATAACTTTATCTACAAGCTTAAAATGATAATGACAAAAATAAAAAATCGCTAACTTTTCTCGTTATACTTTCCTCGATTTTTCTGCTAACAAATGACTTGTCAGCAAAGTTAGTTTCATTACCTATTCCGATTGGCGTTATTATTAACATATTAACATTGTCGATATTAACCATCACTTTTAAGAAATTTAATAAAAATCTAATTCTAAGCACACAATTAGTCTTAAAATTAATTTTATTTTTAATATACGTAATTTTATTTGGTATTAAAATATTTTAACGGTTTATTATAACTAATTAGGATTTCAAGTGTTCATTTAACTCCAAGACTGATATCGGGAAAGACTGTAACCATAGTAATAACAAGGCTATAATAATTATTATAGAACTATTACTACCATGGCAACGCTCATAATAGAATTGTTTTCCCGCTTCGATTACGCAATAGGTGGTATTCTGATAACGTTAATGATATTAATATTAGCGGTTTATAGAACGCGAGTAGAAAAAACATTATTAACGAACGCCATTACGCCATTTCGCCAGTATAACGATTTTTGTTATAGTGAGTGGGAGTACCTGTAACTACTATTATCTATTCTGTGATACGAGTTAAATTCTGTTAACATAACTACTAGTTTTGATTGTTTCCTTCTAATCCTATTATAGCCGCAAACGGAAAGGAATCACGCGCTACCATGCGTGCGCTGTACTGCGTCGATCATCGCGGCGTGCGATTCCAGTACGCCAAAAAACCCGCCGACCAAAAGACGCTACTGCACACAGGTTTTAAGTCACGTGCTGTCACGTACAGTATAGATATATGTAAAAAAATGGGGATCCCCTTGGATCGCATAATTTGTTTTAGACTATTATTGTTTCGCATAATTGTTTTGGCATAATTTGTATTGGCATAATAGTACTGTCGCATAATAATACTTTTGCATACTACTTTTTTGGCATATTACGCTATTAGAATAATTTCAGTTGACCTAATTTGTATTAGACTAATACACATTATGCATATTATTGTTTGGGCTAATAATTATTTGTTATATCTGTCATTAACCATAATTTTAGTTTTCTAAACAGTTTCGTTGTTACATATTAGGTAATGTAAAATTAGGTCACGTTAGGTACATTAGGTTGGGTTAGGTTAGTATGATATCCAGGCGCGAAGCGCCCAAGCAACCCAGAATAGGAGGTCCGCGAAGTGGACCTCCGTCGACCTCGCCTTAGTTCCTAAATATATAATATAAACACTAAACTAACCTTTTCACGTAGTATTTCTAAGACTTTCGCTATAGCAATTTTATTACTATGTGCCATTTTTGTACATGACTTTTTTTAGGACAATATTGTTATGCATTTTATAATGATGCCAATTTATTATTATGACTTTTTGTATTTATGCTATTTGATGTTAGTCTTCATGACGATTATGCTTTCTGTATTTATGCTTTTTAATATTATGCGTAAACAATTATGCGTAAAGATGAGTATGCCCATCGCTAATTCGGCTAAAAGCAATTATGCGTAACCATTATATTACAAATAATTTTATGCCATCCAATAGGGAACCAAAAAAATGTATCTATCTGAATACAAATATGCCAACAACTACACAATGATACACAGTCGGGCCAGCAGCTCTACTAAAAATTGGCGAAAATCGTATGGCAAGAGATAGTAACGGTATGATTATATTAAACCGCGGATTCTGTAATATTGTACAAAACGCAGATGATCTAAAATATAACGTGTACCCCGATCTACAGAACAACATAAAGAATAGATAATGAGAGGGCAATATTAGCACCGACAAACGAAATTGTCGGGTGGATTTATGAAAAAATATGTCTCATGTAGAAGGCGATATTGTGTTGTGGAGTATCTCTCGGTAGAAATGAAATGAAATGAAATAGTTTTATTCCGGAAAACAGGTTCCATAAAAAAGCACAAAAATACAATAATGGCACAATTTAATGTAGAATGTCATAGACACTGAGCAAGTCACGTCCTACCCTTAGAGTTCCTGAACTCTTTGGAGCTATCGGGAGTGCCCTCTCATAAGTACCAATTATTATTTTTTTGCATGCCAGATGCTGGTGAATTTTGTGAAACGCTGTAAATGTATACCATCTTATGTACCACATTTTAAGCAAAAATAAAGATATTCTATTCTATTATATTCTATTCTATAAGTTCATGCTTAAATTTGGTGTCCTAGTAGGTACTCCTAAATAAAATATCATGGGACGATCTCACACAAATTGACCTAGTCCCAAACTAAGCTCTAAGCTTGTACTATGGGTACTAGACAACGATATAAATACTTATATAGAGAAATAAATACTTAAATACATAGAAAACATCCAAGACTCAGAAACAAATACTCGTGCTCATCGCACAAATATCTGCCCTTACCGGGATTTGAACCCAGGACCGCTAGCTTCGTAGGCAGGGTCACTACCAACTAGGCTAGCGCGTCGTACTCCATGAATATCGTAAAGGCAATAATTATGTGTGGAATTGCTAAAGGAGATTTTTTTTAAATTCCGCATTCCTATAAGTAATTCCGAAAGATTTACCATCTAACTTTAAAAGAGTACAATTCCCTCTAAAAACAGCTTTTGCCATGAACATAAACAAAGCGCAAGGACAAACACTAGAAGTAGCCGGTGTACATTTAGAAGCTAACTGTTTTTCCCATAGGCAACTGTATATAATATCTTACTGTATATAGTAACTGTAATATCAAGCCCACGAAATCTTCATGTTTAAGTGAAAGATGGCAAAACAATAAATATTGTATACTAAAATGTATTAACCTAGGTGACGTTATCCAATTCAACTTATTTTTAAATTTCGAGGTGAATATAACATGTGATTAAAAGGTAATTCTGGCCAGGGAGGAAGTCCTATAAAATTACTTAAAACTATAAAATTACTTAACTGCGGTAAACGAGTTCTACACAGACGAAGTCGCGGGCAAAAGCTAGTATAGAATATATAGAATCCTTGAATTTAGTCACATAAAATATTCAAATATATTTAGTATAATTAATAATAAAACATCAACGTAAGTATAGAAACTTCATTAAGATTCATAATATTCAAATATACTTACCCCCTTACTAATAAACGTTGAGTAACGGTGGTATAGCTATACAATGTTTTGTCCTTATCTGTCAAATCCAAATGTCACAATGTGAGATAAGGACAAAACATTGTATAGCTATACCACCGTTACTCAACGTTTATTACTAAGGGGGTAAATCAATGAGAATAATAAATAATAATAATATGGCCTGTGTCACGGAACTCACGAAACGTATCGACTTCCTAAAGCAGAAGGATTACGCGTGGGAAAGCGGTATTCGTCGCTATAGAGAGCGTGTGGACAGATACCAGCAAAATCGCCTGTTCCAAAGTGATCGGAGGAAGGTGTACCGAAAGTGGGAAGAAACTGATGAAGGTTTCTACTGCTATGATTAATTTCTGGTGCAACATCTGGTCGGTGCCAGTCGTGCACACAGAAGGAGACTGAATGCGTGCTGTTGAACGCACGTATGAGGCTATTGAACCAATGGGCCTGCCTATAGTAGGGGAGCCCAAGAGGGGATTTCGGGATTTACTCGAGCGCGGCAGATTAAAATAAGGGGGCATCCTTGTACCCAGTTGAGTTCCTTCAGCATATATGAGCACTTTATCCTGGAACGTGCGTCCAGGATAACCGATCAGAATAGTAAAAAAAAATTGATTGCTTGAAATACTCGACCGCGTCAGATTAAGGTAAGGTAGGTTAATTACATCAATAATCTGACGATTTAAGCGTAACGCAAGGGGGTGGGAGGGTCACAAATTTGCAAAAAAAAAACTTTACCTTGACTTTGTCGAGCGCGGTCGTTTTTATTTTATTTTGAAGGAAATAGTTCAAGGATGATAAACAAAATATATTCTTACGATTTCCATAAGCCGAAGTATCAAAAAATATCATTAAAGTATAGCGCGTGTAGCTGCAGTAAAGCATGTATTACCCACTCCGCGGAACCAAATCGAATCAGACTTGCAGGATGACAATAACTCCACGGATGAAGATGAAGATTTAAAAAAATATACACACATACAGTACCGGCTCATACGATTACCTACAAATGTGGCTCACCAAAATTGACAACCAATCAAGAACTAGTTGATCAATTTACGTTAGCTGATTAAATAAGGTTCAAAATGGTATATAACAAATGTTTGTACATATCGTAGTTTAAAAAAGTTTAGTATTTAAAAAAACATTGCTGACGTGGTCATAAAAATGTTGTAAATTTAGATTATCCCAGTTAAAACAAACACACTTAATACTGTTATATTTTTAACCTCTTTTTATATTTGTCGGATATTGTAAATACCCAATTATGATTACTCTTGGATCGCCCCTAGTATTACGGGATATCAGGAATTCAAAATGTTTTAAGGACATCTGAAGATCTAAGGCTCTATTTTTTTACACGTGTTCTTTTGGACCTCGACACTAATTCGGCTCGTTGTTATTTTATTATTTCATGTCTAAATAAACATGAGATTTCAATAAAACACATCAGATTAGAACTATATATAATAGTAGTTTATGTGACTGTTGCATAATAAGGGGCATTAAAATTCGAGTGAGTGTTTAATATAATATAATAGCATCTCACGAGTATTTTAATGCTTATTATGTACAGTTACATACACTGCTTTATCTAATCAAAGCTCTCTATGATGTATTCAGTAATCGCATGTAATGACCGGCATTGCAGCATTGATTAGAGCTATTAGTAAAATAATACAAAAAATAAATGGGATAACAGAGACAATTATTTATTGTAATAATCATTATTTACAGTTTTAATTGTGCGGTGATTGAATTCCACTTTTCCAGTTTTGATAGTAGAATCATGTTCGTGGATTTTGACGGCAACAACATATTTTCGACGCTCATTGCTTTATCCCCGATATCAGGTGGCGTCTCCGAAATATCGTGATCATGATCACTATCTTGATCACTCATTTTAAGTAGTCGTACAATACAATAATTATTTACGAACAAAACAACACAACAAACTTATTTTTCCGACAAAATAAGCGTCAAATGTGGCAAATCAAAATTTGACAAGTTGTTTTTTTTTAATTCAGAGGCAACTAGATTAAGCGTCAACTATCAAATCGATCGATATCAAGTAACGTGCGAGATATGTCAAAGTTGTGTGAAATTGACATTTCATTTTCAATAAAATGTCATCTCGACTGATTTAGAATAGAGGTCTAATCAAAAATGCTTCGTTTTTCAGAGATGTTCGAAATTTGAATGTCATAAGACCATCGAAATTGATGAATTGTCTAATCAAAAATGCTTCGTTTTTCAGAGATGTTCGAAATTTGAATGTCATAAGAACATCGAAATTGATGTTCTTATGAATTCATAAGAAAACTGCCACAGATAAAAAAATTGCTCTAAGAACAGAGTTGATTATTATGCTGGTCATAATTTGCGGTTTCTGAACGCATCATAGAGGGTTTATGATATGAGTGTAGATAAAATAGTATTTTTCACAATCGTTTTATAATAGAGGGCTTTTTAGTCGAGTACCGTGTTTAGGCCACGAAGCTTGCTGAGTGGCCTAAGTAAGGTACGAGATTAAAAAGCTTGATTATGACACTATTGTGAACAATACTTTTTGTACGAGTTCATTGAAATAGTAGATTACTGAAGAGGCCGTGAAGTCAGGATCTTACGATGGCAATCTTGAGACTGCAATGTTACGATGGCAATCTTACGATGCCAATCTCAAGACTGTGCAATCTTACGATGGCAATCTCATGACTGCAATCTTACGATGGCAATCTCAAGACTACAATCTTACGATGGCAATCTTAAGACTGCAATCTCAAGACTACAATCTTACGATGGCAATCTCAAATCTGCAATCTTACGATGGTAGTCTCAAGACTACAATCTTACGATGGCACTCTTAGGACTGCAATCTTACGACGGTAACCTCAAAACTGCACATAAATATAGTACAATAGATTTTGTTTTTTTAATGTCGCAAAATATAGTTACAGAGTCTAGTGGGTTGGCAGAATGTAATTTTTACTTTGTCACGTTAATGTTATTATGCAAATTTAAAAAGTTAGAGCAGCGGCCAATTGGTAGATTGTACAACAAGTGCATAAAACGCACCACTTTACACGAGACGTTTATCCATCCAAGCGAGCTTGCGAGCGAGGATGGATATAAAGTCGAGTGTTAAATGGGTTTTATGGACGAGTTGTACACTATACTTTTCACTTCGATTGCGAGGAAATGAAACAGCAACGTAACAATTTCAAATTGTAACACAAATATTACAAATTAAAATGACACTTTACTCAGGTCGTTAAAAAGAATTTCTTCTATATATCTATGATAACTTATTGTCATGCTTCAAATATATCGATTTACTCAAATATTTTTATATTAATAATAATAATAAATGCGACGAAATAAAAATTACAAGTTTATTTCATGAAGTTTTATTGTTTACTTTGGCTGTTGGTATCCTTGCCTTGGTCTTACAATACTAACGAAACGAAATAAAATAAAGTGGTTATTCTATGAAGTTAAAGTTGTTCGTGTGGCTGTTGTACCGATTGCCTTCGTCTTCGACGAAGATTTTACTTTATGCACTAGTGCATAAAATACGATTTTATGCAGCCTATATCCAGCATAAAGAAGGACTTTACGAGCATGAGAAGTGAAAAATATTTTTTCTTAGGATTTTCATAAATTTTTGACAGATGACGCGACTCTGTATAGGATTGGCAATTTTGTATCGGATCGAGTCTCCTTAAACAAGGACACATTATTATTGAAATACGAAGTTCTATATTCAAATTTTTTTCGGTTGTCTAGAGCGTATCGAAATGGTTATTTCGGTTGTTTCGGAAGTAACATAGACTATGCAACGATGAAAAGAGTGACGTTGCAGTATTCTCTATGGAATCTTAATACACAGATTATAATCGACGAGTACAAAAACAACATTTTTTCCAAGTGGAATGCTTGGAAAAAACCACACTGATGTTATTTGGTACGCGCTAAGCCTTAAGTAGATCAAAACATTGCACGTGAACAAATAGCTTTTTCACTTCTCATGCTCGTAAAGTCCTTCTTTTTGCTGGGTATAGGCTGCATAAAATCGCATTTTATGCACTAGTTCATAAAGTGTTGTCGTCATCTAGACTAAGACAATTAAGCCCTACAGCCAGACAGACGAGATGACTGCATTAAATAAACTTTGATATTTGAATACATTTACTTCAATTTATTTGCCTTATATGTTGCATCTAACAAAAATGAAATTTATAAACTATTAAAAACAAGAATTATTAACAAAAACATTACAAAATCAACTTATGACTTGGCAGTATTGCGTTTGACCTAAATCAAAATTCCAATGAAGAAAATTAAAAACAAAAAATTATAAAGAAAAACAGTGGCGGGAAAGAGGTTTAGGTTTTTGTTTCGTTTTGGAGTATACATTACTTGTTTTCTTTACAAAACTTGTTGTGTTACGAATTTTATATTATCATTGTTTTATTTCCTCGTAATCAGTGTGAAAAGCAGAGTGTAAAACTCGAGCATAAAACCCATTTTACCCTCGACGTGTCTATCCACCCTCGCCGTAACGGCTCGGGTGCTATATGCACATTATGCACGTCTCGGATAAAATGGCTCGTTTTATTTTGTTGTACAATCTACTATATCGTCTAGCCCAACGCCACAGTGCGCGCATCCGTGTTTTCGTGATACCCGCTCGACGCCCACGCTGCAGCTGCTCCACGCGCCCAGTGACGCCCTTACGAGTGGAAGCGAAACTGTACTAAAGTAACCATCTACTTACTCGTTCATTATTTCCGCTACAAAGCACTACAAGCTAATACTAAGCTGATAAAAATATTAGCTTACCTTGAACCGATTTAGCTATTTTCTCTAATTCCGTCTCGCAGTTAGGTAAATCCAATGAAACACCCCCTGGGCCCGACATAAGTCCACTCAGCAGAGCGTGAGTTTCGATATGATTTCCTTTTTTTGTCTTTTTTTCTTCTCTTTGCTCTGGTAGCTGCGACTTCATATTTAAAGCCATTTCTTTTATGTCCTCTATCTTGATCGGCATGTTCTCTTTCCCCATATTGCTGATGATTACGTTTAAGTCAGAATACTCGGAGTTTAGTTTCTCCCGAGCGAATGTTAATTCAACAGTTTCCCAGTCTTTGGCCCATAGATATAGTTTCGGATGGTTTTTCTTTCTGCAAAAAAAAAAAACCTCAATGTTTTGGTTCCAAACCAAATAACAGGTAATGATTATGTTAGCAATAAGCGGTATCTATTGGGGGTGATCTGTGGCACAAAGCCTTTGTCTTCTTTTGTTTTCATAACCGCATACAAAAAAGTTAGAACTACATTGAATGTACAGTGCGATAGCACTTGGAAGATGCTTCGGGTTTGTACTTGTCTCTCGCTCGCACTCATACGCTCTTATTAGGAGCGAGAAGTACAAACCCGAAGCATCGTCTAACTGCTCACAGACTGTACATTGAATTACCAACCCTTTTTTAAGTTAATTTTTGACTGAGTTACAGACTGATTTGTCATCGCCCTTCCTGATGATGCTCTCAGTGTGCTCCATCTTAACTACGTCATTCATAACATGTGTCACAACGTAAATGTAAATAAACAAATTGTTCCTTATCAACAATGTTTCTAATCATGGTCAAAAGCTCCATGGTGTTTAGAAAACTGACACATTATTCTGTAATGTGAATGAAAAGACGGTCTCTGATAAGGGCTATTATGTGAAATAATTTAAAATGAAACTTACAATTACGATTTTTACTCACACTCTTCTCACACTCACACAGCTAAAATAGCACTTGTACTCGTACATTAAACTTCTTTTACGAGATCATGAATCATTTTCGTATTTTATTGATTTGTACCACTATCAGGGACGCCTATGAATAAAAAACACAATAATTAAAACGAATCATTAAGTTGTTATTGTGCTTTGACAGTTTGACAAAGTATTTTTTTAAATCTTGTACCACTGAAAACTCTTTATGAAAAGAGGTTTAGGTTTCATTTGTTAAATAAAATAATCAATACACGTTACGTTTTATCAGAATTAAAGCTGGCATCATACACGTTGTTGAATGTAATTCTTATCCTAGAAGAAAGATAAAAACTTAGTACTATACTAAGGCCGCATTTCACCAAACTGGAATAAGGTCTTATACTTAGATTAAACGCCGAATTTGTATAGACTAATCTCGGAGTAAGTCTTATTCCAAGTTTGGTGAAATGCGACCTCAGTTTTTATCTTTCTTCTAGGATAAGAATTTCATTCGACAACGTGTATGATACCAGCTTTAATTGAGAATGAAATTCTTATGGCGGATTTCACCAAGCGAGAATAAGGTGTTATACCTAGATTAAACGCCGAATTTGTATGGACTAATCTCGGAGTAAGTCTTATTCCAGCTTGGTGAAATACGGCCTTATAAGAATAAATAATATTCTGTGGAATATCCACCAAAATTGTGTGTGACTTTGGTGTGAGTTAATTATATTAGCAGGTATTGCAACCTGCAAGCAATGGCTTGTGTGGTGGAAGACTGCAAGTCACACTCGAGGCGGAAGGAAAACTCGGCCTTAGGATTATCTTTTCATAAGCAAATTTCTTACTATTTGCCTTTAGATATAGGTAAGATTATATGTTAAATTGGTAATAGGTATATTGTTAGACAATTCATCCAATTTATTTAATATCGAAATCTTGGCCTAATAGTAATATTTTTCTGATTGTAAACATGCAATCGAAGTTTTGACAGTGATGTGAAAATATATCGATAATGTTAGATTTCCAAGAGATGAAAACGTGGTTAAAGAATGGGTTCGGCGAATAGGTAGCGAAAATTACATACCTACCCAGAACGTGGGAAAAACTTTGCTTCAAGCAGCTATGTTCATTTGTGCTATGTTCATTGTATGTATGAAAGCATGGATATAAAAAAAAACATTAGGTATTTCGTACATACGCTTCCTAAATTATTGTTAATTTGTCAATTTTATTTTTTATTTTAGGATCGTCGATTAGGTTTTCAATTCAGAAGTGCCGCTGAAAAGTCACGTGTACCGGATATCTTCAACTTACCTTTGACCAAAACGATGACTGACCCCTTTATAATTTTGCAATTTGTTGTTATCTCTAACATGTACCAAATAAAATATTGTAGAATTATTGAACGTATTCTTTATTTAAAATATCCTTAATCTGCTGTGACCAAAAAAAACTTGAAATCTCACTTAAGCGTAACATAATTAATTGAAGCGTAATGTTTTAGGGCCGATTTTAGTTTGATTAATTTTAGCTCACTCTCGTTTTCATAAAATATGATTTTTCATATGAGTGAAATTCTAGAAAAAGTACATTTTGGGACACGATTTCATTACAGAATGTATTTTTTTCTGTACTGCCATGTCATATTTTCCTTATTAAGACCAAACTAACGATAATGCATTATTGTTAACGTAGTTTTACCGACATTTGTCGATATTATTGTCGATTCAGCAACATCACTAACGTTGACAGATCGGAGTCGGATCCAATTCAAACCTTGTGACAACACGATAGATAACGAAAGAATACCTATAAGCACATCTTTTTCTAACTCACTAAAATAATATAAATAGAAAAAGGTCAAACATACGACTCTAGTTGTTCTAATTGTCCGTTTTCTATGCTAGGTAGGTACTTATTCTATGCTTGAAGCTGACAAGTGCCTAGCAGGCTAAGAAAAAGACATAAGTAACTATAATGACTACTATAACTCGGTTCCTTCGCTGGAGTTTTAGGGGTTAGTTTTACTGCCGCACTCAGAGACGTCAATTATATTTAATGCTTGATTAATCAACTAACTTAAAAGTTAGTGCTTTCTTTGCTACAGCAATAGAATAAGACAACACGTCACTAAACAAGCATTAAATTTAATCGACGTCTCTGAGTGCGGCAGTTAGAGATTTTGTTATCATTTTATTAATGCACAATGGCATGTAAAAGAAGTAAAAAAACATTAATCGTAACTAAATAAATGGGTACCGTTATTTTTAAGTCCAACTGCCGCATTCAGAGAGGTCAATTAAATTTTAAGCTTATTTAGTGACGTTGTCTTATTCTATTGCTGTAGCAAAGAAAGTGACAGCAGCAACTTTAATCAAGCATTAAATATAATTGACGTCTCTGAGTGCTGCAGTAAGGCCGCATTTCACCAAACTTGGAATTTATAAGACTTACTCCGAGATTAGTCTATACAAATTCAGCGTTTAATCTCGGCATAAGACCTTATTCCAGTTTAGTTGAATGCAACCTAAATGAATAAACGAAATCGATAAGCTGCAGCTATAATCTTATTCTAACCTAAACCTTTTTAAGATATTGACAGCGTCTCAAAGAATTTTCAACTTTGAAAAATGTGATTAAATCGTCGAATATTATTGCAAGAATGAATTAAAAGTAAGTAAGTACCTCAGGATGTTTTTCCTAATATTATTCTTTTCTAGCTAATATTATACAAGGAACTTAGATCGGACAACCCACGAAGGCAAATCCATTAAATCACAATACGTGTTTGTTACAGTAAAAAGGCATGCCGTTGATGAAGGAAGTAGTGATAATTATGTGCGTACTTACACCTTATGAAGTTACAACTTACGCAAGCAGTAGCCAGCTCAAGGAAGAGACTTGGACCCGCAATATAGCTAAGAAAACTAAAATAAGTAAGTAATGCTTAAATACTACCTATACCTTGTCTATTTAACAGAGTTAGTACTAGAAAACAGAGAATGCACGTAATTGGTCAGCGATAAGGACGATGCA
Source organism: Acleris cristana (assembly GCA_948252455.1). Classification (NCBI taxonomy): domain Eukaryota; kingdom Metazoa; phylum Arthropoda; class Insecta; order Lepidoptera; family Tortricidae; genus Acleris; species Acleris cristana. The sequence goes on along the minus strand of OX411772.1, from coordinate 23,649,885 downwards.
CAGGCACAAGGTAGGTTCACATGCCTGTCAAAGTTTAGTCAACATCTGTCGCTCTTACGGTGCGGACGCTTTCAAGTGCTTATCTTTGGTTACAATTTTTTTACCTGGCTCGTTTATTGGACTGTTTCCCATTAAAATTACATAATTAGGATTTATAGATGAATAAGCATGACATGACAATGTCATGTTATCAATAAGTTAATTATTTGAGGTGCCTCTAACTACAAACAAAAATCACGAGAAATATTACGAATATTCCAACAAGCGGCATGTAAGCCGAGCCCACCATCGACGTGCGATTGTTGACGCCCACTGGCAGTTTCTTGTCCCTTTCATTTTCATACAAAAGTGCAACAGAGACAACGCTTTGCTAACTCTGTTAAATAGACAGGGTATAGTGTCTAATACAATAGCGTCAATCAGCTCGGCACTCTTTTTAGGGTTCTGTAGCCTAAATGGAAAAACGGAGCCCTTATAGTTTTGTCACGTCCGTCCGTCCGTTTGTCACAGGCATTTTACTCGAATACTACAAGAGGTTTATTGATGAAATTTGGAGTATAGGTGTCTTGTAGAAGCCGCTACTTAGTTTGGCAGTTAAATAACAAAAACAAATATTGTTCTGTAGCTCTGTCTACCACACTCTGGGAATGAAGGCGTGAGTATGTATGTACGTATGAGGCACTGCAATTCACTCCATACATGTAACAGAAGATGAAAAAAATATGTTTCAGCATAAATCATCGCGTGGCACATAAAATAAGCAGTTTTTAGGGTATCATCTTGGGTAGTCCCTTTCGTTTTTAGTCAAGTTCTTAATTCGTCTCATTCTGCTTTCGTCATCCATTCTTCATTCGTCACTTTCGTTAGTAGTCTTTGTCATCTTTGGTCATATTTGTAGTTTGTCTTTTTCTTATTCAGGCTCTTTCGGTATTCGTCAATTTTTCTTCGACACATTCGTTGTTGGTCCCATTATTATTAAGTCACTTTCGTTTTTAGCTCGATTCACTATGCGTCTTGTTCGTTTCTCGTCTCAATTTATCCTTAGTAAATTATTATCATTTTAGGATTTTTATGTCAAATAATAAAAACGGAAGGATTGCTTACTAAAAGAATATGAATGTATTATACTATTGACCTATAATATGAACTGTACTTATAGACCAAATAGACTAAGCATCTAAAATTATTTAGTTCGTATGTTTGGTTTGTTAACATTTCTAGTATAAACCAACTGGCACTAACTATGCACTTGGTTACTTAAAAAGTGTCGGCTTATATTGGACGTTGTTATCTCATAAATTTTCCATTAATCTACAAGTAAATAACTATAAAAAACTAAAACGAATAGCGAATGAGACGAATATTGAACGGGATAAATAGTGAATGTGTCCAATAAAGATTGAGATCAATTTCAAAAGATGCCAAATAAGAAAAATACAAACTAAGAATAAGACGAAAGACGGTAGGACGAATAACGAATGAGCCGGAATAAAAAAAAGACAAACAATAGATATGACCATAGACGACAAAGACTACCAACGAAAGTAACGAATGAAGAATGAATGACGAAAGCAGAATGAGACGAGTTAAGAACTTGACATAAAACGAATGGGACGACCCAAGATGATACCGTTTTTAGGGTTCCGTACCCAAAGGGTAAAAACGGGACCCTATTATAAGCATAGTATAAATAGACAAGTAGCTCGACTCCGGCCCTTTAGGAGATTCTGATACCTATTGCCGCTCGGGCGTCAGGGTTGTCCGAACATGTTTTTCAATTTTGGTCACCTACTTGACCATACCTACCTAATTTGATCTATGATTTATAATCATAGTAGTTTTCATAAATTAAGGCCCATTTAGATGGTACGAGTTTCTCGCCCATTTTGGGGCGAGAAATCGTATGACATTATCGTATGCAATAATCGCCGGGCGAGAATCGTATAAAAATGGTTACATTAAGCGAGAAATAAAAACTCGTTTACGATGATGTCATTCGATACTCGTACGGAGATTATCGCCAGGCGACATAGTTTACACGAGACGCTGCATTCTACGGAGATATTTGCTGACGATGTCTCGACTCATCTAAACTGGTTCTCGTATGACATTTTTTCACGTACATGCGAGTATCGCACGAATCGGTCAGAACCGATTTTCACATTAACTCGAAATACGATTCTCGCATTGCATTTATGTTTACACGGAGACTGCAACCATATAAGGCGAGGCGATTTTCGCCCCTTGCCATACGATATCGTACGTGTAGTTTATATGATGACATATTTTTTCTCGTGCTACGATAATCGTACACTCGAAGAGAGAAACTCGTACCATCTAAATGGGCCTTTACACAAACATAAAGTAGGTACTTAAGTATAAATATTGTTAGGTACCTAAGTATATACACACATAAGCACACAGATATGCACGTTTAACTTGTAAGATCCCTCTTTTTTGTCGGGGTTTAAATAGAGTATAGGTATTTAATTTTAAATAAATAAAGTACGAAAACATGGAGTAGCTCGCAGTCTATAGCTACTCAACATGGATAAAGAAAAAATACAATGTTATGTGAACAATAATAATATTAATGTACCGAAAATTTTATAAATATCTAAATAATAACATCACCGGAAAATCTCTCACAAATTGACCTAGGTAGTCCTAAACTAGGTTTAGGCTTTGGGTACTAGGCAACGATACATAATTACTTATGTAGTGAAAAATACATAGGTACTTACTTAATATTACTATATAGGTACATTTAAAACACCTAAGACTCAGAAACAAATACCTACTCGCACTCATCACACGAGTATTTGCCCTGACCGGGAATCGAACCCAGGACCGCTAGCTTCGTAAACAGTACTTAGTCACTAGGTCACTACCAACTACCTAGGCCACCCACGTCGTCACATGTTAACTGACACGTCACACTCAATAACTTAAATTACCTACTTAATACGTATTTATTTCACCTAAGTAGGTATCTATTCTATAGGTATAGGCAAGCCGGTACGAAATACCTCATTAATTGAGTAGGTATTTACATTAATCACTTGCAGCTTTTATTAAATCTGGATAGTTGTAAGTACCTACCTAAGCTAGGTTTAGGGCACAGTTTAGGCGTTTTAAACGAAAGAAAATGTCACGCTGACAATAAAATAGATTTAACAAGAGCTGCAAGTGGGCTATAAGCTATAGGTAAATATCAAAGAATAAACAGCATTCTTCACAACACAAACTCTAAATATGTACCTTTCCGACTCAAAAGGTATGTTGAAAAACGATAACTCCGGATTTCTTACACCATTATTTAAACACCCGTAAACTGAACAATATTTTCTAGTTTTCGACAAAGACATTGTCGCTCGATGTTTTAATTTAACGCGCACTACCTACAAACAACCAAACGTGACCGAACGCAATGACGCCGCGACCCCGTCTAATCACCATACCCGCACCTCTGCTTGTAGTTTCGTGTGCGACGTTCGCCCCGCCCACAGCCGTACGGTCGGCGTAACGCACACGTGCAAGCCGCGCGATGTACCTTTGTTTGAAGACGAGCTACTTCTCTATTTATACTATGTTATAAGACTCCGCTATCCGTCTGTCTGTCCGCATGTGTGTCACCAGGCTGTATCTCATGAATCGTGATAGCTACATAGTTGAAAATTTCACAGATGATGTATTTCTGTTACCGCTATAACAACAAACAGTCTGTCCGTCCACCCGTCCGTCTGTCCTAACTGTATAAAGCGTAGGAAATAGCGAACTGATTCTTTTTTAGGGTTCCGTACAAAAAATGAAAAAAAAAAACGGAACCCTTATACCTAGGATAACTCGTGCGTCTTTCTGTCCGTCTGTCACAGCCAATTTGCTCCGAAACTATTGGACCGATTGAGTTGAAATTTGGTACACATATGTAAATTGATGACCGAAACAGATGTGCAAAGTATTTTTTTTGAATAAGTGTCATTTTCGGAGGACAAATTAGAAAAAATAATGTATGTAACCCTCCACGCGAGTTCAACTCGCACTTGATTGGTTTTTCAGAATACGTGTTATTACGGCGAAATTCTCAACCAATAAAAGAAATTAATGATTTATTTCAATTTGAATGACGTGCGTATCTGTGTATCTGTGTGTGGCACCGTAGTATTTGAATGTAGTTTTTATTTGAAAGCAGGTTTTCTAGCGGTGGTTCTTAGCTAGGTTCCATGAAAATCGGTTGGGCCGTTTAAACGATATCAGCTCTGAAAAAAAGGGTCACCATTCATTATATCTGGTTGTTGTTACGGATTCGGAACCCTACACTGAGCATACCCACCCTCCTCTCTCTCTGTCTGTATGTCCGTGTGTGACTGCTATGTACCTACGTCATAGTTACTTTTTCCAGAAGTCTTAAAGTTGTTTTGTACAGCGCACAAAGAACAATAATTTAATCGGCAAACATATTTTTTCAGGTTTACAACATCGAGTGGAGATACTTCTGGATTTATTCCCTATCTTAGAAATATCGAAATAGCGAAATAAGTGATCGCGGCAAAAGTATGGTAGGTTGCGCGGAACTCCGCATAACAATGCCACACGTTACACGCCCACTTGACACTTCAACTGTTTTTTCTGTTCTGTGATTACTGATTAGTAATAGAGTAGCGAATAGTGGAAATGGACAATGCACCTATCTCTACCCGTTGAAATAAATCTACAAAAACGTGCACTTATACCCTTCGGGTTAAAATTTGACATTTGCCCATACAAAATGTGTCAAATTTTAATCCGAAGTAAGCCTATTTGTCCGCGGTTTGAATATAGGGTTCGGCCTTTAATAATCACCAGTTGTCTTATTCCTTAAGCGAACACTACTGGCACTATCGGGTGTACCAGAAAGTATAAGCACGAGTTCTATATAAAATAAAATGTTGCAATTTAAATTTTTACACATTTTTTTTTAAATAATTAAACATTCAACTTATTATCTAATGATATGATGTACAATTTTTTTAACACCATTAATGGTATGCCAAAGACCGGACCTTGGACCTGACACTAGACATACGTTTCAGCACAGAACTGTTCCCCACGACTTTGGAGGCTTTCAACCAATTTCTTTGAAAGGTCTCAATGAAATCCAATGTCTTAGTATTTTTCCAAAGATATGCTTTGGTAAGTGCCCAAAAAGTTTCAATAGGCCTGGCTTCTGAGCAGTTCGGAGGATTCATATCCTTAGGCACGTATTCGACTCTGTTGTTTTTATACCAAGCTAACCGTGGTCTTCGACTAGTGCACGGATGCCAAATCCGGCCAACATAGAACAGGTCCATCAGGCTTGCGGATCATAGGCAGCAGGCGACGATTTAAGCACTCGGTGATGTAAGTATCGACCTTCATTGTTTGCGTAGTGACAAATGGCTTAGATAACTTGCCGAACTCACAAATAGCTTGCCACACCATTACTTTTTTACTAAACTTTTTAGTGTAAATGGATTTTTTGGCATCACTGATATCCTGACTCTCTTGTACGGTATAAAATTAATCACCCGATAGCATTTTGTAATCAAAATTTATGCATGTCTCATCGTCCATAATAATACATGCTGATTTTCGGCACAAGAGATTGTCGTAAAACTTTCGAGCTCTTGGTTTCACGCATGCGGTCTGCTTATAACTTCGTTTTGGTTTCTTCTATTTTTTGTATGTTTTAAGACCAATTTGTGCTTTGGCTCGGTGGACATTACTTGCCGATGTTCGTAGTTTTTTGGCCACATCCCTGACAGACAGGTCTGGTTTTCTTCTAAACGCATGAGCGATTTCCCGGTCCAAGTTTCGGTTACAGTTCCAGTTTAACGGCCTCTTTTCAGTGCATCATAAAAGGGAAATTCCTCACCTTACTTCCGAGTAGCTGTACGTACGGCTCCGATGCTGACACCTACCGTTTTTGCCAACTCTTTAAGAGTTATGTTAGCAATCGTACACCATTTGTGCACGATCTCTTTACGTTTTTCTGGATAAATGCCTCGTATTTTGCGTATTTTGCAGAAATAAACACCAAATAATAACAAAATTTGTTGGTAACCATTGAAACAGAAAAACTACATTCAAATTTTTTTTTTATCATTATGATGAAAAAAATTGTAGCACTGCAAATCTGTGCTTATACTTTCTGGTACACCCGATACTGCCTCATCTCATAAAACTATTCAATGCAAGTATAGTCAATCCGGGTAACTTAGAATGTTCGGGTAACATTGAAAGATCTTTAAAATAGGTATCACGAGATGTTTTACTACCATATTATTATATTAATAGGTTCCTCTCGTCTCTAATTTTAGCTCCATTTACAAATATTTTAATGTTAACTATGTTTTTAGCTCGTTCAATAGTGTATTCCCCGTCGCACCACTAAACGGCACCACTGGTCAATATGAGTATCATAAATATGAGGTATTTTTAGGTTATGTTAGATCTTCAGCAGGCCCGAAGGTCCAAGAACACCCAGAAGTAGGAGCTCCGCGGTAGCGGAGCTCCATTGACAAAGTTAAATCGCTTTTAGTTTGAAAAAAATGGTACGGTTGTGCCACGCAGTAATGCCTAGGGAAAAAATGAATACAGATTTAAAATAAATATACTTATTCACAGTGTACTTGTTTAATTTTTTCAAATATGAGCGCCCTCAGCACGGCTAGCACATCTTGTATTTTCTCGCTTGTCGCTCAGTGCATCCTCATCTGTACGAACTACTAAAGGGATATCCAAGCGACCAACAAGTTGCGGAAAATATGTGTGCTAGCCGTCCGGAACAAAAAAATGCCTAAAATGGCTGCGTTTATCGCGAGACAATGTGGATGAAACAACCGTTACTTTTTGACATGTACAGATGAGTTCATAAATATGTATACACTTTAGTACATTGTCACTTTAATCGCTGTGAAAATTCATGTGTGGCAATTTAAACGGACATTAAATAGACAAGGCATTGAAGTACTACACATACGTAAATACGAGAGTGACGGATGCTTTATCCACATTTTTTATCACTCGATAAACTCAACCATACTAGGCCCGCTGGACTGGCAGCCCGAGAGAGACGCAGGTATTTATTAGAACGAGAAAGTTTAGTACGTCTCATTCTAACTCATACTAGTTGCGCCCCGTAGATAACCTAAGCCCACGCTAGAGGACCCAACATCGGGTTGTGCTTTGAAAACCCTGGGGTTTCACCAAAAGATTTAACTAAAAATAACATTTACCTAGTAGTAGAAGAGTAAAATTCGATTAATTCATTTATTATTTTTGAATTTTAACATGTAGACATTTTATACCTTGTTTGGTTGACGTGGTTTGGCTACGTTAGCGTGTAGTTGGGAAATTATTTTATGGGCTCACAGTGAATGTATCAAGTACTATTGCCTGAATTTGGTGGAAAAACAATGACCCACCTTTAGTGGAAAGAAGGAAGGAGACAAGGACAACTGTTTTGTATAGGAAGGTCAACACATCATGAGAAGCAAAACAAAACGCCGAGCAGTATTTGTTCGCAAGATGGCATTCTGCCGTAGTAACGTTTTAATTGTTCATCGTTCATCGGCATCTTTAGTAGTTTATGAATTTATGGCTGGCACTAGATGTCATGTTCATGTCAGTGTTCAATTTCAGATTTCTAAATCGTCATTACTTTTGCTGTAAAAGAATTAAATCCGCTATTTTAGAGCTTTGTGCTAAATAAATTATGATCACATCTCGACATTAATATAAGGCAGACGATATCATAAGGTTTCGGTTTGCGCATAGGTACAAGAGATCTAGTGAACACTTCAAAGCCCGTTAAAATGTTAAATTGCAAAGACTACAGTAAGTTGCACTAAAACTTATTATGTTTTTAAATAATGTTAACCTAATTTTGGTTTACATGAAGCGAACTGTTGACATACCATTGACACTAGACATTGACCTTGAACTTAGGATTTTGACGTTAGTTACTACGAGCGTTTGGAGTAGTATAGTAATCAACGTCAAAACGTCAAGGTCAAGATATCGGCTGCGATACATCAAGTAACAAAATGAATATAATCAAACCTTTTTTTTTACATTAACAGAAACAAAAATGAACCATACCCCCGTGATCAGAATCGTGCGAACTAATACCCCGCTAAATATGTTGAAAGGTTTTTAAGACACCCTGTATAAAACATCAACTGCAAATGATGTATTTACCTTTCACTGCACTGATTTTTTGATGGACCTTTAAATGTATGTATAGGGTATCAAAAGCATCCCACTGAAATAAGTACAACTTAATTCAGTTTAATTAAAAGTTTGGTTGACTTATCTCCATCACACGGATCTCACTCTAGTCGCATACTTATTATTGGCATAATTTTGATTGGCATAACAGTTTACGCATAAAGTTGTTGCTCATTAAAGTCTTTTCCTACTCCTGTACTTTTATCTGTCATTTATATAGTAACGAACACTAATAATAGTTATTTATGTGACTGGTGCATAATGAGAGGCATTATACACGAGTGTGGTTTTATGAAACGAGCCGTAAGGCGAGTTTCATAATAAGATCACACGAGTGTTTTAATGCCTAATTATGCGTACAGTCGCATACATAACTTTATCTACATACATATCATAAGTTTTCTACAATATGTGAGAAACCTGTATCCGTCGTTACCCTGCATCTTAATGTACCTGCATCTTAATGTTCACATTAAAGTGCAGGTCACTTATACTGTAAAGTGAACATTAAGATTCAACTACAGCGATAACCGATACTTTATTGACATGTTACACTTTAATGTTAACATTACAGTGCAACCACAGATACAGGTAACATAATGTAGGGCATTTGCTTATCGCTTCTGAACATATTATATTGAAATTATGATATGGATGTAGATAATAGTTATTTATGTAACTGGTACATAATGAAGCTTCTTAAGGTACGAGCGCCGAGGTTAGAGCGCTTTCTACAAGCTTAGAATGATAATGACAAAAATAAACAATCGCTAACTTTTCTCTCGTCTTCACTCGATTTTTCTGCTAACAAATTACTTGTTAGCAAAGTCATTTTCATTATTCCGATTGGCGTTAATAGTTTGTAAATTTTATTGCTAAATGTTTATAAATTTCATGCAATCTTTAATAGTTAGGTACTAAAACAGTTCTGACAATTTATCATAAAAGTTGGAATGCCAAAAAAAACGCCATTTTGTTGATATCCATATTGAACGTAACCATGGTAACCAAATAACAAATCGATGGATATTACTCACCTATTTTTAGTAACTTGAGAAAAATGTAATTCTAAACACATATTTAGTCTCAAAAATAATTTTATTTTTAATATAGATAATTTTAATTGGTGTTAACTTTTTTTAACGGTTTATTATACAAATTATTAGGATGTCAAGTGTAAACTAAACGCCATGACTGATATCCGGAATGACCGTTACCATGGTAATAACAATGCTATAATAAATTATAGAACTGTTATTACCATGGCAACGCTAATTATAGAATTGTTTTTATTCTTCGGTTACGCTATAGGTGGTATTCTTACACCATTAACGATATCAATATTAGCGGTTTATAGTACGCGAGTAGAAAAACGATGTTTAATTGATTGTTATGTTTTTTTCTTCTTTTTTATGTATTTATAAAATTGTTATATTATTACTTAGTATTTATTGACGTGCAACTTTCCCGCCTGAAAACGACGTAGGTATAATAGGTTCTAGTAAAATAATAATCGTTCACTAACTGACTCTTAAAAATCATGCAAAACCAATGAATGAACCTAGTCGTATTAATGATAGTTCATTTAATGGAAATTATAAACCAGTGAATGAAGAAGCATTTTAAGCATTTAAAAGTTGGTTCGAATACTGGTCACATGACGGACAATCAAACATAAAGAAACTTTAATACAACAACCAAAATGCACAATATTATAAAATAAGCTATTTACACAGTTCTATTGAATGAACACCGCGGTTCATTCATTAGTGTTAGCGGTGATCCAGGTATAGAACATTTGCTTAAAAACGGCAATTTGAAAGAAAAACACATGATATGACATGTAAATAGAAAAGACTTCAAATAAACACACGCTTCGGATCGCAGTTGTTTGAAATAAGTACAGTATCACATCAAACACAAGGTAACTACTGCCCCATACAACGAAAACACGTCTGCTGCACGCTTTTTTGCAACCAATTCACCTGAGTTGAATTCAATTTTACCATAATGTTACTAGTAATGAAGGTAATCTAAAAAGAACCTTACATCCTCGTACATACATTAAATCACGCCTGTTGCCCAGAGGGGTAGGCAGAGACCACTTCTTTCCACCTGCTACGATAATAGTAGTTTATGTAACTGATAAATAATGAGAGTCCTTAAGACACGAGTGTGGTTTTTTGAAACGAGCCAAAGGCGAGTTAAATTCTCTACGTAAATCATTGAAATGAACAACAAATAAATAATACAATCGCTAGCTTGCTGGACACATCATAAATATCATAATGCATAGTGTTTGCATCATCAAAATTATAAACTAGGTTAGAGTGAATGTTGCATAAAATTAAATATTGTTCATGGTTATTTAAATTTGTTTTAGAACTGTACATTTGATGCAAGTGCGAAAAGTATGACATTTTTAACGTACTTTTGCAGACGACGGATGCAATTCACGTCAAAATAATGTCGCACGGTATCCGTAATATGGATACCAATGACTACAATTGATTTAAAAAAAAAGAGAACATCACAGCAAAGTTAAAAAAAAAAATGTTGAAGTAAATCATCATATTTTTTTCTTTATTAGGTAATTTCAGTACTTTCCTTTTATAGTTCACTATCTACTTATACATATAGGGAAAATGACCTCTCCACATCCACAGACGTAAGAGGGGCGTATTCGTAAAGTGATACTTCAGTACTTACTTAATGTACAAAATATGTACTCATAACAAAAATGGCATATATTTTCACACATAATTAGTTCTCGAAATTTAATAAAATTCTTATCAATCTTATGCTTTAGTCACCATATTGCATCCGTCGTCCGCCCATTAGTCATTCCACCCGAGTCCCGAGTTGTTTTGGCCCGAAGCAAGCGGGGGGACAAGACGCGAAACGAGTGTAAATGACAGTTCGCACGTGTATCAAACGACGTTTCTCGATAAATTTGCCAAAAAATTGTGTATCTGTGTATGTGGGTATAGTATCCACAGCGCGCAAAAAATCGCAATACGATATAATTTGTTTCAAAGTATATAAGCATTCAACCATTGCTTATTACATAGACCTCAATTAATACAACAATTCCTACATGACCCTTGTTTCTAGACTAGATTTGTTTAACACAATCACATTGTAATTTTTGAAACTAAACGCTATCCAATTATTTATATAGATGACCATTATTTTCAATTAAACTGCTAACAGACATGTTTTCTCTGCTGACCAATTGTAAAATCTTGCTGCCCAAGTAATTATTTTGCAGCTCGACTGTTTATTAGGCAGACTAATGATAAAAAAAGCAGATTGATATTGGTTAAAATGTTTACCGTTTGTAAATTGTTTGCTGAACAAGAGTTGTAGCCCAATTTTTATTTATTGCCAACCAAATCTTTGTATGCTGCCAACCAAATTTTAATAACGGCTGACCATTTAATTACTTCCCATTAATTAATTACTGGTCGCTAGATGGCAGCTAAGTGACTAGTAAGCGCTACCTAACGTTCAACGAAAAAAAAACGATCTTTCAGTATTTTTCAATCTTGAAATCTTAACATGAAGCTTAATTTTGTGCTACTATCAAAACTATGTTACGGCGTTTTTAGTTCGTAAGCTGTAACCAATTATGAGGAGGTTGTTTTTGTAGTAGTTAATAGAGCGTAAGCGTAAGACGCACACATGTTTAAAAGTGGCGACACCGGGTCTTGTACGAATTTGCACTCATGACATATCTCCCTTGTTTCTGTGATCTGTGATATAAATGTATATGTTATTATCAATGTTTAGATTTGGGGAACCGTTTAGGAAGTAATTAACCAGAAAAGTGTACCTAATTTTCCCTAGTTGATATGTTTTTTAACTCGACCGCCATTATTGTCAAGTAAATAACAGCTGGAATAAAGTTCACAATACAATAGCTAAATAATAATAAATTGTCAAAAGCAGTAATGTTTACCGAGTAGAATAGAGCTTCAGTGTTTAGATGCTAAGTTTGTCTAGGTTTATCTGTGTGTACAGTACACATGAAATTTGACGTCACAGATATCGCTCTTAGAACTCGGGTAGGTACAGCAAAACCAGAGTATTAACAGTACTCGACTGTCTATCGTTTTCACTCGCTCTCTGACATAACAAATACACTGACAGATGCCAGAGAGTGTGACAGCGTGAAACTGTGGTTTTACTGTACATGGTCTCGATGACCCGGCGATAAGATCGATAATGATAAGTAATCGAGTCTCACGTGGCGACGTGCGTATTGACGCGCACGGCGTGCAGCGCGTCGGCGGCGCGGAGCAGGTTGCCGGCCAGCTCGTGCGCACGGCGCAGCGGCTCGCTGGGGCGCCCGGCAGTGCCCGCCGGCAGCAGCCCCTCGAACAGCCGGTCCTGGTCGTGCAGGTAGCGCTGCCGCCGCCGGCCGCGCCGCGGGTTAAGGCAGATGCTGCACGTGTACTTTTCCGGCACCTACACAACATTTTCTATCAATGGTACACCCGCGCCGTAGCCGGATACTAGTTGCAGCATGAATTCGCTTGATCGACCGCCTTCTGAATTCGACGTAAAATAATAATAAGCATTGCATTTGAGTTTCGTTTGGTACTTACTAGTAAGTACCGGAGGCCCTAATCCCTCCAAAAACACTATCCCTATTGATCTCTTTCCACCATCCCATCTTATTTTCGTCACTTCAGCAAGGGGCAAGGACCATGCGCTTGCCCAAAGTCACTACACTCTCGAATTACAGGAAATGTGTCGTGAGCGTTACCTCGGCCTCGCGCTGGATATTGTGGCACAGCCCGTGCTGCCAGCAGAGACACAGCTCGCACTGCACCATGAGCCCGTCCTCCTCTCGGAACCCGCAGTGACAGTTGATGATCTCTTCCCGCTTCATGTGCACCAGCTTTATCCGCTCACCGTCTGACGACACAAACAATACCGTCTCAATTGTATGACCACCGTAAATTACAGTAAATTACACTACATTAAATCACTTTTTTTCTTAGTATTCTTTTGCAGAAATACCTCAACATTTTATACTGTAGATAGAAATAAATAAACACACTTTTGCAATTATAAAATTTGTCATGATTCAAAATTTTGTAATGTGAATAATTTGTAATACTAGTAGTTAAATTAAAACCTGTCGAAATATTACATTAACTACACTATTATTGTTAAACTTTAATCAAATGAAGTTTCTAAGCTTGTTTATTGACATAATTAATTATGTACAATTTGAGATAACCTGTTCAAATGGGGCCACCCATCTACACTAAAATTATAAAGAGGAAAGATTTGATTTTTTATTTGTTTGTTTGTGTGTTTGTTTGTTTGTTTGAATTGAATAGGCTCCGAAACTACTGGGCCGATTTCAAAAATTCTTTCACCATTAGAATCCTACATTATCCCTAATGAAAATAGGCTATAGAATAATTTCCAAAAATTTAGGGATCCGTATAAAAACTTTGATAATGTAGCCCAAGGTGTGAAAAAAAAACGTTATATCGCATATACTGCGGAAACTATTGACAATAGAGTAGTGATGATGTACTACCGTTTTAAAGAAGACATCAATATCTACAAAAAAGTCAGCAATACCATATGTCTAACTATTACAGTTATGGTACAATAACTACTTTTTCATGTTAAAATATGCAATAGTTACGCCGGTACAAAATAGGCCACGTTATTCGTACCTTGGTATTAATCCTTATCAAAATAAATCACTTCTTATTCAAGGCTATATCAGTACCTGTAAATTGCTTTTTGTATTATTCAAATCGGACATACCATTCAAAAATTATCGTGAGTATAATTGTAATAGAAATTGAAAGAAACAGCGCTCTAAGTTGTCTCTAAGTGACAAATGGTTTTATCTACAACAGAGAATAGACAAGTAAAATTTGGCTAATGGTTCCTCTATGTATAAATGAGTATAACATCATACAAATTAAAATTAACCAAAACCATCCATAATTTCATGGATAAATCCATGCTACTAAATATCCAAAAACTAATTTTGTCTATTCAAAAATGTGTCTGTAAGTGGTGGTTGCTACTCTGTGGCAACGTCGACAATGTCGTCTCCATTTACTTGCTGCTTCTGTCAACTGTCACGTGACTGTCACCTGCGAACTGGGAAATTGGCGGTCAAGAGTCAATGCTGCCAACATATCCGATTTTTTTCTACACTTATATTATAAAGAGGAAAGATTTGATTTTTGTTTGTTTGTTTGTTTGAATTGAATAAACTCCGAAACTACTGGACCGATTTCAAAAATTCCTTCACCATTAGAATCCTACATTATCCCTGACAAACATGATAAGTAAGTCAGTATCAATCGTAATAACAAGTAACGGCCCAGAGATATATACAAACATGATAAGTAAGTCAATGTCAATCGTTACAACAAGTAGCGGCTCAGAGACATATACAAACATGGTAAGTAAGTCAGTATCAATCGTTACAAGTAACGGTCCAGAGACACATATAACCATGATAAGTAAGTCAATGTCAATCGTTACAATAGGTAACGGCTCAGAGATACATACACACATGATAGGTAAATCAATCGTTATAACAAGTAAAGGCCCAGAAAATATATTAACATGATTAGGTAAGTCAGTATCAATCGTTACAAGTAACGGCCCACAGACACATTCAGTCAATGTCAAGTCTCTGCCTACCCCTCTGCACGGGTAGCACAAGTTGTATTTTCTCGCTTGTCGCTCATTGCGTCTCTATCGTTACAAACTAGACAGAAAGGGAGATCCGAGCGACAAACAAGTCGCGGACAACATGTGCTAGCCGTGCTGGGAAACAGGCGTGTTTAATGTATGTATTTATAATATTTATGTTATTTTTCAATTTAAAAAATGCACAATGATTTAAAATATAAAAAGCGGCCAAGTGCGAGTCGGACTCGCCCATGAAGGGTTCCGTGAAAGGTAAATTGCGGTTTACGATTTATGACGTATTAAAAAAAAACTACTTACTAGATCTCGTTCAAACCAATTTTAGGTGGAAGTTTGCATGGCAATGTACATCATATATTATTTTTACATTTATCATTCCCTTATTTTAGAAGTTACGGGGGGGGGGGGGGACACACATTTTTCCACTTTGGAAGCGTCTCTCGCGCAAACTATTCAGTTTAGAAAAAAAATATATTAGAAACCTCAATATCATTTTTGAAGACCTATCCATAGATACCCCACACGTATGGGTTTGATGAAAAAAAAATTGAGTTTCAGTTCTAAGTATGGGGACCCCAAAAATTTATTGTTTTTTTTCTATTTTTTTTTTGAAAATCTTAATGCGGTTCACCGAATACATCTACTTACAAAGTTTCCATAGTATAACTCTTATAGTTACGGAAAAAAGTGGCTGTGACATACGGACGGACAGACGAACGGACGGACAGACATGACGAATCTATAAGGGTTCCGTTTTTTGCCATTTGGCTACGGAACCCTAAAAAGTGTTTGAACAAGTGCAAATCATTAGTAGATATCGTTTCGAAGTAGCTATTTGCGTGTGAAAACTGAAGCTAGAAAAAGTTGCGTTTTACAATAAAATGATTACTTAATTGATTTTTTTTTCTCTGAATTTCCCTTAACACCACTTAGCAGACGATAAGGGTGTTAACAGCTGTCAAAATATATGAATTATTACCAGTTGATTAATATTGATTAATGGTAAATTTAGACTTAGATTACGACACTATACATTGTACACTCAGTGTACGTACACACCAAGTGCCTCTGTATGAATGCTTAGAGACACTCGCTTTCATACAGAGATACTCGGTGTATAGGTACACTGAGTTTCGTAGTCTAAAGTTACCATTACATTAAACATCGTTTGGTGAAATTGGTACTGAAAAGACTAACCACTTGATATTGATTTATATCTACTAACTGCCGCACTCAGAGACGTCAATTAAATCTAACGCTTGTTTAGTGACGTGTTGTCTTATTCTATTGATGTAGCAAAGATAGTGACAGCAGCAACTTTAATCAAGCATTAAATAAAATTGACGTCTCTGAGTGCGGCAGTGAGTGTTGTTAAAATGTTAATGACTTCTCAATCAAAACAAGTCACGTCACGAGCTGTAACTTTTATTTTAAATTTTCATTTTCTATAGATATACATGTTTGTTGTTTATATTTACATAGTATAAAACAACGTGGCTTCCCGCTGTCAGCTCTGTATGTAAGCTTAGATCTTTCAAACTATCCAACGGATTTTAATGCGATTTTCATCAATAGATACAAGATGATTTAATTGATTATGTTTTGATTGAATTTTTCACTATGTATGATAAATTCTTCAATACTTGTACAACTATCGAGTGGACCGTTGCCCTTACCGTTAGGTACATTTACCCTTTTCCGAATAGTGAACTAACTAATCCCACTATACACATCGAAAGATTCTAAGGATCAAAAATATCACTACATTATTTTGATATTTTGTAATAAGTAATATATCGCAGCGCAGTTCCTGGCAAAATACCAAAATAATGGAAGGGTATTTTTGGTCCTTAGACATTTCATGTAAATTATTATTCTATTAACCCTAAAAATGTGAAAATTTGTAAGAATGTTTGGAGGTTTGCCTTTTAATCATTCATAATCGGTGGGTCGGATATGGATAAAAGGGTCTGGCCGGTCTGCTATAGTAAAATCGCCCCTGGCTGAATATGAAAACTGAATATGCACGTTGATTTGCCTCATTGTCAAATATAATTTTACTGAATATTAAGCCTTAAATACTTACGATTAGCGAAATATTAAAAAAAAAAAAAAATCAGTTTTTAATTTATATTGGCCAAACTACTTTATCGATTGACACGTCCTTCGAATATTTTATACATGTATTTAAGACACATTTATAAAAAAAAAATTAAAGTCCTAGCTTTTTTTGAAGTCAACATTTTTGTCTGTTTTAGTTTTTTTTTTTAGTTGCAAGTTAGCGACACCTACCATATTTTGATATAATATACACAATTTAATATTCTATTACATATATTTTTTATACTGTGATATTTACTAACCTGTTTCATTGAGCACCTCATACGTCGTCCCAGTAAGCTCCATTTCTTCAACTTATTCTACAAACTTTGTGTTACGTTTTCACTCTATTCTGTTTTGTCACGTGGTGAAACCAACCGGGCGTTTGCCAATGTGACAACTTGTAATAGCTCTTCCCGTGGGAATAACGTTCACGGAATTTTACGCAGACCATCACAGGTAACCGCTAGTATACTAGTAGGATAATATATTAGAAATGTCAAAGTTTGTAATGATGTTTGTTCGTCTGTTTTATGGACCTGAATGAAATTTTGCACATAGATATTTTGTAGATAGTTTGTATCCTATGTCAATCTAGGATACTTTTTATCCAGGTAAATTAGATAGTTCTCGCGAAAGAAATGATAATAGATCGGCAATTTTAGCTGACAAATCGGATAAAACATACTAATCCTTTTCTCTATTGGCATATATTATGTTCGGAATAAGGCAAATAAAAAAATTCACACTAGTACGAACATACCCCAATAAAAAAAAAACTTTAATTTTGCCAAAATGTTTATACCTAGTGTAAAAGTATTTTACCAAAATGTTTATACCTTTTGTAAAATAGTATTTAGTTATAAACGAGTTCTACGAGGAAGAAGCTACGGGTGGCTATAGACCTAGTAATTTTATAAATATGAAAGTAATGCAGAAACGTCCAGTAAATGTTACCATATATTAAGAGACTCACTTTCGGTGAACATGTAAGCGTTGTGGACTTGCTCCTCGTTTGAGTCAGGGGAGAGGGGCGGCATCGGATCGGTGCGGCGCGAATCTGGCGAGCCGCAGCAGCTCGAGCGCGAGTCAGGCTCGGAGCTGCCCCACTCCTCCGAGCTGGCGTCGCGCGCGATTGATGCGAACCGCTTCCGTCGCGCGCCGCTCATTCCGCTCTCGCACGTGCTCGCGCCCACCACCAACCGCGACACCGTGTGCGTTGATATTGCCGTCTCGAAGTCCAACACAGCGCAATCAGGAATCTTTAACTTCGGTTCCACTACTTTCTCTTCACTGTCAATAATCTCTTCCTTGATATGAATATTGTTTAACGTATCTGTATCAATGATTGCCTCCGTTTCCTGAATGTGCATCGGTAACAGTACCTTGGGTCGTTTGGCGGGCTTATTTACTAGAGCGTTCCGCAATTTTGGCGAATCTTGAGGCTTCGGAATCGATTCTTCTGGTATAGGTGATATAGAAGGCTGTAAGTCAGAACTCGTTTCGGACATAACTTCTTTTTTTTCTAGCTTTGGCTCTTCCGGACGTTTGTGTAATCTTGGTATCTTCACTTTAATTATCCTCTGTTGCGCTTCACACTTCAACCGCTTCATCTCGGCCTCCGAAGGGCGCGTCCTTGCGTATGCTAAATCCAAAACTTTAGGTGTCACTCCCATCATCTTTCTTAGTTCTCTGTGATAATGTTTAATGTGCATTTTAAGCAGCATAGTGTTGCGGAAATTTTTGAAACATTCCTCAGCGGGACAGCGCAGTAGAGTTTCGATTACTTGAACTTTTAATGATCCCACGTGTACTGAAATTGAACAATGAAGCATGTCAGTAGGTACGCCAACTTTTTGTTACAGTAAAGCTTATAAACAGAGGCCGAAATTTTCGTAGCACTTTTGAGCTGTCATAGGGACTTCTCGTCTATCGACTTCCGATATACATAATTTATTTATTTATTTAAAATGTACAATCAGCGAGAAAATCGTCAGATTTGAGTTTATTTTTTAATGCCAATCGGTCCCATTTCTATCAAGGATTAAAACACTATTTGGGACCAGCTAAGGTAAGAGTACTAAAAAACTCACAAATCAAAGAAAACTTGCTCCATACAGTTCGTATGGTAATAACAAAGTGTACATTTTGCATGTTGTTTTCCGGCCTGTATATTAATTAAAGACTGTATCGTTAAGTATAAATACAACTTGACAGAGGTTTATTTCAATTTAAATAATTATATTTTGAATTAAAATTGATGTCAATGAATGTCAGCTTCGACTTCAATCATTTAATTTTCAAGTTATTAGTTTAAAATAAAAAATGCGAGGTCTTTCTCCTGAAAAGAAAAAATCAACTGTGGACAAATGGTGTACTTTACAAGGAATCACTTTCAGAATGCTGGCTAAGCTTGAAAATGTGAGTGTTGGTGCGATCCAAACTGCCATAAAAACTATACTTTCAACGACAAACAGAAATCAGGCCGAAAACCGGGTCCTTCAAACCCCATTTTGGAAAAAACATACGAAAGGCATACAAGAAAAATATAGAGACGTCCGTCCGGGATATTGCTAAAAAATTAAGAACATCTGCGGGAATTGTCCAACGAGATAAGCGGAAAAATTACTTGAAGACATATAAAAAGCAAAGGCAGCCGAAAAGAAGCGATACACAGCAAATTTCGATCAAAAACAGAGTACGAAAGGCATACGACGTTATTTTCTCAAAGAAAAATCTTTGTGTTATAATCGACTACGAAACGTACGTGAAGTTGGATTATAAATCGCTGCCGGGACCTCAGTTTTAATCTCAAAAGTCCATTTTTAATGAAAATTTTGGAAAGAAAATCATGGTGTGGCAGGCGATCTGTGAACGAGGCCTAAAATCGAGTCCATTTTTTACTACCTCTATAATGACGGCTGATCTTTTTGTAAAGGAATGCCTCAATAAACGAATTCAGCCCATGATTAGAAAACACAGTGTCCCGACTGTATTTTTGGCCCGATTTGGCATCTTGCCACTATGGGTCCAAGGCGTTACAGTGGTATGAGCAGAAAAAGTTAACTTTGTATCAAAAACAATGAATCCACCAAATTGCCCAAATCTTCGGTCACTCGAACGTTTTTGGGTTATAATCAGAGGTCGGAATAGGTAGTGCTTATTAATATTAACCTAAACTTGACACATTGTCATGTTCATTCATGCGTGAGTGAGATGGAAATACGTTATTGAATGAAGATCCGATTCCGACCTCTGGTTATAATGAAAGCGAAACTTTGGATAAGTGGCCGTTCTGCCGATTCTGAAGGGCAATTTCGTCGGGACTTGAACAGGGCCGAAAAAACGTTCAACCAAGACGCTGTCCGATCTCTGACGTGCACATTCAGAAAGAAACTCAGAAAAATGACTAAGAGCGTTTGATATTTTTTTATTACATTTTTACATATTGTTCTACGCACAAAGGGTAGTAGAAAATGTTTTTTTTAATTAATAAATATTATAAAAACAGCGTATAATACGTTATTTTACTTGTATTTATACTTAACGATACAGTCTTTATACCTTTATAGAAGAAGATAATACCAACGCAAGATGCATTCTACAACACCTGAAAATAGCAATTTTACAGACTAAGAGTCGATTTGTCTTAACTCCCACACAGCTAAAATAGACCCTTGCAACTGTGGTTGGGAAATTAAGGGGAACGCGAACGGGCTGTTGTACACTCCTGATAGAAAACTAATCCCGACGCCAGCAACTGCAAAAAAGTCATACAGTGGGTCAATGTCGTCCACTCGGACCTTTACCTTATACCCTTTGAAGATGATGTAAACTATATGTACTTTTAACGGAAGTTCTGATTCTCCGTAGACGAGGTCTTGTACTTGTCTTGTAATACGGTATTGTAGATAATACTATGACCATAAGAATAAGTACTATTAGAAGGGCATCTTCGGCGTCGTTGTATGGATTTGACAGCAAAGCCGTCAAATAATTACCTACAGCGCCCCACGCCCCGGCTTACCGCTCTCTCGCCTATCGCAGAATTAGGGTTGTCACAAGTATATAATACTAACTGAACCCGCAACCTAGTTTGCGTAGAATTAGTTTATTTGCCTGTAAGACTATACGATAAACCGTCCCATTGCTGACTTACTTAATCATCATTACTTAATAAAACTAAAATGTCCGTACAATTTCAAATCCGTAAGACTTTCCAATAGTTCCAGTAACGTATGAGTTTGACAGCGGATGACAGCGGCACAAGTCGGCGCTTACTAGTATATGTAAAAATTCAAGTACTTTTATTACAATTAAATCAGATATAAAGTTATAAGAACCAATGCAAAGCTAATAAAAATAATTTATATATATAAAAAGTATTTGTGCATTTTATTAATTAATTTAGCAACTCTTTCTTTTATAACGTAAACACTGAAATACTATCTTAGACTTACTTAATTACGATTAAAATTGAATAAAACATAAAGTGCATAGGTAAATAATGTTTTTTTTTTTCATTTTTACGCTCTTTACTTAATGTACAAATGTGTTATGTTACAAATAATAAATAAAGATTCAAACTTCGTTGATATCATCCTACAATTATCGTAAAGCACGTGGTCAAATACGGAACTAACAATTACGTATGGTAAAACCACAGTTTGCGTAGTGCAGTGGCGCCTTTGAGAGCTTCATTTGAAATATTGTTGCACGTTTACTTCAAGCGCCGATGGGTGGCAACCCGCTAGTGTTTGCTGCGATAAGTAGTCCTGGACTGTTGACAGCCCACGCTCGAGCGCGCGTAGTGGGGATGAAGTTACCCTTCTAATAGTACTTATTCTTAGGCTATGACTGTAAGACTGACGGATTTACCTACCTATACTGAATATACATATATGAATAATCATTTGTACCGTAATGGAGTATTTCTCAAAATAAGTGTATATCGACGCAATATTTAAGTGTCACTTTATTAATGTTTGCAATTTTGTTACGAATTTCGAATGCGTTTAAGTGCCTAACAGTAATTTACAGTGGCAAGAGTACAAAATACGATAAACGAAATACAAATAACATTTTCTGCCTTACAAAAGTATAATATAGAAACTAACACGATGAACAGTTATAAAATTTGCACATAGCGTACGTACGTACGTCTTAATATCTGTAATGTCTATACTCGAAAATCTAATTAAAGAACAAAGTGGGTTGCCACTAAAAAACAAAAATAAATGCTTTAGTATATTTCCACTTTTTCAAAGACCGCACTAAGAATGTTTATTTATTGGTAGTTTTAAAACTTCGATTTAAATAAACAAGTTAATTCAAGTTACTTACACAAGTACAAGAATGAAGAGATGCCATGTTAAATATTTTATCTACACTCATATCATAAACCCTCTATGATGCGTTCAGAAACCGCAAATTATGACCAGCATAATAATCAACTCTGTTCTTAGAGTATTTTTTTTATCTGTGGCAGTTTTCTTATGAATTCATAAGAACATCAATTTCGATGTTCTTATGACATTCAAATTTCGAACATCTCTGAAAAACGAAGCATTTTTGATTAGACCTCTATTCTAAATCAGTCGAGATGACATTTTATTGAAAATGAAATGTCAATTTCACACAACTTTGACATATCTCGCACGTTACTTGATATCGAACGATTTGATAGTTGACGCTTAATCTAGTTGTCTCTGAATTAAAAAAAAACAACTTGTCAAATTTTGGGTATCATCTTGGGTCGTCCCATTCGTTTTATGTCAAGTTCTTAACTCGTCTCATTCTGCTTTCGTCATCCATTCTTCATTCGTAACTTTCGTTGGTAGTCTTTGTCGTCTATGGTCATATCTGTTGTTTGTCTTTTTCTTATTCCGGCTCATTCGTTATTCGTCCTATCGTCTTTCGTCTTATTCTTAGTTTGTATTTTTCTTATTTGGCCTCTTTTGTAATTGATCTCAATCTTTATTGGACACATTCACTATTTATCCCGTTCAATATTCGTCTCATTCGCTATTCGTTTTAGTTTTTTATAGTTATTTACTTGTAGATTAGTGAAAAATTTATGAAATAACAACGTCCAATATAAGCCCACACTACACTCTTTAAGTAACCAAGTGCATAGTTAGTTTATACTAGAAATTTTAACAAACCAAACATACGAACTAAATAATTTTAGATGCTTAGTCTATTTGTTCTATAAGTATAGTTCATATTATAGGTCAATATAATACATTCATATTCCTTTAGTAAGCAATCCTTCCGTTTTTATAATTTGACATAAAAATCCTAAAATGATAATAATTTACTAAGAATAAAGTAAAATGGCAATTGAGACGAAAAACGAACAAGACGCATAGTGAATCGAGCTAAAAACGAAAGTGACTTAATGATAATGGGACCAACAACGAAAGTGTCGAAGAAAAATTGACGAATACCGAAAGAGCCTGAATAAGAAAAAGACAAACTACAAATATGACCAAAGATGACAAAGACTACTAACGAAAGTGACGAATGAAGAATGGATGACGAAAGCAGAATGAGACGAATTAAGAACTTGACAAAAAACGAATAGGACGACCCAAGATGATACCAAATTTTGATTTGCCGCCACATTTGACGCTTATTTTGTCGGAAAAATAAGTTTGTTGTGTCGTTTTGTTCGTAAATAATTATTGTATTGTACGACTACTTAAAATGAGTGATCAAGATTGTGATCATGATCACGATATTTCGGAGACGCCACCTGATATCAGCGATAAAGCAATGAGCGTCGAAAATATGTTGTTGCCGTCAAAATCCACGAACATGATTCTACTATCAAAACTGGAAAAGTACCTCCCCCAACCTTCCCCATATCCCCCAATTCTGTCCCCCCCACCCCTCCAAGAAAACCCAATTTTCTTCTCCCCCTTGCACCCCTAATCTTGTAGGATGATGCAATAATATAAAATACACCCCATTCCCTAAGCACCTCTGTACAATCTCTTTGTTTAAACCCTAGCTAACTCTGACCTTAAGTGTACCTATGTTAACATAAGCAACCTCCTGACGCACGCACCACCCGAACACCTAAGGGGTGTTGGCGGGACGGGGGATGTGGAATCCTGCGGCCTCCTAAACGGGAGAATGATTTTCTCTCCCGGCCCTTCAGCACTGGCTGGGGTAAGGCTCCGCTCGCGATTCACCGGTCCCTCGTCAAACTGACACCTGCCCCTCCCCCCTTAATTATAGCAGATGTTTAGGCTAAATTGCAATGGAAGAGGTCACAAAAGAGGGTAGCGCAAGGAGACACGCGCAAAAATAGTATCTCCAGGCAAAAGACCAAGCCTCAAAAAAGGGTAGCCCCACCCATAAAGATGGTGTCCACAGCCACACAAGCGGCCCTGAAAAGATCTCCGACCCAACCCTTCCATTGTCGGGCAAAAGAAAGGAAGCCCGTAGTCCGTAAGCATGTATGCGTCAGGATTCCCACTCCGCGACTCACATAGATATAGTCTCCCCCCCATCCCAACCCCCACTCCTATCCCCCCTTTTTGGAAAAACCCCGCGGATAAGTAAACGGAGGAAGGACTTTCTCCTCCGGCCTTTCAGCACTGGCTGGGGTAGTATCCGCGGGAGTCTAAATTTTTGTTGGTAATAGGGGCATTGGTGTTTTTAGCCGGTGCGACCCCGGCAGTACCTGGGCCCTCCATTCCCAGGTCTCCGGAAGGGATTTTCACCTCTGCCCTTTTTCTTTTTCTCTAAAGTAATGTTTTAAAAACAGTAAATAAAAGCAAGGACTTTTGTCTTTGGCACTTCAGGCGATTACCAAAAAAAAAAAAACTGGAAAAGTGGAATTCAACCACCGCACAATTAAAACTGTAAATAATAATTATTACAATAAATAATTGTCTCTGTTATCCCATTTATTTTTTGTATTATTTTACTAATAGCTCTAATCAATGCTGCAATGCCGATCATTACATGCGATTTCTGAATACATCATAGAGAGCTTTGATGATATGTGTGTAGATAAAGCAGTGTATGTAATGTACCATAAAATGGGGTGAATAGGATTCGCGGGGTGAATAGAGTTGCAGCCTAAAACCAATCATATTCTACTAATTAAAAGACTGAGATTTTAACGTAATTTTCCAAAAGACTTGTCAATGTAATACTAGTTCTTATTAGTAACAAGTTATGCTTTGTTTTAGGCTGTAATTCTATTCACCCCGCGAATTCTATTCACCCCATTTTACGGTACATAATAAGTATTAAAATATTCGTGAGATGCTATTATGAAACGAGCCGAAGGCCGAAACACTCACTCGAATTTTAATGCCCCTTATTATGGAACAGTCACATAAACTACTATAACCATAGAAGATTTTTTGTAGCAAAACTGTTATTGCACTTGTAATACTTCTTCATAACATTTGGTACGATAAATTAAATAAACAATCGTTGTAAACAACGTTAACAATTTAAATATTACATGTGTTTAGCTATACGACAAAATAACAGGCCAAAAGTGTGTGTGTCAGAAGCTATTACCGGTTCGAGAAAAGAAACTTAGTTACATTTTTCTTTTTACCAAATGCAAGTGCGAAGTTACATTTGCTGTTAAGTCGCAGGTAGCAAATGTATGAACTTCGCACTAACACTTGGGTATCAGGAATCCGAATTTGGCTAGTCATTTTGTTTTAGCTGATAAAAAAATCGCCATTTAACACACACACACCCGCCATTTAATGATTAAAAACACACTATATCAGAAAATATTTGTTTTGAGATATTTTAATGTTTTTGAATATCGCGTAGAAAAAACATTGAATGCATATTCCCTCTTGTTATATAAGTTTTGATATTGAAATTGTTAGTCATATCTACATATATTTTCAACGATTTGTTTATCAATGCAAAAAGGTTGGCTATATCTGAAATGTTCGATTGACACTGACGTAGGTGACTTTGACACTTATGACGGTGACATATCTGTCGTAGTTTTTTGGTCTTAAATTAGATTTTCCAGTATAGGGTTAGGTTAGGACTTTTGGAGGCAAACCGTTGTTTTAGGATCCATGGAGTCGCTGTATCCTGATTATTATAATATACCTTGATCTTGACTTTCACTAAAGTCATAATAATATATAAAAATGCAATCATCAGTTAAATCGCAAAACCAGTTTAAATGATTTTTTGATAACGTCACATACAAACAAATATTAGTAGGTATGGATCAAAAGAACTATAAATTTATTTACTTTATTTAGAAATATGATAAAACTAAAGGCGAAAATCAAAGTGATATATGTAATAAATAATTAGGAAATAGCGATTCCATGGATTCTAGAACCACGTTTAACCCACCAAAATCCTAACCCTAGTGATGTCAAGTAGTATGACGAGTGACGGGGCCCGTACGTTGTTTTATTAGACTAACAATGATTTACTTGCATATAACCGTCCCTAACAATGCGAAACGTTAAATTGACCTAACTTCTTGTAGCATCAACGGGTATGTTAGTTTACTATTCATTATTTACATATAAATTAAAATATATTCTCACCAAAGCCATCTTTTATGCTAGCACCGTCGAGCGAAGCTTCTTCGGTCATCGGGTCGACACAGTCACCTTCAACTGCTAGCGGAGCCACATCAGAAGTAAGGGAACTCTGAAGAAAATACGTATACTATTAACATACGTAGGAACTGACAAGGCTCGAACGTTTTGATGTTGCAAAGTATTTTAGTTCAATTAAAATAATATCGATGTTTTAGTGTTCATAAGAAATTCAAATTAACTATATAACTGCTTTAATATAACTATAAACAATAACTTTACACAAAAAATGTATATCAAATAATAACACATTTTTATTTGTATAAACCCCTCGTATGCCTAGTGATGACCTTACAATAAAAAACGTGTGCGACTCGGGACGCCCGACAGAAGTGATAACTTAAACTAATCTAAGTTGAACTATTTAATATTGACATTGTTTAACTTGGTGATAGTTTTAGGTTATATGCTCACTGTCAACAGTATTTATGCTTAGAAACGCACGGTGACATCAGCAGGTGGGTACCTCCCATTTGTTCAAGTTTCCCATCAGTCATGTGACGTCATAGAATTGTAAACATATTTTTTTCCCCAATAGTTCCATGGTAGAACTATTGAGACAAAAAATGTGTTATTTGTTCCATAGAACTAGAAGCACTTCAAGTTTCCCATCAGTCCCATGGAACTATGTCATCAAGAGCAACTATTCTATGGAACTAAAAAAATACCTAATATTTGTTTCAACAGTTCTACTACGGAACTGCTGGGAAAAAAATAATCGCAACAGTTCTATGACGTCATAGTTCCATATGGGACTGATGGGAAACTTGAGGTGCTTCTAGTTCCATAGAACAAATAGCACATTTTTGTCTCAATAGTTCTACCATGGAACTGTTGGAAAAAAAAATATGTTTACAGTTCTATGACGTCACATGACTGATGGGAAACTTGAAGTGCTTCTAGTTCTATAGAACAAATAGCACATTTTTTGTTTCAATAGTTCTACCATGGAACTGCTGGGAAAGAAAAATGTTAACAGTTCTATGACGTCACAGTTCCATAGAACAAATGGGAGGTACCCCAGCAGGTAAGATCAAACACCGTTTACCATTTTCGTCCATACCTTGTAACTTAAGATTTGCCTAGCGGCTGAGAGGTAAGTCTATGACGCTAAGGTGCCGCGGTTCAAATCCGATTCCTGCATCTTTTTGCACTTAAAAAAATGTTTAAAAATTAGTACTACCGCTGCCGTATGCGTGAGAGAAAGGGAAGCCAGACAGTATGTCATTAAACTCATTAATCGCGCGTTACTTAACGAAATGGTTTACCCTCCGTAAAGAAGTTGTCACTTCAAAAATATAAAACGAATGATATTTTTTTCCTGCAAACGAAGGGTTAAATGAATTGGATTTTCTTTTTACTCGACTGCGGCAAAGCCCAAAAGGAGGGTTATGTGTTTGACTTGCATATATGTCCGACTCAATGTCCGCTCGTAACTACTAAACGGCTAAACCGAGTTTAATAAATTATACGTGGTTAGGTTCGTCTTAACCACTAGAGTGTCATAGGCTATATTTATATTATTTAAATGTGAAATTGGCGAAATAAAAAATTAATACATGATAACATAACATAGAAAGTATTATTTGCTGTGAGAATTTCGCGGGTCATATTCATATTGGTCGAAAACCATAAACATTATATTCATAATTTAAATATAATAAAGAATTTCACTTCATATAGTTTAAGATAAAAAAAATACCTAACATACTTAACAGGCTACGACGGAAGCTTAAAAATCAACAACGACTTTAAAAGACAGGGTTTCCTTGGAAGTGTGGATTAAATCCTACAGGGACATGGAGGCGGTCATTTCCAATTATTTTAACCGATAATTACTGGTTCCATTCTTAACGATTTGCTATAACTCAAGAGAAAAAAAAATTCAAAAAAAATGTGTTTTTTTTAATACGTCGTGGATAATGTAATTCTTCTAAAAGCTGTAAAAAATATCATGGTGTCAGAAAAATAAATGGTTTTCTACAAAGACTTCTGTCTAACAAAATCTTATTATTTCGCTCTTGATAAACTCCTGCAGCTTCCCGTGCGTTTCAACCACAAAAACCATAAATACCCTACCGTTACCCACCCTTGAATCGCCGACACTCATTTAATCGAATTTTATTTTAAAGATAACGTTTCAAGTATTTTGATTACATCGACAATTCAGTTCGTTGAAATGTCAATACAAGTAATTTCAAATCACGGATTTACAATTGGCGGATGGGTCATTGTATAGATGTATTATTTAGAATGTTTTTATTAAGTATGTTTCCTAATTTATTGTTTCAATGTTTTTTTTAAATCATAAAAATTACTTCACGGTGAAGTCTTGTAATTGCAACTATCTAGTCATTGCAACTAACTTAAATAACTCCTTCTATAGTGCATTCGCGTTAAGAAAATAGTGACTCATCACTCATCACATCGGTGCAACTGCCGGGTAAGGGTGTATTCGCTAGATACACAACAGTACTGTGAACTCGACTTTATAATTTCAAGCATTCTAATTGGCTAGGGGGCGTGGCCAGGTCGGCGGTCAACGATGAGTCACTATTTTCTTAACGCGAATGCACTATTAGGATCACTGTTTTGAACAACGACAGGCGAGATATTGTATTTCTTAGTAAGGAAGAACAATATCACGCCTGTCGTTGTTCAAAACAGTGATCCTAGAAGGAGTTATTTAAGTTAGTTGCAATAACCAGATAGTTGCAATTACAAGACTTCACCTTAATATCATTTCATAATAAAATATTTCGCAAACAATTATCAGTATTGTAAACGCAATGTAATGCAATTGGAACGCGCACATATTATTTGGGTACTTATTTGGGTTGATTTTACTTAGTTTTCTATAAATTGATAACTAACTAACCTACTTTCATGGTAGCAATTCGATTTTGTAAGGGTCACAGTTCGAACCTAACCTACTTTTCTGGTAGCAGTTAGGTTTTGTAAGGGTCGCAGTTCTAACCTAACCTAACCTACTTTCCTGGTAGCAGTTCGATTTTGTAATAAAACGTCAAATTAATGAATATCGATGTTTTGTAACTCGCCCATTTAAAAAATGTACGAAACAAATCATCGAACAAATAATATGGACGATTATAGATGAGGACGGTTATATGAACAGTTTTTGTAAGAATTAATAAAAAAATGAATTGTCTATTAAACAAGATTACACCAAATGACAATACGAGAACTAACTATTCGTCTAAACGTTATCAGTGAAATGATATTCGATGAAAAGTTTGTCCGCAAAACAAAAGGGTCACCCGCTTTTCCATATACAGGTAGTAGATCGCTCCAAGTATTGTTTGCAATTATTTTTTTTGAGAATGTGCATGTGAAATTTTATAAGGATTCTTTATTTTATAACTATTTTGAACCTTTATACCTAATATTTTTTTCCTCGTTGTGATTTCAGAATTACTGCCCATTTGGCATTTGGCATTTTTAGTAAAAATAAACGACCAGAATTATGTTGCTATTTTGTTTCATTTGCATACTTTCAATAAAAAAATATTTTTACAAACAAAACGTGGAGCGATCTACTACTAGTATTTAGGAAAAGCATCGATTATAGAGTTTATCGATATAGGCGATCCCTAGCTGTCATTTAATTTTGCCCCGTATATTCCGAGGTCTGATCATGACTATCGGACGCGGTCATTTTGATACATTAACGTAAACGAACTTCCAGCTTCTAAATTTCAATTTAAAATTAGAACTATTTAATGCCGTTATGAGTTCATTAAAAATAGTGGAGGCACCCCAAAGTTTTGAAATCCGAACTTAAACCCGGCCTATCCGCCAATGATGATACTAGAGAAAGGAAGTAAAAAGTCGACCTGCGAAATAAAAAAAAACCGCTCGATTAATAACAATATTAGCATAAATTAGTATGTTGTTAGAATCAGCATTAAACGGATAAGTTTTTACAACATCTGAAAAACTTTCGATAGACATTACGAGTTTTTTTTTACAAAAACTAGTGGCAAGATTCTGTTAGTCTTTGTAGGAAACCATATATTTTTCTGACATAACGATAACTTTTTCAGCTGTAAGACATTTTAGCAGAGTTACATTTTTCCACAACCTTATTTAAAAATAAAAGTTAATAATGTTGATTTTTTTTAAACGTTTAACCGGAATATAGCAATTTTATGATATTTTTATATTCATAACTTTTTAACCGTCAAGAATCGAACCAGAGGCTCTAGAAAAGATGCATTACGCTAACCAGCGTTTCTATTGGTTTCGTTTTTAAATCAATCGCGTCACTGGCAGATGACGTGATACGAAAAGTCACGTGATCTACCAGTGAAGCGATTGGTTTAAAAACGAAACGAATAGAAATACTGGTTAGCGTAATGCATCTTGTCTAGCGCCTCAGCACTCATCGGTTAAAATGATTGGAAATGACCGCCTTAAAATATTTCTAAATAATTCCGACTTTGAACGTTATACATATTTTTATAACTTAATAAAATTATAACTCTGAACAAAAGAATTATTAAGTGTGAAATATGACTATGAACACTGATGAACATAAATAATACCGAAATCAATTTCAGACTTGTAAAAATTCGATACAATAAATTTATGGGAGACAAAGGGATCCCGGATAAACTATACCTATAGCACTGATTATAGAAGTCGGGTCGTAAGTTACAAGTTAAATATGCTAACGGTAACAGGTGTCGGCGGGTTCGCGTTGAAGTCACGGCGGCAGTGGCGCGCGGCGACGCGACGGGCGCGCGGTGGCCTGGCGCGCTTGACGAGCGGCGAGGAGGCGGAGGGCTCGAGCGAGGGCGGCGGCGGCGGCGGCGCGCCCTCCGCCGAGCTCGCCACCCAGCCCAGCCGCCGCGCCAGCTTGAGGTGGATACCGAAGTCCAGGAGCGCCGCTTCGTAAGGCTTACGCGAATCGTCCGGGTTATTCTCCAGGAATATGCGCATATCGTTCTTCGTATGAATCCTACGGTTCTCTGGGCTACAACAAAAACAGAACAACTTGTTGTTACAATAATAAAAGATTTACTCCGCATGTAATCTTCTCTATTAACTTGACTTTAACCATAATTTGCTCGAAATCGGAGCTGTCACTGTTGTGCACTAAATTAAAACACATATTAATTTCGTTAATTTTATGGTCGTGGTGTCTTTAAAATGTTTTTATCTACATCCATATCCTAATTTCAATATAATATGTTCAGAAGCGATAAGCAAATGCCCTATATTATGTTACCTGTATCTGTGGTTGTACTTTAATGTTAACATTAAAGTATTACGTGTCATTAAAGTATCGGTTATCGCTGTAGTTGCATCTTAATGTTCACTTTACAGTATCGGTGACCCACACTTTAATGTGAACATTAAGATGCAGGGTAACGACGGATACAGTTTTCTCACATATTGTAGAAAACTTATGATATGTATGTAGATAAAGTTATGTATGCGACTGTACGCATAATTAGGCATTAGAACACTCGTGTATAATGCCTCTCATTATGCACCAGTCACATAAATAACTATTTCACAACACGCGTTGAAATATCGACAAATAGCCTAAGCAACGAAGACCAAATTCTGCCTCTCAAGGGAAAAAACTCGTGTATAAGCGAATTTTGGCACAAAAGTACTGATGGGTGAGGGTGGAGCAAACGGATGGACGGGGGTTGTAAAGGTTTTTTAGTTTTTCTAATTAACTCGATTAATTTGCAATTAATTTGCATAAAATTCTCTAAAAAATATATATTACACATTTTTTCTCTAGGATCAATATTTAATGAGATATGGAGGGAAGAATGATTTCCGAAAGGCCATTTTCAGGTTTCCATTGTAAATCGGCCCTTCACATCAAATGGGCTCTTATGAAGAATATTTATTTAAGCTGAGTATCAACATCTTAATTGTGACAGTTCTCGACTTATGTTTTTTTATGTTTTTTTTAATGTACTGTTTTTCGGGATGTATTCAAGCGATTTGCTTCAAATTTTGAAATGATGTTCTTTTTATAGATTTGCATCGCCTCCCATAAAACAAATACTGGTTATCACATTAAAAAAAGCAAATAAAGACCAAATAAAAAAGATACATTATTTTTATATGGTTGTGACACCTCTAGATTTTTTTTCAGAATAGTCCATAAATTGCCCTCCTACTACTACTACTTGCCAAAATATCAAAATTTTCCAGGCGGTACACTTCCTATCAAAAATCAGCAATATGTGTGGCCAGTTCTGTATTCAATCGGTTCTTTTTTCTTTTTTTTATATGATAACTAGTATTTGTTTTTTGGGAGGCGAAGATCTGAGTCGGGGTAACAAAACATCACTTCGACCATAGGTAAAATTTTTGATATCGGATGAATTCACTTGGCACAGATGTATCCTAGGTCAAACTGAGCTGATTTAGCCCGGTAGTCATCAGCCACCCCCTGGTTATTCAAAGTTACACGCCGCCGCGCTTCAAATAAAAAAATATTTCGGCTTCAGTTTACCTACCACCTCGGGTGTGGTGTCATCACTACATAGTATAAAACAAAGTCGCTTCCCGCTGTCTGTCTGTCTGTCTGTCTGTCTGTCTGTCTGTCTGTCCCTATGTATGCTTAGATCTTTAAAACTACGCAACGGATTTTGATGCGGTTTTTTTAATAAATAGAGTGATTCAAGAGGAAAGTTTATAGGCACATTTTAATCTAATTAAGTTTTGATATAGTTGAGAAAACTCAATGTTTTCTCACCAAGTCGTCAAAAAATCAATGTTCGGACGCTTACATAGCTTACGCTGGTTTAACCTTAAGAGATATATCAAAACAATGTACTGAAGAATTGTAGGTCTTCAAAAAACCTAGAGAAAAGTCCGCGATGGCATATGTCTAACTCCTAAGGTTAACTCACAGTAACCATTTTTATCTTTAAAAATTTATTAAAAAATCTTAGGTTATTTCCGAAGCTATTTTCTCCGATTCCAATTTATCCTTATCCAAATAAATACGTTAGTCATCTTGGGTATTTAATGCAGATAAAAATGGTCC
The DNA here is from genome assembly GCA_948252455.1 of Acleris cristana. Classification (NCBI taxonomy): domain Eukaryota; kingdom Metazoa; phylum Arthropoda; class Insecta; order Lepidoptera; family Tortricidae; genus Acleris; species Acleris cristana. Next base: position 23,616,174 of record OX411772.1, on the reverse strand, counting down.
TGTATACTATATTAATTAAATAAATACTTTAGAAGATATGGCAGATTCAAAATTACGCGCAAACCAAATCTAAATTATCGAAACGGTTGGCCGGGCGGCCGGGCCACTGTAGCGCTGGCTGCCCTGCCGCGCTTCGCTCTAAAGTAAGAAAATTTTTGCGCTTCGCTCTAAAGTAAGAAAATTTTTCGCGATGTCTAGGATCACCTGGTTGGATCCCCTACCTATTAATTTTGTACGTAAAATAAACATTTAAGGGGGGCCGAACAACAAACATGTTTTTTTATAGATAATGGTACGGACTTCGTGCGTAAGTCCGAGTCGCACTTGGCCGGTTTTTTTTTAATTAATAGTGTGTAGGTAAATAAATTTATTGATAAATTAATTAATATAGGTATAGGTAAATAAATTATTATTTGTAAATTTTACTCTTATGCTTTTGGCATAGCCAGGCTGGCGTAAGTTTTTTTCCCAAAGTGTTTTTTTTTAATATTAGGTTATCAACGCGAGGTAGTGTTTTAGTTGCTGAGAAAACCTGCTGTGACGTACAGACAGACAGACAACGAAGTCTCACCATTAGGGTTCCTTTTGTACCATTTTGGTACGGAACCCTAAAAATCGATAGCTTGAAATACTCCAGCGCGTCAGATTAAGGTAAGGTAGGATAATTACATGCAAAAAAAGTATATATTTCAATAATCTGACGATTTAAGCGTAACGCAAGGGTGGGAGCGTCACAAATTTGCAAAAAAAAAACGTGACTTTTACTTTCGCGAGCGCAGTCGTTTTTTATTTTATTTTGAAGGAAATAAATAGTTCAATGATGATAGAAAAAAAATATTCTGACGATTTCCATAAGCCGAAGTATTAAAAATTATCATTAAAGTTTAGCGCGTGTAGCTGCAGTAAAGCATGTATTAGGTACCCAATCCGCGTCACTTTTATAGGTTGCAAGCCCATCGCCTATCAATGCTACAAGCCTTCCACGGGAAGACATGAAGTGGTACTATTCTAAGCAGGCAACCACACAGCTAAAAAAAAAGTAACATTTTGCAATTTTTTCAGAAAATGTAATGAAAATTAAAAGAAATATTTTTTTTTATTTGTATCCGACCGTCTCCGTGCATTTTTTTATACATTCATTGATTTATTAAAAAAATATTTTTCAAACCGTCAGATTAAGAAAACCCCTCCAAATAATCGTCAGATTATGAGTCAGCACATCTTGGCACCAAGCTGAACCATCTATATAAAAATCTGACGCGGTCGAGTTTTTCAATATATCGATATTTTTTTGCATTTTCAAAAAGCCGCCTATTGCTTGCGTCACGTCTGAATCGTCAGTCTTTGCAATGGGAGGTTATTTAGGGTTCACTTAACATCCCCTCTGAAAATCTGACGCACTCGAATACATTTTTTTTTTCCATTTTCAACCCTTCCTTACGGCTACCCCCACCATGCAAACCGGCAGATTAACATGCCTCCGTTATCAGAGACACGTGGGAGTTATACACTATTAAAATCTGACGCGCTCGAGTATTTCCGTTTGACTGTTATTTTTTACATTTTTGAAAACCTACACGCTTCCCCCACCGTTGAAAGGATACGGTTTTTTCCTTTCTACCATCTAATCTTCAAAATCTAATAGGTCCCCATGACGCTCGAGTAAATCCACAATTTGCACCTTGGGATCCCCTACTACTAGTTTTTTTAATATATTAACAATAATACAGATTTTTCTCATTTCTAATATCTTAATTGCAGTTTTCTCCATATTTAATGATCTTAAAGCTTTTAAAGAAAATTTTACTTTGTAACCAATTACCCTACGAATTGTATGGAAAAGGTTTTTTTGATTTCTGTGTTTTCTAGTACTCTAACCTTAGTTGGCCCCAAAGAGTGTTTTAATCCTCGATAGAAATGGGATAGAATGGAATATAGTACATTACTGCACAGACCGGGAAATAGGCCGTTGCGGGACGAGTAGAGTTAGCGTGGCCGAGACGCAGCCGAGGCCGCGCTATATACGAGTCCAGCAACCGCCCTTCCCGGTCGAGGCTTGTATAGTGCTTTTCTCCAACAATGCGAGAAAATATAACACAAATTGTTAAAATAATAAACAGGACAAAATTTCCTTGAAAAAAAAGAACAGAAACACGTACGATTAAAAGTACCGAAACAAAGCATTAAATAAAATCAAACATTTAAACGTAATAAATTCAATTTCAATAAAATATGGTTTAAATTATAACATTTATTAAGTACGCATTTATGTTATTTTAGCAGTTTATTTTGTTTATGAACACAATTTCTATAAAAAAAACTTCAAACTATTTGATACAATTTTAAATACGCTGTAAACGCTGTTTGAAAATGTTTGACTTTTTAGTCTATGACATTTAAAAAGTAAAATATACAACGAAGGATTTTGATTGCACGAGTGTTTGGCTGCTTGGAGTTAGTTATCCTAGTCCAAACATGGTTTTAAAAAGTAAAACACAAGGTACGTAATGAAATTTGTATACATTTTCGTGGCCGCTGCCGCTGGTAAATAATAACTTTTTTTTTTTAATTTTGCCTGGGCCTGGAACTCAGAACTTCGCGGGCTGATTTTACGACAGTAAGGTTGACATTTCCGAGCATGTGGGAGAAAAAAAATATACTCAAATCTGACGATTTTCTCGCATTTTATCAAAAATCCGTGAATGTCGATTTTCATTACTTAAAAAGTTATTAAAGGTCTCCTAAGAGCGTTTTCGCGTAGCAGCAAGGGATCTAGTAGCTTCCCTTACTGCCCCATGTCAACTTTCCACCCTGTATATATAAGCAGGGCTTGAAATACCGGTATTTTTGAGAACCGGTACTGTGACCTTGATGAGAAACAGGTACCAGTCTTGGTACCGGTACCGTGGGTACCGGTACCACGCTAGGTAAGTACCGGTATTTTGTAAGGAATACAGGTATTTTACCGGTACTATACCGGTACCAATAAGGCTCGAATACCGGTAAAAATACCGGTATTCAGTAATAGTGGGTATAAGTGCGACTAGTGCGAGGGGGGGATAAAAAAGACAGAGATACTTATAGATATATATATATACAGAGAGAATAGTAAAGTTTTGGTACCTATGTAGCAAGCGGCAAGTTCCCTGCTGGTCGGTCGGTTAGATGCAGGTTACTTATTGTCGATAGTCGACGGCTTGACGCCCGCTAACATGATATTATTTCGATAAAAAAAATTACACTTGGATTTGTGTTTTTAACCGACTTCAAAAAAAAGGAGGTTCTCAGTTTGTCCTGTATGTATGTTTGATCGTGATTATCTCGCGTTTGGCTAAACCAATTTTGATGCGGTTTTCAGAAAAGTATTCGTTACACTTAGGAAAAGGGTTTAGTGTTTTAACCGACTTAAAAAACGGAGGTTCTAAGTTTGAAATGTTTACTGTCGGATGGTGGTGGTGGTGGTGCTGGTGGTGCTGGTGGTGCTGGTGGTGATGGTGGTGGTGGGGTGGTTGATGTGCAATCCCTATATCAGTAAAATTAAAGAGTAAACTACGCAGAATGTTTATGTAAATTTTTACCTAATTCGTGAAACGATCAAGAGACATACTAACAAAATGTACAGAATTCGATTAGATAGATATTACAAGTCGAGTTTTGGAGTCGTAATATTCTGAGTTAGAAAACATCGTCATTTTGGAAAAAAACGCGAAACAATTGTAGAGTTTCGATAAGAAGATTTGAAATTGACAACATAATTTTTTTTCCGTCTTGACGTTTTTTGAAGCCAGTGTTTCAGCATAATGACATCATAGTATTGAACCTTTGTGGATGAAAACCAGAAAAACCATTTTAGTTGACATTTATTAATTTGGTAGGTTGGCCTCTCTGTTAAATAATCTATGCTAACTCCGGTTCCCTGACATGACAGCTTACTAGGTAGGGTCGACAATATTTTTGGCTTTGATAATTTATTATATTTTTTACGGGGTATTTTGTAACACGTTGTATATGTATTTATATACGTATTTATATAGCAAATACGTGATATCTCGTCCCAATACTTGTTAATGAATCGGCAGCTATAAGAACTGCAAATAAAAACCAAAAGAAAATATTACAATTGCGGAATCTTTTCTCATTCTGAACACTGTTCTGTTCATTGTTAAATAAATTGGAGTAAACTTTTACCGGTGATACGCAAACTTGAAGCTGTACTAGACCGAAATCCTAATTATGAAAACTTACGAGAAATATCTGAAAATCTTGAACATCATACCAATTACAATAAGCTTTATAAATTTGCTCCCTTGACGTCGAGTGAAGTTGAACGTTCATTTAGTATACATAAATGGCTTTATAGTGATGAACGAAACAGCCTGCTTCCAGAGAATGTTGAGAAATTAATGATTATCTACTCTTATTACTATGACAAACCAAATAAAATGTCATGTGCTGCTGTGTGTACTGACGTAGACTTCGAAGAAGAAATTGCATCTGTCTCTATATAATTTTCAGTGATCGGAATAGGTAGAGTATATTAACCTAAAGTTCGCAAAGGGAAATAATATAGAGTGGTTGCAACTGGGTGAAATATTAATTTATTTTATTGAATTCCGGATTCAATAAAATAAATTAATATTTCACCCGGTTGCAACCATTGTATATTGTCCCTTTGCGAACTTTAGGTAAATATACTCTGCCTATTCCGATCACTGATAATTTTATACAAACCTCACGTAAAATTTTGTATTTTTTTTGTATTTGGTGGACCATTTTTTTTTCTTCTTTTACACAACTATCGATATCGAACGATATCCAACTAGCAATATTGCAACAGTCTTATGTTTTGCCGTGAAAATTCCGACCTCTGACTATCTGCAGTAATGTTTTGCATTCAATGTTAAGTTTTTTCAATTATATTTAGACAAAGTGGTGTTCGACTTAACAGGGCCGATATTATACTGTTGTATAAACCCCCTTTAAAACAATAAATAAATAAAAAACCGTTTCTCATAGTGTTACTTTTTACTAAGTAAGAATTATTTTGCGATAATTATGCTTATTACATACATTAAGTACGTACAGTAAGGCTAAAGACAAATAATTATCCATTACTAATGTTTTTTAAACGGATCCGTAACAAGTCGAAACGAAAGAGAATCAGAGTCATTGCCGTAAAGCAAGGCTAGCACATGTTGGCTGCGACTTGTTTGTCGGGCCATTCTACTTTTCAGTGTACATAATTCGTTATCGTCCGATAAAAAGTATACCAAGTCATGAATCCGCTTCAAATAAATAACATAAACTTAGAATGTTTAAGTTTAATGGTTTCCAAAAAACAACTCTCAAATTACTCAATTATCGTTGAAGAATCATGGTAACTCAGTGGTAAATTGCAGCATTTCCATAGAAAAGGCGGGTACATCGACATCCACTGCGTTACTCACTTTATAGTTATTACAAATAACTTTTTATGAATTAGGATAATTCTATATATAAGCTTATTTACGTCTCGCTAAAACGCTGCACTTTACCCTTTTTTGAAATAAAAATAGTTTAGTGAGAAAGTGGCTAAAAACTTTTGTACAACGAAAAGTAGAATGGCCCTGTCGCTCAGATCTCCCTTTCTATCTAGTCTATAATGATAGAGGCGCTCTGAGCGACAAGCGAGAAAATACAACTTGTGCTACCCGTGCTGAGTTATCAAATTGAAGTGGCAATCGGATTACAGATTACAAATGACGTCTATACCAAAATTCACCATGTGAAGGTGCTTTTCCACCGGCGACGCGAGACGAGACGAGGCGGCGCGAGAATTTTTATTTGTATTAAAACACCCATTTCCACCGCGCGCGCGCGAGGAGGTGGCGCGATTTTTCAATACAAATTTCAATTCTCGTCCCGCCTCGTCTCGCCTCGCGTCGCCGGTGAAAAATTTTAGAAAAACAAATTTTAATAATTACTAGATAATCGACGACTATTACTTTATACATGTCTTATTGCTGAGGTTTTTCATTAAGAGCAGTAAACGCCATTTCTAAAAGGCCTTGAGATACTATGCCTCTATGCTAGTAATTTCATCGGTTGTTTTAATCCCACACCTGAACACGACAATGCGAACACTGTTGTTCAAAGGCAAGTTATAGGTAACGATAGTGGTAGCTATCCGAACGGCCCTAAAGAAAAGTTTCTATTTTAAAGTTATAAATATCGATATGTACCAAATTGAAAGTCGATAAATGAGAAGTCACTAGCGTTACTAAAAAGTGCCACGAAAATTCCGGCCTCTGCACATAAATGTATAAAATTTAATGCATTCAATATTATCGGAGCCTTGTGCGCGCCGCGGCGGATTTTTTTACCAATTGTAGCAGCACATCAAAACATGCAAACTATTTGAACGATCCAACTAAAGGGTGTACCGAGAAAAAACTGATAATTTCAAACAGCTGTTTTTTCGATTTCAAACAAGATAGCTCCCTTATTCTTGTCAAGTTAAGAACACCTATTATTAATTTAAAAGTTTTATATGACTCGGATAATAAAATCTATTAGGCTGACATGATGAACAGAAGTGAACGCCGACAAATGATCGTTTCCAAAAGACGTGAAAATCTGCAACGTTCAAAGAGTTTCATCGCAAAGGACCTGAAACTACCTCGAATCACTGTTGAAAACCTATTACCACCTTATCTCTCAACGAGAAACCTCGAAGTGGAAGACCTCGTCGTCCAAGCGACCAAAGGCTTCACAAAAAGATCATTGATTGCATTCGACGAAATCGAAGCGTTAGAGATATCGCGAAAAAATGCAGAACAAACGCATCTATGGTGCAACGAGCTAACGTACGTGCAGGTATGCAACCACGCAAGAAAGTCCGCTAAAGTTACTGAAAAGCAGCGTTCTGTAATAAAAAGGCGAGCTCGAAAACTATACGATTTCTTGCGTTAAAAAGAACTGCATTTGATAATTGACTATGAAACGTACAGTAGAACTGACTTTTCAACCCTTCCTGGCCCACAATATTACACAGCCAGCAGAGACGAGACTCTCTCAGACACAGAAACGACCGTTTGCGTTGGAAACTTTCATGAGCAATTTCTCGTATCAGGCCATCTGTGAATGTGGCGAAAAAAATCCCTATTTTCGTAACAAAAGGTACAATCAACCGGGATATTCATATAAAAGAATGCTTAAAGAAACGACTGCTGCCGGTTATCAGAAAGCACACTGTCCAGCACATTATGCCAAGGACACTGTAAAGTTCCTAAAGGAGACAATATAGATTTCGTACCCAAGGAACCTAACCCACCGATTGTCTCGCTGTACCGCTCAATCGAGCATTATTGGGCCCAAGTCAAGGGAATCTTAAGAAAGACGGGAAATCTTGCCAGGGACATGGATAACTTCCGCAGGCAGTGGAATTCTGCAGCTAAGAAAACAAAAGAAGCTCGGTAAAATCCGATATGGAAGGGGTCCGGAAGAAGCTGTATAATGAGTACAGAAAGTACAGTAGTGACAAAATAGTTTGAAATAGACAAATTTAAATTCTCCTAGTTATTGTTTCCATAGTGGAAAATAGAGATACTAAACCATTTTGTACCAATTTTTTCATTTTAGATTTTCAGTTTTTTCTCGGTAAACCCCTTATACGCAGTGATAGCGCATGGCTTATGGGAAACGCGTGCATGTGTAACTGCTAAACCACGCGACTAAGAAGATTTCTGACTAAATTAGATTAGACTCAATATTCTTACCTGACTAAAACCACATCCCATTTTCCCGCTGAATGTCCCAAACTCCTGCGTACCATGTGTTTGGTCCATCCTGGCGGAAGCCTGTTGTCCACAACCTAAAAGTGTTAAATAATTTTCAATTAAGGCCGAGCCACACCGGTTTCGCGTGCAGCACGTAAGCGTCGACGTAAGCGTAGACGTGTGCAGCACCCCTGTCACACCGGGTTACACGCACGTCGACGTCACGCGTGCTGCAGAGAGCTGCACACGCCACGCAGCCACACGCTGCAGGCCGAGCCACACCGGATGCGTGCGCGTAGACATGCACTTGCATGCACTTTGCACGTGTCGCACGCATTGCGGCTCTCATGAGACAAACCGGCTGCGTGCTGCGTGCACGCGTGCAGAGAGCGGAGCGGCAACGTCGCTTCGATGCGTGCAGTGATGACGTTGTATCTAATAGGAGTTTGCTTTGCGACGGCGAACGGGACAAGTCGGGTCACGCACAGCTCGGTGCTTTTACAACTGTGCCAGTACACGTGGTGGTTTTAAACATGGATTTCGAATGAAAAGAAAAACTTATTGAAATTATGCGAGTATATGAATGCATATAAGGCAAACAAGAAGGCTTAGGTTTCACTATGTTTTTGTCTTCTTGCATTGATATCATGAACCCATACTTTTTTAAGAAGTCGCAGGGAGCATCTTGACATAAGTAAAAGCAGTAGGTACTTCTTCTTCGTGTTCGCGCACGTGCACGTCACGCAAGCGGTGTCACATATTGTATGAGAGAGAATTCATACTATACAACGCAGGTAAAAACGCACGTGCACGTCTACGCGTACGCATCCGATGTGGCTCGGTTAAGGATATATTGGTCAATTAACAATAGGGTCATGTTTTTTTTCGTTTGTTGGGCATTTAAGGTTAAAGAAAAACTAAACTTTAAAAAAACTTTGAAGCGATTATGATATTATCTCCAGATGGGTTACTGATGTATTGGCGAATTTTTTTTCACCGATTATCACTTCCCAAACAATTAATCGCAGATTTTCATTTCGCAAATATTCATTTGGCAATCAGACACTTTCCATATAATTATATTTTTCCCAACCATACGTTTTGCAAATGTATGTTTGGTCATTGAAAATTTTGTCATTTATTTATTTACCAATTTTCATTTAGTCGAATGATTTAGTTTGCATAGAATACAAAACCCAAACAATATTATGGCAAATGAATTACATCTTTATTCTGGTGGACTGAAGATACTTATTAGGGTACAGTTATAATTTGTAAAGTGGGCCAAATCGTTAACAGGTTAGTAATTATATTTCTAAATCGGCTTATACCTACATAAATTGATATTGTGGCAAATTTCCGTAATCTATGATGGCGCTCGCCGGCCGCCGATGCCGATGACGTCAAAATGACGAAATTTTACACACAGGGTGCTTTGCTTTCATTTGGCAGGTGTTTAGGTTTGTATTAATTGATACAAATAAAAAATGTAAAATAAGAAACGGTAAAATAATTATAGTTAAATACAGCTTAATCGCAATCAAAATACAGATCACAGCGGCATCAATTTTTATTTCACTAGGTACCTACTCATTACTAAAAATGGCGAATTGAGTTAATTTTCTTTTACTATGAATGTCAATGCCATAATTGTATTTATGACTATTTAATCATATTATTTTTTATTACAATGTAAAATCGTTTTTTTTAAATGATTATGTTACCCGATGATTTTCGCTACTGCCGTTCTCAATCAAATAGTTTCCACTTACATTTTAGGTATGAAGTAGGTATTTATTTTTCTATGCGGCAACAGATTACTTTTTACATGATTAAAATGTTGGTTAATAATTACAATAAAATCATTTGGAATCATACTCTATGTAGCGTGACGTCATTTTTGCGTCAACGGCATGAAAAGTACGCCCCCTGCTTTTCAGACTAATACGTTATTTGCTTAAGTAAAACATTTGGCAAACAATTAATCGTCTTGATGAAAGTAGTTCAAGTAATATTCTGCTAAGTGATAAAATGACCACATTAAAATATGCTAAATAAATATATGCCAAAGATTGAGTTGGCAAAAATACAGTTTCTAAAATTTGTTTGGGAAGTGATATTTGACAAAAAATATTTCGCCCAAACAGCAGACTCCCTCTCCAGATAGTTGAACTTAGTTTCTAGGGTTCCGTATCCAACTTCGATCAACAATACCAACTAGATAACCAAGTCACATACAAAATGAAAGCTAAATTCTGTCCGCGTGAATATACCCTTCAGTTGCATTTGTTTATTAAGGAACCGAGACAAACGTTTTAAAACAGTTCAACCTAACAACAACCAAGGGATCTAGTAATAAAGTTACAAATCTTCAAAATACAATCTCATACCTACGACTCAATCAAAACAATAAATGACATTTGTTACTTAGAAACGAAAAGATGTAGGTTAAATAAATGTAAAATCAACCATATGATGCGAGAATTAAAGTACTTTTTCCCGTTATTGCCCTGCGAATTACATCGTGTTTTATCATCTTTTTGCTTCTTCGAATTTTACTAAAGAGGGTATTGAGTCGCATTGAATTTTAAAATAATCTTAATAGTGTTAGACGGGAAAAATTGATTGGGAACATCACTAATTTCGGAACGCATATCTGTTGCTTTTGACAGATAAAACTCTCTCTCGATGTTTGTCTGGAGTGTGGTATGAATTGCATAAAAACGATTGTACTTATTTTCATTTTACTTAACACAAATTGTATAATTTCGATCTCTATAATAAACCAACGATATTATAATGAATATGCATAATTTAATGTCTAAAACTTAAGAACTAAATATTTCTAACGGCTGTCATTACTATTAATGTGGTCACAGTTCTAACCTAACCTAACCCAGTTAGAAGAAATTGACTTAAAATGCATAATAACGAGAAAATTATAGTTATAATAAATGAGTGTTATGTTATTCGATCGTATGCCTGATAAAATTATACAATTGGTTTTTATGCTAAACGTTCATTATGTTTTTCGTGGTTAGTTAAATTAAATTATACAAAATGTTTTTAAACTGATTGAAGTGCACTCGTTTGTCTGTCCATATTATAATTTATTTTTCTCTTATTAAAAGGTCTTTTAACACGTTCGCCCTCGGCGCCGTTTCACTGAGCACTTGCGCTATGCCGGCCGAAATCCTAGAGAACACACACGTGTGTGTTACCGGCACAGAAGTAAGATTTTTTTGAATTCACAACGCACATGCTGTGTCACCGGCATAGATGTAAGAATTTTTGGATACACAACACACATGCTGTATCACCGGCATAGAAGTAAGAATTTAAGGATACACAACAAGTATACATAGTACATATGAAAAGTTTTAAGCAAGGACCATATATAATATAGGACCTACAATCCCATACAAAAAAATGTACTTAACTCTTAAATAGCTCAAAATTCGGTATTAAAACTAGATGGCGCTGTTTTGTAGCCTGGAAGTGCAAAAATGTTATTTTCACCATTACTTTCTCGTGTTTTTTTTATTTTTTAAGAACAAACGTCCAAGTGCTTTATTTTAAAACCATAATATCACTTGTATACACAACTTATAAATATTATATTTTTTATTCGTCAACAACGTGAAACATGTCGTATTTAATAGATGGCACTACCTCTGGAATCATTGATTGCTCGAAGTTGCTCGCGGGTTTGCCAATTTTTGCTAAATTAAATAACTAGATGGCTTTGGTGCACTGGTAAAATTTGGATAAAATTACGCATAATTATTGACAAAAACGCGAATAAAACAGTCACTAACGTAATTTGGTGCTGTTAGATAAGTTTTGTTTGTACGTAAGATGTTTATTTTTCGTAAAATATGGATGTAATAATCAAGGATGCAGGTAATAGTACGAGTATAATCAATAATAAATGAAAACCTTGGGATTAGAATAATTATGTACCTACTTTCTTACCCTCTCGTTTCCCGCTGCCGCAAAAGCAACCCGTAAACCGCGAGCACAAAACAATCGTTTGTGACGTTTGTGATTTTAAAAAAATGCAGCAGTGTTGCCAGACTTGCCAGGTCTATTTTTCAATTACCCTATTTTTTTACCCTAGCCTTTGTCAATTTTTATCCCACTTTTGTAGCGTTATTGAAAAATAAACCCAAATATCAATTATGATTTAAAATAAACATTTGCACAATGACCCTGTTTTCCCACTTTCGTTAAGGAACACTAAAACAGGTCTACATATCAGTTTACTTAGTATTTTTCGACACAATTCAACGATTTTAAAGGCAATTTAATTTAAATGGATAGAGAGTTTGAGATAGTGAATATCTTAAGTACCTACGTGGGTACGTCTAAGCTATTATTAATAAATTATATTTTTATAACCTTTAATATTATTACTACTGTGATAACATCAAAATGCATATTCCTATTAGGGAGGAGTATAGCATAGAATAAGGCATTGACGAAATATGAAACACTAGTTTTTACATTCACGCAAACAAAAAAAAACAAACCGGACGTCTTATCTTTTTTGGTATTCCCATATTGTTTTTCAAAGGGCATTCTTAAGAGGCCGGATACGAAATTTAGCCGGCTTAGTTTGCTATTATTATAATTTCATAGAAAGTAAGGAATAAAAAATGTTAAAAATATAACTGATAATGTAATAATGTTCATGTAATATAGTAATGTTGTTGTTTCGTGTTTTATTTTATGATTGTACTATTATTACTTGTAACTGTTGAACAAAAGTAATGTTAAATAAACGATGTATTTACAATGACAAAATCTTTAGGTTTTTGCGTTTTCTTATATTACCTACTTCAATTAATGATTTGAAGTGCAAAGATTTTTTTTGTGAAAAAATGCGAGTCCCGTATACCCGAGTCTTATCCATGTTATGTACAATGTGTCATTCACCCGAAATGTCACTACCTATTCCGATCACAGATTATTACCTAATCTGCAGGAACGCTGTTCACAATTTAGTGGTGGATGTGCTTTCTAACACAGTTTAACATCGCAATAGGATGATTTATTTTCTTGTAAATGTCATTGTGTATGTACAATATTGTAAAGTTAAATAAAAAAATACCCTTGCTTTTTATGTACGGGAAGTAGTCTGGAAATGTTTTTCTTATTTCATCATTAAATTTCGAGTCGAGTAAACGGTATTGGACATCACTAAATTGCTTACGTGACGTCATAGTTGGCATATAATAATTGACACGCTCTGTTTCCATACTATTGAGAGCGTTTGCGGCGTCTATATGGTCTGTGTTAACGACTGACATACCTACATATTAAAAAGCCAGAATCGAGTAGATCAAGCCAACCCTCGGGAGACGGTGTAAGCGGTACCTGAACGCTGCGGCGCGGCAGCGGCGGCTTGGCGGGTGTGTCGGCGCGCGCGTCGCACTCCACCTCGCTAACGGTGCCCGCGGGCTGTCCGTCCACCCACCGGCACGCCCACTCGCCCGGCAGCAGGCCGCCCTCGCCAGCCGTCACCGCGCCCTGCCGCGAGCTTTCCAGCTCCTCTGTCTTCAACATAATCTGCTGGCGCATCGCCTCTACCTGTTTCTTCATTTCCTCCAACTGACATTTCACTTTCTCCACTTGCTTCTTCACCTTTTTTTCCTGCATCAATCTTAATTTTTTACCTTTTTTCACTTTCGAAGACTTTTTTCGTTTTTCTTTGCTAACGAAGCAAATAGATTTTACTACCGACTGAGCATCATTCACCGCCGGTTCTTTGGTTTCTAGCGGTTTTATCTCATTCTGTTCCACTTTATTAATACGGTCTTCTAACTTAGTTATAACTTCTTTTATTTTATCTATTACTTCCTCATGTTTAACATGTTCTTCAAAATTTTCAAGGTCGTTTTCTTCTTTTATTCCCTACATTAAAACAAACACATTTGACATTACTATCTACGTATTAAGACGCGAAGTACATAGTTCACTGACAGTTCTCGAATTTAAAAAAAAACAATGCCTGCTCGCTACACAAGCCTGCAATGTTGCATACAAATTCCATTACTATCTAGCTTGTAACATTTATCATAAACAAAAAGGCGGTAAAGAGTGATGGTTTTTTCACGTGATGTTTCTGTTTGTATGCAGTTCAAAAAATGAGTTCAAGCGATGAAGATTTTACACCAACACGAATTCGTTTTTGCGATTTTTGAGAAAAACACTATATTTGCCTTGGCAGGGAAGTAGGCAATTGCGGGCTTCGTATATTTAACCAATACTCGGCCCGCAAATGCCTACTTCCCTGCCTAGGCAATAATGTAATTAAGGTCTCTGTCCACTACACCGTACCATACCATGACCGTACTATGAACGTATCAGGCCCGGAAGGTAATTAAAGACTGTACACGATAAAATCCGGGCATGCATGCTCTGGTGTATCTTTGCAATGAATGCATATTTTCAAGCAGTTTTTTTAAATAACTTGTTTAATTATAATACTATATAATAAAATAAAATCGTATAATAATGTCTGGGTATGTGTGAGTTTTCGCCGAATATATTCTATTATACCTTTGATATTCTGTACAGCGTTTTTTGACTATCTTCACTTGCTTCCTGCTACAATTTCACAACTGTATTTATAATTTTATAAGCTGTTTTACGCACATTAGAATGTCGTCTTTCCAAAAAATACGTTTTGAAACCAATTTTTATTTGTAGTAGTCAGGAATACTTTTTACTCCAAGCATTGAAATTTTTTTATGTATGGGAGGCATATATTTGTCAAAAAGTCAAATTCGCCAAAGTTAAAAAACCAAAGTTAGAAAAGTTTTAACTATTGTGAAAACATAATATAATAAGGTATAATTTGGCTTGTATAATTAAAAATAATAAAATGTTTATAACAGGAGAAGTTGGTAAAGACTGTCAGAAAACCGTGTACAAACAAATATTGGTACTGTGGATTATACAATGGCCTAAGTCACAGACGCTCTAACATTTTATTATGATTGTATTTTTATTATATAGTTTCATAACCACTGACTATTACATAAAAGAGCTGCTTGAAAATTAGCATTCATTAAAAAAATACACCAGAGCATGCATGCCCGGATTTTATCGTGTACAGTCTTTAGTATTAAAATGTTGGTCGGTGACGGAACGGTCTAGTGGGCAAAGTCTCATACTTTTCAATACAAAGAATATTTTTTTGTCTGACACGTTCCTATTACGGTCATGATGTGCTACGGTGTAGTGGGTAAACCAAAGATCTCATACAACCCGGTTACAGATGTAGTGAAAAATCTTTTCCCATCGTATTTTCTCGGAAATGCTCGTATTAGTCATGCTATTTGAGTCAGACTTGGTACCCATCAAGACAACGTAGGGAAAGGTCGCATCGCGAGATTAATCCTATCCTACTAATATTATAAATGCGAAAGTTTGTGTGTGTGTGTGTGTGGGTTTGTAACCTCTTCACGCTGCAACGGCTGGACGGATTTGGATTACATTTGGAATGGAGATAGCTTATACCCTGGATTAACACATAGGCTACTTTTCATCCCGGAAAATTTTAAAGTTCCCGGGGGAATAACTATAATCGAAATCTAAGCGGACGAAGACACATTAAAAAGCTATTATCCACTAATCCTACTAATCCTACTCATATTATAAACCCTAAGGGGTAAAAGGAGGGTGTAGAATTTTGTATGAGTTTTGTAATTTTTAACGGACTTCAAAAAAGGAGGAGGTTATACTTTCCACTGTATGTATTTCATATTTTGTATTTTCATGTTTTCATGTATGTCCATCGATTTCTTCATCAATTGTTGACCGATTTTAAAAATTCTTTTTTGGGTTGATTGTACACTTCCGAGGTGGTCCCATTGTCACCAAATCTGAATCTAATCAGGGGATCAGTGAGGAATTGAGGGAACTCTTCAAATATTTTAGGCAAACATATAGCGATTATATATTATATTTAATAACAATTCTAGCTTTTGCATTCAGAAAGTATCATTTGGTGAAATGGAATTGATGATAAAGACTACCGAATGGCCACCGGAACTCCTCAACGATTCCTTTTTCAAGGATGGCGATAAGATATCTCGATTGAGATAGTTGAGCGACTACAACGAAGGACATTTAATTGTTTAAATATGACTATGACTTTCCCGCGGCGTTGCTGGCGGTGATCGTGAAATGTCTTTAAGTTTCATATCAACTAAGAAGTGGGACTAGGTAGGTACAAAAGCTTATTATGATCTCTAAAAAGTACAAAATAAAATAAATGATTTAAAAAACAAAAAACCGCCTTAAAAACGCATTTATTTTGTGAAGTTAGAGACGTTTTATACGAATACAAATATTATTTATAGCTTACAGCGACTAAGGGATAAAAGGGGGATGTAGAATTTTATATGAGAGTTCGTCATGTCACTTTTGGCGATTTTGAAAACAATATTCCTAAGAAGTTGAAATGGGGAATAGAGGTATGTATCGAAGTTAAATAAACTAATAGCAATGAGCTATGATAATAGCTATACTGTACTGGGAGTAAGTACAGTTGGTTAGGTTAGGGTAAAGTTTTTTTTGACCATCCAGATTCCGAATAGGCTTAATTAGGTTAAGATTTTTTTGACCACTAAGTACTGAAAATTAAACATGTAAAAAATTAAATACACTAACTTTTCTTTACTACCAATTCAACTTTAGAAGTAAAAACTAATTGGGCACTACATCTACTATAATATACATTACGCGTTAACATTTAAATCGTAAAATTCGTTCATTGTGAAAGTGTGCGACTTTAGTTTTTCATGAAAGTATAATATACAGCGACAGTGTTCTTCGCAGCGTGTCGCGGACGCCAGGGGTGTAAATAGGAGCGGCAAAGCCCGCTCGCGCTCATTGATCGAAGAACTTCGTCCTACTTGCTTTGTTTGGGATATTGTCAATTTGTATTATTCTATACAAAATTAAGATTCAAAAAACTGCGAACCAATTTTTTTTGTTTTATCTTTATAACGGTAAAATGCACAAGCGTCAAATACTGAAACCCGGTCAAGTGCGAGTCGGACTCACGCACCGAGGGTATTTTTATCGACTATGATTTAGGCCGGAGCAATTGTGTGCGCTGGATGTACCTATTTACATCCTATCCCACATAAAATATCAATGCGAATGGTTATGCGTGCGTGAGTTAATTACTTCTTCGCTAAAACGGACGGACGAATTTGGTTGGATATAATTGGGCAGAAGCTAGTATATATATACTAGCTTCTGCCCGCGACTTCGTCCGCGTAGAATTAGTAATTTTGCCATCCCACGGGAACACTGATTTATTTCGGGATTCAAAGTAGCCTATATGCAGTGTATAGGGTGACGGCACCAATGATGGACACTTTCATCTGACCGACACCAGTAATGGACACTTCACTCTTAATTCAAATTCCATTCGGTCCTAAATCGATTGTTGCAAAACAAATGAATAACCCTTATCTTCTGTACAATAAGAATCAAGTGTCCATCATTGGTCCTTTCAATAACTGGTTCCGTCACCCTAAGCAAACTCTATTCTAAATTATATCCAACCAAATTCGTCCATCCGTTTTAGCGAAGAAGTAACAAACTCACGCACGCATAACCTTTCGCATTGATATTATATGTAGGATAGGATGTAAATAGGTACATCCAGCACACACAATCGCTCCGGCCGAAATCATAGTCGATAAAAATACCCTCGGTGCATGAGTCCAACTCGCACTTGACCGGTATTCAGTATTTGACGCTTGCGTATTTTACCGTTATAACGATACAATAAAAAAAAATGGTTCGCAGTTTTTTTAAATCTTAATTTTGTATAGAATAATACAAAACTGACAATATCCCAAAAAAAGCAAGTAGGACGAAGTTCTTCGATCAATGAGCGTGAGCGGGCTTTGCCGCTCCTATTTACACCCCCGGCGTCCGCGACACGCTGCGAAGAACTTTGTCGCTGTATATTATACTTTCATGTATAGACTAAAGTCGCACAATTTCACACTGAACAAATTTTACGATTTAGATGTTAATGCTTAATGTATATTATAGTACATGTAAGTGCCCAATTAGTTTTTAATTCTAAAGTTGAATAGGTAATAAAGAAAAGTTACGGTATAAAATTTTTTACATGTTTAATTTTCGGTACTGGGTGGTCAAGAAATAAACTTTATCCTAACCTAACCAACTGTACATTATAGCTATTATCATAGCTCATAGCTATTAGTTTATTTAACTTCGATACATACCTCTATCCCCCATTTCAACTACTTAGGAATATTTTTTCAATATCGCCAAAAGTTTTTTTTTAATAACACCAATATTAACGTTTATAACTACAAAAATGACGAAATCCCCCTTTTATCCCTTAGGGGTAGTTTTTCCAAAATCGCTGTAAGCTATAAATTTTATTTTTATTAGTATATACCAATTTTCACGTATCTAACTTCACAAAATAAATGCGTTTTTGAAGGCGGTTTTCTGTTTTTTAAAACATTTATTTTATTTTTGAATTTTTAGAGATCATAATAAGCTTATGTTCCTAGTCCCACTTCTTAGTTGACATGAAACTTTAAGACATTTCACGATCGCCGCCAGCAACGCCGCGGGGAAGTCATAGTCATATTTAAACAATTAAATGTCCTTCGTTGTAGTCGCTCAACTATCTTAATCGAGATATCTTATCACCACCCTTGAAAAAAGTATCGTTGAGGAGTTCCGGTGGCCATCTGTGGTCTTCATCATCAGTGCCATTTCAACAAATGATACCTACTTTCTGAATGCAAATGCTAGATTTGTTACTAAAAATACTAAAATCGCTATATATTTGCCCACAATATTTGAAGAGTTCCCTCAATTCCTCACTGATCCCCTTAAAAAATTACCCTTTAGGGTTAATAATATGAGCAGGATTAGTAGGATACTCGTATTAGTAGGATTAGTGGATAATAGCTTCTAGTCTTCGTCCGCTTAGGTTTCGATTATAGTTATTCCCTCGGGAACTTTTAAATTTTCCGGGATGAAAAGTAGCCTATGTGTTATTCCAGGGTATAAGCTATCTTCATTCCAAATTTCATCCAAATCCGTCCAGCCGTTGCAGCGTGAAGAGGTAACAAACACACACACACACACACACACAAACTTTCGCATTTATAATATTAGTAGGATATAATCATGCAAATACACCAACGACTTGACTGTAATACCTTCGCTTCGCCGAGTAAAGTTAAGTGGTGGCTGGAATATACGTTGTTAGTACCCTATTCTGTACAGGTTGGATAATGGGAAGAAAAATAAATAATAAATTTTATTCCCACTATCCAACCTGAGGCAGGTTGGAAGATGGCACTATGATTTCCCAATATCCAACCTGGGTGGGATGGCTAGGTTGGAAGATGGGAATCACTCAAAAAGGGTTGTAGAACCATTCCCTGTTATCAGATTATTTTACAAAATTATCATTAAATAGTTATTTTATATTTATCATTTGACATTATTTGACCTCTAATGTAGTGACGTCACGATCTTTATTGGTAACTTGTATCTAATCTGTGATCAACCATAGTACTGCATATAATACGAGTTCGAAATGCAGTAATATATACAATATTGTGTATATCGAATTTTGTCTTACTTAATTCTTAGATTAACGCTTATTAAAATCAAGACCATTCTTAACTGTATTTAAACATGACAATGTAAGATCTTAAAAAAAAGGGAATGATCAAAATATAAGTCTATTATGGCCCCCCGCCCGTAGTGGGTTAAATTGTCAAACTTAACGTGATCTGACAAAAACGCACAGTGCTGCCAGGCAAAAAAACAATCAACACGTTTTAAAGAAACTCTCAAACATTTTAAAGCATGCATTTTCAAACAAATCAATTTTGTAGTGACGTCATAACCCCATTTACTTTAAAGAATTAAATAAATTAATATACTTGTACAAAATTGATAATAGGAACTGAGAACTTTATTTGTCATCCTAATAAAATTACTTTTTCTTCTTATCTCATAGAGCAAAAACGTTTAAACCTCAATAGTATTCATTCGTGTTGTCTGAAAGGCGATAATCCTTTGACCCGCACTGACACATGCAGTCTTAATTATCTAGTAGATAAAACGACAAGGTTGTACAGTGGCCTAGGAATCAAAATGGTTGACTGTACACGCCAGCGGCAAAACCGCTGGCGAGAGCGGTTGAACGCGCGGGTTTCAGGTGGCTTCGCCGCTACGAACCGAAAAGAGTGAACGCCAGAATACCAGAGGACGTTAACAGTTTATTTTACGTAACACCTGGCCATAATGTGAGTTTTATCGCACGCTGCGCGCACGGTAAAACTCGCATTGTGGCCAGGTGAAGACGTAAAATTGTGTACTCATCACGGGCAGTAAAAAAGAAAGCCCTCTATCGCATATTTACAACCCTCGCCTACGGCTCGGGTCTCAAATACCTGCGATTTCGGGCTTTCTTTCTTTTACAGCCCTTGTTAAGTAATGTACTATTATCTAGTCTAATATTATAAAATTCTCGTGTCACAGTTTTTGTAACAAAACTCATTCGAAACGGGTTGACCGATTCTTATGAAATTTTCTGTGTGCATTCAGTAGGTCTAAGAATAGGACGTAAAGTATCTACATATATAAAAGGCAAACCTGACTTACAGTACCTAGAAACTTGAAATTTGGTACAGGGGATCCTTTCATGATGTAAGTGAGCACTAGAGCAAAGGATTTTCCGAAAATCGACCCCCAACGGGAAGAAATGGGGGGAGTAGCGGGAAACTAATTCTACGCGTACGAAGTCGCGGGCGTCCTCTAGTACTCATAAGGTTTGTTTGATAAAAAAAAACACACGCGGGCGACGCCGGGCGCGGATATCTAGTCTATCTAATATGTAAAATTCTCGTGTCACAGTGTTTGTAACAAAACTCCTCCGAAACGGATCGACCGAATCTTATAATTTGTGTTGTTATATTATAATTTGTGTGTATATTCAGTAGGTCTGAGAATAGGACGTAAAGTACATTTCATAATATTTGTATGAAAATAAAAACACACCCGGGCGCGTACAGCTATTTTTGGTATAAATACCTAGTCGGGTAATAAGTTCTGTTACTGATTACAATTTAAAAAATAAATTTAATAAGTTTTGCATAAACCTGTATATTAATCAAAACTTTGATTTATATATAATAAAAATAATGTATTCTAAACTATTGCAATTATTTGACATACGAGCTTGAAGTATACCCATTTCGGACGAGAAAATCACAGTTCAAATCAAGCACAACACACCGCCACATCTTTTGCGTGACATATTGAACAGACTTTTAGCTTTAAATTCTGATACAAATGTATTCCAAGCAACTATAGATCCGCTTGCACAACGGTCAATCTTGATGTCTCATTAAATCAACTTTACGATTTCATATGATTTTGCAGAAATACGAAAACACACCAAATCTCTTGCTTCATAAGTTGGAATTGAATCTTGTTGAGAAATATAATTTTGGTCTCTAAACATACACAGAGATAGGAAGTTTTATAATATTAAACAAAAAATGTGATTTTGTGAACAAATACTAACTTGAAGCATTTTTAAAAAGTGAAATTTACAGAAAAGTCATGCGTAATTTCATCGATGACGGATGTGAATGTTGAGAGATTGCGGCGACTAACTAGAATGATTATATGTTCTTCAAAATGTAAATTAATTAAGCTTTAAATTTTTATACATATTGAAATTAAAAAATAAACATAAGTTAGTTTTATTTGACTCAACCTTAGTATCAGAACTTATTAACCGACTAGGTATCTAAATCGTGTGATGCATATACATACGAAGCGTATACTACCGAGTTGCAGGTACATTTTATATTACCCAAGGGACACTAAGAGCGACTAATGAGAATATGCAACAAAACTATAAAAAAAAAGGTTTTACGTATGCTTACAGTATCCACAGGTTCCAGTGCTTGGGTAGTATCCCCAGACTTCGCCAGTTCATCGGGAACTTGTTCATCGAGTTTAATATCGTTTGCATTAGAATCCTTCGTTTCTCCAGCGGCGGGTTCCGTGTTCAACTCGTCATTTAACGGTTCAGGTTTACAGACTGTGCCTATTATAGCCGCTACTGCATCTACACATAATTTACAAAATATTTATAAAATGTGCAATACAGTTAAATGAATAATAATATAACCCATTCGTTTTTAAAATATTATTTTATATTATGTCCTGGCTATTGATGTTTCATTTATTATCATGAAGGACCTATATTTGAACGAGGCAAGAAATAAAATAATTTAATAAGGTATAAGAGTTCTCTTCATAGTAGAAGAAAGGTCACTTGCGGAAAATTTAAAAAAAGTAATAAACTCGTTTAATGCCTTTGAAATTTTACAAAAAAAGTAATAATTAACTTTACCTGGTAATTCATTCTTGACATCATTTAGAAAAGGTACATCTTTTTTCGTTTTAATTTTCAACTTGATTTTCTTTCTCACAAAAGGTTTCTTTCGGACAGCCAGTTTTTTCTTAACAGGACATTTTATGTCTAAATCAGTAATAGGTTTCATAGGCGGTTCGACCGGTGAGGCGGTCGCTTCAGGTGTAGGAGGCCTAGATCTACCCTCAAGCTTGACTTTTTCAGCACACTTCGGGAAAACAGGCGTTCTCTTAGTTGCTCTGTCGACTATAGATGGTTTTTTACGTTTTTGACCAATGTTAAATATTTCTTTGATATTTAACTTCCGCTTCATTTCCCGACGTTCACTTTTAGAACCTAGATAATCACGGGTCGGGTCAAACAGGTGCGTGTGGTACAAGGGCACGCGAGCCAGGCCGTTGGCTGCCGGCACGGCGGCTGCCAGGGTGCTCGGCGCCTGACCCTGTGCAGGTAACTGACTCACTCTTGTGTTAAAATTCGGATATTCATGCTTATTCGATTCTTTTAACTTGTACAGCCTGGATAATGTGCATTTCCATTGAAATCCATCATCAAACATAACTTCGTAACTACCTGTTAAAAAAAGATAAAAAAATGTATAATCCAGGTTTTGTCAGTAATTCTAAATAAACGACCAGTATATTCCGTCTAATCGTTTAAATAGCCCGCACAATAATGTACCTGTAGTATGTAGTGTAGGAGATATGTACAGTCAGCAGCAGAAGTAGCTACGCAACCGAAAGGCTCAAAATGATCTGCACTCGACTCTATTGTCAAGAGAATACGTCGTGTCTAGATCATTTTGAGCATGTTATTCTGCTTAGCTACTTTTGATGCTGACTGTACCTAAACTACCTAAAATATAGTTAAGAAATGTTTGTAATGGTTGTTATTGTTAGAATATACAGGGTCGAGTATCAAATGATGCTGGTCAACAGAAGACACTGAGACCCATCGATTTTACCCCGTGTATGTTTAGCGATTTTCTACTATTCGAAAATTATTTAAATTTTTGTTCGCTATTAAAATGTAAACAGTTGAGGGCTTAGGTATGATTTTTTTTCTGAATTTAGTTCATTAGTTGGGCTTGAATACCCAATTAACGTTGCGGGCGTCGCGGCCAAAAGATTAATAGTTTTTAGGACGAGAAAGAAATCCTGAACATTCTTCCTAAATCCATGTCCAACTTTCGGGGCCAATAGTCAATAAAGTTCACATAACATTTTTAACTCGGTGGAACTACGTAAAGAGTAGCGAGAGATTTAATAGGCACAATCAGACTCCATCATCATATCAGCAAGACATGTTAATATTAACATGCCTATAACTAGCGACCCGCACACGCTTCGCTTCGGTTTATGTAAGTTTTCTGTTACACCCGTACTAAAACCAGAATTTATTATACACAAAAACCTTCCGTCAAAAATTAGTAAGTGATGGTAAAAAACCGCATCTAAATCAGTTGCGTGGTTTAACAGGAGTTAGAGAATATAAAGACAGACAGAAAGACAGAAAAACTGAGAGACGCGGAAAGCGACTTTGTTTAACATAATGTAGAGATGATTTCAACTAAAGTTGACTACTGTCCCCGAAAGCCTGCGATTAAGGCTGGAAAAAACAAAAGCCCGCCTTCAAAAACGCAAAAAGTAACTTCATTGAAAATGGTAATGGATCAGTCAAACCACAGATCACAGAAACAAGGGAGATATGTTATGGGGGCGTGGTTCGTGACGCCTCGGTAGGTCAAAATGGCCATATCGGCACAATTTCGGCACGGCGCGGATTTCTGAGCGTTAGGATGTGGAGTATGTGGACGCAATTTCCATCGACTATCAATAAATGGCTTGTTCTACTGCGATAGAATAGAATGGAACGTGTTAATAGTTCCAGCTATTTATCATCATATCGCACGCATAAAACACAAGGAAAATAATTAAACTAATTTTCACGTTATATAAAATTAAATTTCCGTTATAATATAACGAACGTTATATAAAGTTTACACTGTAAGAACATACTCTGAATGACGTACGTAAAATCTGCATTCGGTTCAACTGTATTGCAGAATTAATCCATTGATTGGATTTTAGATAAAAATACAAATAAGATAAAAATATATTAACCAACGATAAAGGCAAAGGCCGAACCCTTTGAGTGAGCTGTGCACACAGCGCTGATCGTCAGCCCGCGCCTACTCACTGGGATAATAACTAAGAGATCATTTTAAAAAAAGGTTCAAGGCTAAAGGTTGACTGGTAGAGAATGCCCCAAAGTATTAAGTCTATCTTTCTGTTTTAAGTTATTTGTACCATTTATTTATATATATTTGTCAAGATCGTAGCAGGTGGAAAGAAGTGGTCTTTGCCTACCCCTCTGGGAAACAGGCGTGATTTAATGTATGTATGTTTGTATAAAATAAAGTTTACATAAACAAGTACTATAAACTAAACTACTGGTTCGTCCCAAATCGAGATCTCGTGACGTGACACTCATAAAAATCTCTAACAGCTCCAGCAAATTTACCACAGAAATGCATACCTATTTAATATAGGTACGATTCCCAATTTCAATTATGTATCAACTTTATGTAAACCGTATTCTTGCTAATCAAATATTCTATTCTATTCTAACATTAATGTAAGTATTAAGTTTAAATGATGTACTTAATTATTTTAACCTAGCAGTAAAGTAAAAATAAAAAAACTTATTCCGTGAAAATTGAATAGTAACTATATTAATTAACGTTGCAAACAAGTTTTACATGGTTATCGATATATTTTGAAACATTCCTGGTGGTATTCCTAAGTGGACTACAGGAAAGAGACACACACCTCTTGAAAAAAGGATCACTAACATGTTACTGTAAGAGTGTCCTTAGTCTGCTGAACCTAAGGACTACTATCTTGGCGCCATCTAGCTGATTAGTAATTAATTAATTACTGGTTGCTAGATGGCAGCTAAGTGACTAGTAAGCGCTACCTTACGTTCAGTTTCTGAACTACGATGGAAAAAAACGACCCTTCAGCATTTTTCACAGTTGAAATCTTAACATAAAACTATGTTACGGCGTTTTTAGTTCGTAAGCTGTAACCAATTATGAGGAGGTTGTTTTTGTAGTAGTGAATACAGCGTAAGCGTAAGAGGCACACATGTTTATAGACACCGGGTCCTATACGAATTTACGCTCATGACATATCTCCCTTGTTTCTGTGATCTGAGTCAAACAGAAGTCGGCTTCTGGTTTTTTTTTTTTTTATTATTATTTTTAGTGATCATTGTAATATTATGCTATTATGTAATCCGACTTTTCAATTAATAAAAAACTATAGGACATTAATAAGAAACTCGCCGCAAGCAACGCCGAGGGAAAATCATAGTGCATATAATGAAACCATTTCATTGTGCTTCGTCATCATCAAGACGATTAATATCATCATAATAGATATATTATCGCCACCCTCGAAATAGGCACCGTTGGGGAGTTCCGGTGGCCATTTGCGATCTTCATTATTAGTTCCACTTCACAAAATAGTGCTTTCCAAGAGCAAATGCACGAGCTACTATGAAATATACCCACATCGCTATAGGTGTGCCTATAATATTTGAGGAGTTCCCAGTTCCCTCGATTTCTCCAAGAACCCACCGTCAGATCCTGACATGTTGACAATGAGACGATCCCATTGTCAACATGTCAGGATCTGACGGTTGACTCCCATTGAGACCAACTAGAAAGTAAACCGTTAAAAAAAAAACAAAGTGGACCAGCAGTCTTCGAGGAATCGGGTATCATAGATTAAAAAAAAACCCCGAAGCATTGAGAACGTGCTCCTTTTTTTGAAGTCGGTTAATTAATAAATTCTTTATTTTACTTAAAACTGGTGATAATTTTGACCGCAACGTTAATTGGACATTTAAGCCCAAATATCGTACAAGCCCAAGTATAGCAAAAATCACAGGTTAACTGTTTGTATTTTATAAAAGACATTAGGTGACAATTGCGTTTGATAAAATTTAACAAAAACTTTCAAAGATCAGAAAATCGCTGAACTTACAAGGGGGTGAAGTCGATAGGTCTCGGTGTCCTCTATTGACCGGCATCGTTTGGTCCTCGACCGATGTTACGGCGGTATACGGCCCGTACCGAAAAGTTTTTTTACAGAGTATATTCTTATATCTTATCATATCAAACTACAATGAACAGCAAGTGTATTTTATTTTATTTATATGATGTATAATTTTTATTTACAATCAATATATGCATTTTATGGTTTGATGGTTTTACGGCTGGACAAGCGGATTTTTTTCTTCAAGCCTGACATTAAGTTTTGCACGGTAGTTTCGGAAACTTTGTTGGCGTGTCTATCCACTTCTTTTTAAAATCTGTCTGATGTTGCTGGAGCACAGTTTTTACGCAACTCTGCTGCAACTAATGCCCAATACCGTTCGAAGGGTTGTAGCTGGGGACAGTGTGGAGGATCATACCTTTGGGCACACATTGCACGTTGTTTAAAGCCAGACACTATTATGTGGCTCGGGCATAATATAATATGCAGTAGCCAGAGCCCTGTTTTATAAAGCTACAAGTTACAAATTACAAGCGGAACTCTCTTTCTAGCAAAAGGAGTTAGAAAGAGACTTCCGCTTGTAATTTGTAATTTGTAGCTTTATAAAACAGGGCCCTGATCGGGCCAAAACAACACATTCCCTTCATGCTGCAGAATAAATGGTAAAATCACACCTTTTATACATTTCTGGACAAAAATATCTGCATTTATGGTACCATTGGTGATAAATGAACCAGTGCATTTTCCACAGGAACATATTGCTTGCCAGATTAAATATTTTTCCCCAAACTTTTCTATGAACATATACATATTTATTTGTGACCTTATTTTCGGTTGTGAAGAATTGGTCACCTGGCAAAGCCGTAAAATGTGATTTCACATACATCACCATACACACACACATACATACACACATCGTCCATGAGAACGCATGTTCTGTCCAAATTGCAAAAAAGCTTGTACAATTTTCGCGATCTTGTAACAGAACTATTGTATTGCTTTACCGACTATTTTGGGGCTTTTATTTTTTTATAGATCTTCAAATTTTGACGCACTTTCGCTCTCTGGACCTTAGAGGTACTATTTTCCATTTTTTTTGCCGCATCCCGCACCGATAAACTACAATTATTCTTTTAAATAGACACTATTTTCTTTTATTTTTTTTGTTTGAAGGACCCGTTGGGTGTCCACTTTGAGCTGTCTTGAATTCCAATATTTCGTACCGTCGCACGACTTATATTCACCATTTCCAACGGCTGCAAAAGTTGAATCAGGATTTTCAAGGTACGTTCGCAAAACAGTTTCTCTACGAATTATTTTATCGTCCTGTATGTTAAATAAAAACAATACCTAGCCCGAATTAATTATGTCAAGCGATAAATCAAGATGACACAACTGAGGAATATAATCAGAAAAAAAAATCGTTTACCGTATCGTATTTTACTGGTATGCAGACTCTGTAAAAAAAACTTTTCGGTACGGGCCTTATATATGCTCGGCACTCCTACTTCTGTGGAAGGAGTTATTACTTCCCTGTCCATCTAAATATATCAAGACCGCACCGCTCAAGTTTTTAATATAAAATATCAAAATGATGAGTACCATTTCCCAGGTCAGTCTGGACAGTTGCAATAAATCTACGATTGTCTCTCCAGCGTGCCAAGCATCTTTCGCCCACAGCAAATGACAGTTTTTGTTTTTCTTCTGCTTTAAATTCAGGAACACAATCTCTGGCAGCAGTTGAGACCGAATTAGCTGGTGACATCGGTCTTAGTTCAGAATTAGTGATAGATCTTAATCTTGAACTGTTTATGCTTATCCATTCATTATGCCTAAAAAAAAACTTTGAGTTAACAAATGAATATACATTATTAAATAATCTAATAAGTACGCTATAAATAACCACATTACATAATAAAATTAGAAATAAAACATCGAAGAATATCCGCTGACCATAGGGCATTAGTCAACGTCAAAGGTACCTAAGTGATCAAAATCAACGTTTCAAAACATGTTCTACCATGACCCCCCAGATACGAGGGGCACACTGAAATGATCGGGAATAGAATATTTCGGATTGAGTTACAATAAAATATATTTTGGAATTTGAATACTGGCCCCTAGAATCTTAATGACATTCAAACAATTAAAAATAAATGTGTCAGCGAACTTGTTTCGATTTATGATGTTGAAGCACCGATTCAAACGAGTATATACCGCTGGTATGCCGAGTTCCGACGCGGTCGTGTGTCGCTCAGCACTGTTCCTTCTGCAGGTCGACCAAGAACAGCGGTCACGCCTGAAAACATCGCAGCTGTGCGAACTATTATATTAGATGACCGTCATGTGACATACGAGCAGATTCGGGCCTTTATCAGTATCGGAATGACTGCAATTCAGTTGATATTACATAATGAGCTGTGTGTAATGTCAAAAAGCTAGTTTCCCGCTGGGTTCCCCACAATTAGACCGAAGAGCAAAAGGCGCCTCGTGTTGATTGTTGCCTGAATACTCTGCAAAGCTTCAACGGAGGGAAGTTAAATGCCGTTTATAATATCGTCTCAGGTGACGGACGAATCATGGATTTATTCATACGAACCTGAAAGAAAACATCAGTCAGCAATTTGGGTCTTCGAAGACGAGGTCAAACCAACGAAAGTGGTTCGCTCCCGCAGCGTGTCAAAGAAAATGGTCTCTACGTTTGTCTCGAAAAAGGGGCATGTTGCTACAATTCCTTTACAGAACGGTTACCGCTGAGTGGTATATCACGGTTTGTTTGCCAGAAATGATAGCCGAACTCCGAAAAAATAACCCGAAACGTCGCATCATCTTACATCACGATAATGCGAACTACCATACAGCTCGGAACACAAATGATTATTTGAAGCAGGAAAACGTTGAGCTGGTCTGCCATCCTCCGTACAGTCCTGACCTGAGCCCAAACGATTTCTTTACATTCCCTAGAATTAAAGATTTATGACGTGGTCATCGGTTTGAAGACCCCGAAGCAGCTGTGGAAGCGTACAAATCAGCAATTTTGTCAACATCAACTTTAGACTGGAAGTACTGTTTAAATGATTGGTTTGCACGAATGGAAAAGTGCATTAAATTGAACGGAGAATACTTCGAAAAACAATAAAATACAATTTAGCTATACCGTGCATGTGGTTTTTCTTATTCCCGATCATTTTAGTGTGCCCCTCGTATAACAGATTAAACTAGAGTGTCAGTATCAACTGAAAATTTAATTGGACAGAAAAAAAAAGATCATACTCGTAATAACACAAGGACACAGAAGCAAAATGACAAATCAATATGTCAAAGCGAATAATAATACACGATTTCATAACTAAGCATCTCTTTACTGAAAACTTCAATAAAGAATGATAAAATAAAAGTTATTTATGTAAATGGTACATAATGAAGCTTCTTAAGGTACGAGCGCCGAGGTTAGAGCGCGAGCTTGCAATTCCATTTACATTCCAATTAAAGGCACGAGTACCTTAAGAGCTAATTATGAACCGTTGCATACATAACTTTTTCTACAAGCTTAAAATAATAATGACAGAAATGAACAACCGCTAACTTTTCTCGGTTTTTCTGCTAACAAATTACTTGTCAGCAAAGTTTTTTCCATTATTCCGATTGTAGTTTGTGAATTTTATTGTTAAATGTTAACAAATTTTATGCAAATTTTAGAAGTTACTAAAACAGTTCTGACAATTTATCATAAAAGTTGGAAAGCCAAACGAAACGCCATGGTAACCAAATAACAAATCGATGGATATTGCTATCTATTTTTAGTAATTTAATAAAAATTAAATTTTAATTAGTCTTAAAATATAATTTTGTTTTGAATATATGTAATTTTGATTAGTATTAAAATATTTTTAACGGTTTAATATGCAAATTAGGATTTCAAGTGTAAACTAAATGCCAAGACTCATATCCGGAATGACCGTAACCATGGAAATAACAATTATTATAGAACAATTATTACCATGGCAACGCACATTATATAATTGTTTTCCCGCTTCGATTACGCAATAGGTGGTATTCTGATACCGTTAACGATATCAATATTAGCGGATTATAGTACGCGAGTAGAAAAAATATTTAAGCACATCTCTCAACAACCTAAGGACCAGAATGACGCAAGTCCACATGAACGTTGACGCTACTCTAGGATATATCAAGCGACAGAAAAAGAAAAAAAAATGTATTTCAAAATGTCAGAATTTAAACTGTACCGATTTACTAAATAAGTACTTACGGCAGCAAAAAAGGATTTATTTAAAACTAGCTGCCCGCCAGCGGCTTCGCCCCGCTGCAAATTTCCGACCATCCCGTTGGATTTTCAATTTTTTTCTTACATATAAACCTTATCCTGACAATAACGAACACAACAAAAAAGGAAACAGCTAAATCGGTTCAGCCGTTCTAGAGTTTTGCGTTTAGAAACACTTTAGTGATTCATTTTTATTTATATAATAGCGGCCCGCCAGCGGCTTCGCCCCGCTGCAGTTCTGACTTTCCCGGTGGATTTTTAATTATTTTCTTTCATAAAAACCTTGTCCTGACAATAACGAACACAACAATAAAAGAAATCAGCCAAATCGGTTCAGCCGTTCTCGAGTTTTACGCTTAGCAACACATTTAGCGATTCATTTTTATTATATAGATAGACAGAAGATAGAAGTTAGAAGATATTGCCAAAAACACAAGATGAAGTAATAGGAACCCTTTCAACCCTCGACGGAAATGAGAGGTGTTATAGTCGTTTTGCGTGTTTATCTAACGTATACAGGGTGGAAAGTTGAGATGGGGCAGTTAGGGCAGCTACTAGATACCTTGCTGCTACGCGAAAATGCTCTTAGGAGACCTTTACTAACTTTAAAAGCCATGAAAATCGACAAACACTAATCAATGACATCTGTCTGACTCAACTTCTTGTATATACTATTTTGAGACCCCATTTCATCAGTTTCTTTTGCTGTTGACTGTACCGGCAAGAAAGAAATTTATACGCCTTCGGTGCCTTGCCTTACATGAAAATAGCTCGAACGATTTAACTGGTTTTTTTTTTGTGTTCGTACCGTGAAATACGCCAACAATGCCACCTAGAGTATCATTGCCCATAATACAAATTACAAACAAATTCGTTAATGAGGAAAAAAACTTCATTATGGCAACATTATTTATTACTAGATGCAAACCCGGCTTCGCTCGGGTAAAATGTAGACTCATAATAATATTCCACAATCAAAAATTTCAAAATCAATCACTCTTGTACAGACGACCATATTCCCCATACTGTTCCCGTCCGGTATTAATATCATGTACCAAAATTATTATTTTTTCGACTAAGACCTAAATAAACTACTAAAATAAAAATTATTCATTGGAGTCCGTGTCGTTCGACATCCTGACGCTAGCTGCCGCCCCGCTCGCGCGCGCGCCGCGCAACATGTCATTTCGAACGCGATGCTCACTAGACGCGATTGGTGTGCCGGAGTCTTATATCTTATTTACTTACCCAAGTCTCTGTCTCACAATCAAAGAAATTAGATCTTAGAGGTCACAGTGCAGAACGAAATACAAACCTGTGATACCTGTGACACGTGATGACGTGACACCAACGCCATATTGATGACATTGACATGTTTACTTCACAACGCCATTATATTATAGCAATTTATTCATTTTTATATTGAAAATACTCGATAATCCGAATTTTCCGCCTATAAGTTGTCGACTCGAATCGACCAAATTTTTACGCTCTTCAATTTCATGTGCATTTCGTTCGAGTCTACTGTAGACCGGTCAAAAATTTGGTCAGCAGTGCATGTCTACTATTCATCATGGCGAAGACGCAGGTGAGTGCATCCAATTATATGTGTTATTACAGGTCGATTCACGAGAGTTGGCACGAATGGATTGAACTAGTGAACGAAAGTATACAAGTGTGTAAAATAATAACTGTTTTCGGTTTGAAATTCGAACATCGGTTCAAAGGACGGCACTCACACAATGTTAGGTAACATTACTTTCGTTCAATCCAATCGTGCCAACTCTTGTGAATCGACCTGTAATAAAATACACCTTGTAGAGTATTTTAGCTTAGGATTTAACATTCCAGGTTTTATACAACTAAAGTTATGATCATGGGTAATGTTATCCGTTAATGGTCTAAGAGCTGGCTACGGAAATAGGTATGCAATTTATAGAGTAACGAAATCCCTCTCGTTAGGGTGCCATACCATCATTATTAATTGTTAATTAGTTTATTATAATGGCAATGTTATATTCGAATGAAATACATAATTAGCTATTATATCACACCAAATTCAGAGCTCTATAAATTGCACACCTTCAATTTATTTTACAACCCCTTTGTTGCCCATCCACTCCCACACCCACCTCTGAACAGCTGCCAAGTGCCCGAATTAATTAATAATGATAGTATGGCACCCTAACGAGAGGGATTTCCTTGCTTTATAAATTGCATACCTATTTCCGTAGCCAGCTCTCCGTCCATAATTTTTGAACGTGTGACCGTCAACTTTGCCCGATGTCGAAAGAGCATCAGGGTTGTTTGAGCAGGCTACCTTTGAGTGGGACACGGGCTGTTAATATAGTAAAGTATATTTCTTGAGAAATAATCTTTAAGTATTATTGAGTACCTACCGGTTGTGATTTATTAATTATTTATAAAAATAGATTGTAGTAAGTGTAAATAGTAAGTGTTATATAAGTAAGTGTAAAATCTTTTTTCGTGAGTTTGTATAATGTACAAGTAACCAAAACTTTTCTTAAAAAAAAAAATCTATTAGGTAAATTATACCTTTAAAAATTTGATTGATCTCAATTACCTATATTATGGAGAATAAGAGATATGAAGTGAAGAGGTACAAGTGAACTATAAAAAGTTATTTGGAGTTTGTTAATTCTTTTTTCAATTTTTTTATTATAATAATACCTAGTTATACTTTAAAAATACAGTGTTTTATTTTGTTAATTTTGAATATGGTATGTCCTAAAACTCAAATAAAGCAAATAATTAATTCAATTAATCAAAATAGCTTCATTTAAATCTTTAAGCCTAATGTGACAACCCTAACATTTTGAAATGTTGGCTGAAAGTCTAGATAACATTGCCCGCCCTTAAAATAAATTAGATAAAATCAGGCTTTAAATTAAGACTTAGGACTTAATGGAAGCACATGACCATATTGCTTTAGCAAAGATTACAAAAAAACATAGCTCTTATAGAAAAAAAAAACGAAAAATTGTTTTTTTATATAAAATTCGGGCAATGTTGGCGTTCCTATTTCACGGTAATTATAAGTATAAGGTTTGTATGAAAGTAAAAATCCAATCCATCGACCAGCTAGTGCAACACAAAACCGGTCCCCATCACCTAAATTTTCGATTGAGAAGCATAATAGCCGGCGCACTGTGGAACAAAAATGGCCTCTCCATAGAAATAGGGACTTAATTTTCTAAGTGCCAATTTTTTTAATTGAAATAGAATTTACTCCTCATAATTAGGTAAAAAAATTAATATGGGTCAATTTGGCTGGAAAACCGCCGAGTAATAATTTTTTTACGAAAATTTTGTATGGAGCGTATATGAAAAAACGGAATATCTCAGAAAGTGCACAATTTCCCGTAATATCCTTCCGCACGAATTTAGTACCAATTATTTATGATTTTTCGGCGTATTCAAAATTTTCCGGGCAGGGGCACTTTTTAAAAAAAAAATCAAAAACGTTTTATATAGGGAAAACTTGGTTTTAAGTAGGTATTTAAGTTTTCAAGACACGTTTAATCATGGAATAAAATTAAATAATGGCTTTAGATGAGATGGATCATTGGAATAATGACATATCTCACTTTTTGACCCTTTATCTCTCTCGTACATTCGGTGCTCATTAAGTGTATGATTAAAAGTAAAAATTAACTAAATGACTCTTAATTATTATTAATTAATGTTCTAAATAAAATGTTCCAGAAGGAATAAACAATAAAATTTAACTGCAACCTATTTATTGCATATTACTAATGAGAACCCTTTGAAATCTGGGTAAGTAATTATCATCCTTAATGATAATAAGATAATATTCAATTTATACTTTTACTTAATGCCAACTCATTAAGAATAATTAACAGTAGTTTAGTAAATTTTTACTTTTAATCATACACTTAATGAGCACCGAATGTACGAGAGAGATAAAGGGCCAAAAAGTGAGATATGACATTATTCCAATGATCCATCTCATCTAAAGCCATTATTTAACTTTATTCCATGATTAAACGTGTCTTGAAAACTTAAATACCTACTTAAAACCAAGTTTTCCCTATATAAAACGTTTTTGATTTTAAAAATAAGTGCACCTGCCCGGAAAATTTTGAGTACGCCGAAAAATCATAAATAATTGGTACTAAATTCGTGCGGAAGGATATTACGGGAAATTGTGCACTTTCTGAGATATTCCGTTTTTTCATATACGCTCCATACAAAATTTTCGTAAAAATATTTACTCGGCGGTTTTCCAGCCAAATTGACCCATATTCATTTTTTTACCTAATTATGAGGAGTAAATTCGATTTCAATCAAAAAAATAGTCACTTAGAATATTAAGTCCCTATTTCTATGGAGAGGCCATTTTCGTTCCACAGTGCGGCGCGGCGCACATTTGAGTAGTTTCACTATCAACACACACATCATCAGCATTGTTAACGGTAAAATAATGTTTGAAATAAACCAACGATTTTCGAACACAGAAATCGCCGATATTCATTTAACCAAACCCTATTTCTAAGCGTTCGTTGTCCGTCCGTCCATCCGTACTAACTTTAAACGTTATGTATCTTTTGAATCGTAATAGAAAGCCGGTTGTTTTTTTTACAGAATATGTGTTGTAACGGCGGTCTTCTTAGCAAAAAAACCGCCTACAAAAACGCAAAAAACATATACTAATATAGGTCAGTCTAACAGAAGTCGGCTTTGGCACAGAATAAGTAATAGTACAAGTACAGAAGCGACTCCCTGTGACAGCAAACATGCGAATTTAAACCTACTCAGAACGCGTTAACGATAATAGAACAAGTGCACGACAAGGAAGTGACCTTGGTTGCATTTCTGCGATCAATAGTGGGGGCGCTCCTAACGAGGCAAAATGTACCTTAAATATGCGCCTCGACAGTCTGTATTATTTCGCCTGTCATGAGCTTTACTGACTCCGCCCACTTCGCAGGGCAGTTACTTGTACTAATACTTATTCTGTGGCAGTTCTAAGAAAACAAATCAAATTTATTATTAAATGTAGTTTTCTTATGTAGTTCGCTTAAGTCAAAAGACGAGAAAATATAGTACATGCCTGGTTAGCAAATGTTGTCCGCGACTTGTTTGTTGTTTGCTCGGATCTCCCTTTCATCTACGTAATAAGACGTAGTTTACTAGTTTTATAATAGTATTGTGTTGTTTTAACAAATAACCAGTATATACTGACCTTCCTTTAGTAGGCAGTCACTATTACTGGGAGATCTACTTACACTGAACGCTCTTTAAGTCGAAAACTGCGAAACTGTGGACGAGTCTTAATAAAATAAATAATATTACTTATACCGCTTTTTTTGCGTAGAGAATTCTAAACTGTAATGATTGTGTCAGTAATTAAGTACAGCTACTCGTAACTACCTACCTAGATCGAAGTTATAAATAATATGAATATTAATCTTACCTTTCGATATCCTTAGGCAGTCTAAATAATGACAAGTCGACATTCCTGTCATTATTTAAGCACCCGTATGCTTTTCCCTTTTGCCTTTTGGCTTTTCGAGGAGCCATAGGTACATACCTATTCAAACAAAAACTCGAATTACTTTCGCAGCGGCGTACTGCGGCGCGCGTCAAGAGGAGCGCTCGCGTGTCACTCAACTGATTAACCTTCTGTAGGCGGCCGCACATCGTGTAGGCAATAGCGCCGAGTGTGGCTTTGGTTAAAAATATTGTGAGTCGCCGACTTCAGTTTGACTGACCCATGGAGAAGAAAACTAATGGAGGACGCAAGTGGGCGTTCCCGTGTCGCCGAGTGTTTGTGCAGTTGCACAAACTTCGACCACAGACTATTATCAGTCTTATGTCAACCGACTCGGTGTATATGACATTTGTGTAATTGAGAAAAAAAAATATCAATGTAAAAATGCCGTGTTGCGCTATCTCAAACTGCAAAAATGCAAGCAGATCAAAAACAATGTCTAATGCGGGCATTTATTGTCATTGGTAAGTATTAATTAACTATTTATTGAAATAATACAAATGTTAATCTTCATTCATTCATTTAATTCGCGTCCAATATTGAGTAATAATCTACTCTATACCTTAGAAGTTACAGTTCATAATCATATATCATGCCAACTGCCAATTAATCTAGATTTTTCGCTACTCCGCTACTCCAACTGTCAAACAATACTTGCTACTCGAGTGCTGTGCTAAGTTTTATCGACACGACATTCATATCGACAAAAGTTTAATCAATTATTATGTTAACCGCGACGTGGAAGAATGTAATAGATACAGTAATTTAAGTGTTAATTACATGATCGTAATGTCAATTGTAATTAATACCTTTTTACGGTTACATAGCGTGTAAAACCTTTCTGCACTAAAGATGAAAGTGAAGATCCAGTGATGGCTTAGTTAATGTTTAAAAAGTCTTATCAACCGTTTTAATAAGTAAATATTTTAAATTGGCAACCTGTGTTTCATTCATTACCGCCATCATCCAAAGGTATTTATTTACTCCATTCAGAGCCCGCGCACAAATTCATGGCCGAACAGGAAAAAAGACCCCCAGACATTTTTTTCTTAAATATCTGCAATGTACAGATTTCTCCTTCTCAATAGTTTTATTACATGTATGCATACAGATGACTCCTGCTACTTTTTAGTTGTTCATATTTTTAACAATTATGACCCGTTTTCACTGTCGCTACATTTCAAAAAGAAACCAAATATTAATATAAATATGACAAAATATCGACAACTACCTATGTTGTACCCGGATCCCTATCTTTATGCCAAAAGGTCTTGTCGTAATACGGAATTCAAAGCCACATACGACTTATTAGTTTCGGACGTAATCGGGCGTATCGAAACATTTCAATTCAACCAGAACCGAATATAGCGCCATTTAATGCCGAGTAGCTGGACGACGATGCCATGTCTTTTCTGGATATCAAGCGTCAACAACTAAAAAGACATATGTCACATTTCTGTTACACTCTATTTTAGGCCGTTAGCTGCTTAAGTTAGAGTAGAGATCCTTTCTGTAAATGGTACTCGGTAACACCGTATGGGTATTGTAACTTTTTACCAATCAAAAGGGTTTTGCAATAGTGTGCCGCGTATCAATTTAACCATGCCAGTTCCCCTTATTCTCTATTCCCTGGAGTGACCTATTAGGTACCTAACAATTTTTTTTCGTTCTTGAAGGCGGTTTTTTTGTTTTTTGAAACATTTGTTTTATTTGACACTTTTGAGTGATCATCATAATAAGCTTATGTAGTCCCACTTCTTAGTTGATATATGAAACTTTAAGACATTTCAAGCTCGCCGCAAGCAATGCCGCGGGTAAATCATAGTCTTTTTTAAACAATGAAATGTTCTTCGTTGTAGTCTCTCAACTATCTTAATCGAGATATCTTATCGCCACGCTTGAAATCGGTACCGTTGAGGAGTTCCGGTGGCCATCTGTGGTCTTCATCATTAGTTCCGCCTCAGCAAATGATACTTTCAGAATGCAAATGCTGGATTGTGACTAAAAATACTAAAAATCGCTATTTGTTTGAATACAATATTTGAGGAGTTCCCTCAATTCCTCACTGATCCCCTCATTAATGGAAGAACACAAAATGACGATGCTGCAATGCAAAAAACCCATGGACTTGTACCTATACTGGACTGATTACTGTGATAAAAAAGTGTGACCGACAAGGAAACCATACTAGAGAATTGCATCTCGTTTTAATTAGGGTGACCAAGTACATCTGCGGTGCGGATACCAGAGGCCCGTTTCACGAAGCTACAAGTTACAAATTACAAGCGGAACCCTCTTTTTAGCAGTACGAAATAGAAAGCTGAATAAATGTTGTTTGAGATGTTATTTTTTTCTTTGCAAAACCTTTAGTATTTTCAAACATACTGACTATTTAATTAAAAAAAATAGAAATCGGTTTTGATATTTTCGACATTTTACTTTTTTTCTAGAAAACTGTATATTAAATGTCCCAAAAATGAATTCCTCATGTCTGGTTGATCAAAAAATGACACCACACACGAGGTAGTAGATAAATTTTAATGCTTCATGGCCAGTTCTCGCCTCAGTTAGTTCCGCCCGCTGTCTTAATTCGCGCTGCCGCGCGGGTGTATTTATTTATTCTACTCGTCTCAAATAAATGGTATAAATTTAAACTATATGTTTTTGAAATCTGCATAAATTGGGCTATTGGACCGTATTTTTTTTATATGATGTTGTACATATATTATAAAATATTGTGTGTTGAAACAAAAAGATAAGGTGATGTTGTGAAACTTCTTTATGTATCTCAATAAAATTATATTTAAGAGTGTAATTATTATATCAAA
Organism: Acleris cristana; assembly: GCA_948252455.1. Classification (NCBI taxonomy): domain Eukaryota; kingdom Metazoa; phylum Arthropoda; class Insecta; order Lepidoptera; family Tortricidae; genus Acleris; species Acleris cristana. The sequence continues at coordinate 23,577,216 of OX411772.1, read as the reverse complement.
AATGAAAGCCACATCCATGGTTTATCAGAAAATGATACCACACTCGAAGTGATAGGTAAACTGAAGCCGATATATTTTTTTATCTGAAGCGCGGCGGCGTGTAACTTTGAATACCCCCCTCCCTACCCACCAGGGGGTGGCTGATGGCTACCGGGCTAAATCAGCTAAGTTTGACCTAGGATACATCTGTGCCAAGTGAATTCATCCGATACCAAATTTTGACCTCTCCATACATCGGGTGACACTACCGCCCGTACTACTAGAAGTATACTTTCAGAAATAATCAATTTAGTAGTTTCATACAAAATATATGAAACATACCTATTTCTTGCAAATCCTTCTCTTTGATCTGTTATGCACGTCGTTCGTAACCATGGACTTGTACCTATACTGGACTGATTACTGCGATAAAAAAGTGTGACCGACAAGGAAACCATACTAGAGAATTGCATCTCGTTTTAATTAGGGTGACCAAGTACATCTGCGGAAGTGCGGATACCAGTGGCCCGTTTCACGAAGCTACAAGTTACAAATTACAAGCGGAAGTCTCTTTCTATTTCGTACTGCTAGAAAGAGGGTTCCGCTTGTAATTTGTAACTTGTAGCTTCGTGAAACGGGCCACAGGATTTTTTTAAAAGTTATAAATGTGTAAATTTACATAAGTAAGAAATAATCTAAATTGTTAAATAAAATAAGAATATTTATTTAAGAAATATTTATTCATTGCAAATTATTATACATCTATATATATAAAAGGCTAAACTGACTGACTGATGTATCAACGCACAGCCGAAACTACTGTACCTAGAAACTTGAAATTTGGTACAGGGGTTCCTTTCATGATGTAAGTGTGCACTAAGAAAGGATTTTCCAAAAATCGACCCCCAACGGGAAGAAATGGGGGGAATAGCGGGAAACTAATTCTACGTCTCCGATGGCACCCTGTATATATCACATCTGGTAGTCTTATCGAATAGAGCTGCGCAAAGGGTGACCTTCAATCGCTGCAGCAACCACTTTCTCCAGTGATTGGAAAATGCAGCAGAGGTTTTTCTTACACAGAAATTGATGCTCTTTCAGATGAGCTTTGGTGTTTTAAGGAGGTCGATCGTACTAGATACCTAAGTACGAGGCGTCCTTATCATGCTGCTGCCACTGATAAGGCCAGTGATGGGGGTTTGCAGCACTGCATAATTGTATAGTCCTACCCCTCCCGATTCGAGAAACAAACGAAACTTGGGAATCTTATCGTACTAGAAACCGGATTTTTTAGTTTTCTTTAAAGTACGTTTTTAATACCGCGGTAAGGTTTTTTCATGGACTTGTACCTACACTGGACTGAGTACTAACTTTTCCTAGCCAATCAAAATTGAACCATATTACAAAGCAAGACAGTTACAATTAAGTGATGATAGGAGATGAGGACGAGTGAGAGCAACCAAACTGAGGACGGTGTCCCACTCACACAAGTTGCCAATGTAAAACAGGTAATGACATAGTGGTATTCAAGAATACTGTAAATCATTACCTGCATATATACTAAATAGCTACATTTATATAACAGATTTTACGTTTTACCTAATTTGTAAATGTTTAAGATTCTAACATTATTTACTGATTAAAACACGTTAATGAATAAAATACTGTGGTAATCAAGTAGTAATTGTAAATTTTGGCTGGTATCCCCAACGTAGACATATTTCAAATATTTGTTTTAATGGTTGTCAACTAACAAAACAAGCTAAAAATGGTGAAAATATGTTGTGTAAAGGGTTGTAGAAGTGAAAGCTTTGGTGACTGTGGAATATCATTTCACAGGTAAGGAACATTTGGCTCTATTTTACGATAAAACGAGAAAACCATGCCTAACTTATTAGGGTGGCTATGATTTGGGCCGGTGTGAGTATGGGTACGAATGCAATTTCATAGATAAGTTGGCAGAGCATTTATATTTGGTACTTAAACACTATACAAATTCTCGATATTTAAAAGTTTTGTGTACTGGTAGTAGTTATAAGTCCATGAAAAAACCTTACCGCGGTATTAAAAACGTACTTTAAAGAAAACTAAAAAATCCGGTTTCTAGTACGATAAGATTCCCAAGTTTCGTTTGTTTCTCGAATCGGGAGGGGTAGGACTATACAATTATGCAGTGCTGCAAACCCCCATCACTGGCCTTATCAGTGGCAGCAGCATGATAAAGACGCCTCGTACTTAGGTATCTAGTACGATCGACCTCCTTAAAACACCAAAGCTCATCTGAAAGAGCATCAATTTCTGTGTAAGAAAAACCTCTGCTGCATTTTCCAATCACTGGAGAAAGTGGTTGCTGCAGCGATTGAAGGTCACCCTTTGCGCAGCTCTATTCGATAAGACTACCAGATGTGATATATACAGGGTGCCATCGGAGACGTAATCAGAAGTGACAATACTTAATTAAGCATTAAATTGAGATTACAGTAACACAGGAATGCAGGTCGATAGTTGCATTATTTAATTTTAATCATGTAATCTTTAAAATTCAATTATGACTTTCAAACAGCGTGGTCACCCTACAATCAAGAAAGAGATGCAAAGATACACTTGTTCCACATGCGTTATGCGTATCACATGTTTACTAAGAGTGACTTAGTGACATTGTCATTTTATTCTTAAAAGTATCATAATAATACACTTTTCTGAATGAAAACCAAAGAGGTTTTCATGAAATAATTAGGGTAACCATGATTTAGTGAATTAGTGACATAATTGAAGAATAAAATTAACAAAAAAAAAAAGAACGTTTATTTCAAGTAACTCCTATTACGTTGTTATGACCATCAATTACCAGGTCTGAAAAAGTGGTTTCTGATTACGTCTCCGATGGCACCCTGTATAATGAGTCACGTCATTAATGGGGGAACACGAAATGGCGATGCTGCAATGCAATAAACCTGGCCGCGTTTTTTTTTAAAGAAATATTATAAATTTGGTTTCTAGTACGATAGGACTTTAGCTCGATTTTCGACGGGTGTTCGGGTTGTCGTGTACAGCTGTCCATAAAACTTCTCGACTTCCGCCAATAGCTCAGGTTTGGATGAAATGAGTCTGCCGTCGTCGGTCTTCAGCTTCATCAATTGGCTTTGACCAACAGACAGATCCCTGGCAAACACCTTAGAGCCCCTGTTACGCTCAATAGCCTCTTCAACACTTTTAGTATTGAATCAGCATATATCACGCTTCAGAGACTTCGAGATCTGTCTGTTGAGCTGCCGATAGCGACAAGCGTCACCAGAGGACTGCAGTCATTTCGCGCCTCAACTCCATGAGCCTAAGGGTGGAGTCCGAGAGCTTCCTGGTTTTTGTAAGTCGGATCTTGAAGGACTTACACCCGACCGATTGGACACCTTCCACAAACCTGTCGTTGTAATCGTCCACGTCACTACCTAGGCACTCCAAACGGTTTTGAAGCTCGAGCTGAAAGCTCTCGGGGTTTTGGAATTGAGCGGGTGCCGGGCGGAGCGTAGACTTTATCAGTCGAGACCTTCCAAGCTTGAACTGGATATTCAATGAGCCTCGCACCATACGGTGATCACTCCCGGTTTTAACCGCACTGTGATCACGGAGACATCATTGAATATGTGCTTTTTCGTCGACATGATAAAGTCTATCTCATTCTTCGTTACACCATCAGGGCTCCACTTCCTATGCTCACGTTTTCTGAAGAAGGAGTTCATCAAATAGAGTCCCTCCTTCACCATAAAACTGGCCAGTAGGTGGCCCCGGTGATTCCTTTGCCCCACTCCAAAATTCCCCACTCTCTGCTCTTCACCGTCTCGTTTGCCCAGCTTTGCGTTGAAGTCCCCCATAACAACCGTGAAGTGAGTTTTGGGGTTATGCATGGCTCTGGAAATATCCTCATTCATAGCCTCTACCTCATCGTCGGAGTGCGTCGAGGTCGGAGCATATACCTGTATGATCTTCAACGAATATCGTTGGGTCATTCTGAGTACAAGGCACGCTACCCTGCTCGACACGCTCTCGATCTTCACCACGTTGTTCTCGAGGGACTTGTGGACGATAAACCCTCCTCCTTGGACCTCCCTGGGACTGATGGTCGCCCTCCCGGAAATAGAGCAAGTTACCGGACTTCAGGGTTATCATGTCCTCCCCTCTCTACGGACTTCTGACAACCCTATGATTCCCCATCTCAACCTGCTCAATTCCTCCTCCTTTTCAAGCAACTTTTCGTCGGTCCGCAATGTCCGGCAGTTGTATGTTGCCAGGGCCAAAGGTCGTCGTTTCTGGTAGCCGGGTCTCTGCCGGAGATTACCTAAAGCACCGCCTGCCCCGCCGTTACCATGGCCGCTACCGGAGCCAGGAATAGCGGGGCCGCCGGGGACCAGGGGTCTGGGCTGTTGTTGTGCATTATTTCTGGCTTTTGATCTAGAACCGTTGGGGGGAAAATGCCGCAGTCGCCACGCTTGGCAGGCGGGTTCGCGACCGCAGTTGTACCGTGTAGTCCGCGGAGGACGCTGCTGCCCATCCTCCGGTTTATCCCTTAGTCGCCTCTTACGACTAGTGTTGGTAACGACTCGAGTTTTTTAATTCTACATTGCAAGAACTCGAGTCGTATTTACGGAACTCGGAGCTTAAAAGACTTCCGAGTCTTTTTAGTCCTGAGTCGAGTCCTTCTTCGAGCCCTATCGAGTCCTGTAATCACAACTCAAGTTTTAGAAAAAACTCAAGGCGTCTTATCTTTTATAGTGTTTTTCAGTTACAGGTGTGCATCAAAAAAACTCGAGTCCTATAATGAAGACTCACATTTGAAGTTTCTATCCAAATATGAAATTGACATGATGTCATGTTCCAGAAAAGTTTTGAAATAAAAATAAATACATGAATTGTTTTTAAGCAATAAGTAGGAACTAACATTTTTAATAATTTAAATCCGATATGGTTGTCAATTTTAGTGAAAATCAAAATTGAGCGAAAGATTCATTTTTAGGGTTCCGTACCCAAAGGGTAAAAACGGGACCCTATTTAGTAATCCACTCCACTCTCCGTCCGTCCATAGACAGAGAGAATTAAAGAACAAAATTACTGACTACTTTACGCGACATACTCAGTAAAGACCTGTAATCTCAAGTGTTGCTACAAGTCTAGCTAGTCGCGTTCTAATAATAATTACGTGACAAAACCTTAAGCGATAAAAAACACTCGAGTCTTTATAGAATACTCTAGTCTCTATAGAAAACTGAGTCTTTATAGAAGACTCTAGTCTCTAAAGAAAACTGAGTGTAGCAGACTACAGAAGACTCAAGTCCCTTCCAAGTTTAAAAGAACTCGAGCTTTAATTCAATGACTAGAGTCTAAAAAACTAAGTCGAGTCTAGAGTTGGAGACTCCAAGTCTTTACCAACACTACTTACGACACCAGCGAGAAGAGACGGGGTGGTGCTAATTCTCGACCGGCACCGACACGGCCACGACCCGAGGGCTAGATTAACCCGACACTATACCGAAGATCTCCCCGATGTCAGCCTGTAGGAGATTAGTGTGGCCCTCAAACAGCTTAAGAATAGCAAAGCCCCAGGTGAGGATGGAATTACAGCCGAACTCCTGAACGCGGGTGGTAAACCCATCCTTAGGGGCCTTCAGACGCTGTTTAGCTCCGTCCTCCACGAAGGGAGAACGCCGAAAGCATGGAACAAACGTGTGTGGTGGTTCTCTTCTTCAAGAAAGGTGATAAAACTTTGTTGAAGAATTATAGACCCATCTCACTTCTGAGCTATGTGTACAAGCTGTTTTCGAGGGTCATCACAAATCAAGACATCAAGACTGTGCAATCTTATGATGGCAATCTTAAGACTGCAATATTACGATAGCAATCTCAAGACTGCAATCTTACGATTGCAATCTCAAGACTGAAATCGTACGATGGCAATCTCAAGACTGTGCAATCTTACCATGGCAATCTTAAGACTGTAATCTTACGATGGCAATCTCAAAACTGCAATCTTACGATGGAAATCTTAATACTGCAATCTCAAGACTGCAATCTTACGATGGCAGTCTCAAGACTGTGAAATATTACGATGGCAATCGCAAGACTGTGCAATCTTACGATGGCAATCTCAAGACTACAATCTTACGATGGCAATCTCAAGACTACAATCTTACGATGGCAATCTCAGGGCTGCAATCTTACGATTATAATCTCAAGATTAATTTTACGATGGCAATCTTTAGACTGCAACCTTACGATGGCAATCTCAAGACTACAATCTCACGATGGCAATCTCAAGACTGCAATGGCACGATGGCAATCTCAAGACTGCAATCTTACGATGGCAATCTCAAGACAACAATCTTACGATGGTCTCTGCAGTAATGTACTAATATTAAATATAATACTTTAAAAAGTCATAACTCGCTGTAGCCTCAATCAAAACCCTTCAGCCAGTGTGTACCAGTTTCCACGGCGCCCCAAACACCTACTCAGAAATACTTATTTACAACAAGCACTTTTAGTGTTTTTAATAACATGACTGCTTCCACTACGTCTTAAACTGACCGGTTTGACTTTTACCAATCGGACTGAATGACGTAAGGATTGTAACAATACCACACACTTCTAAATCGGCATATGTATTTAGCAAACGAAGCCCATAAAATTTCGTCATGTCTGTCTGTCATCTTTATGTTACAGACATCTTATGCAAACTATTGGAGTGATAAAGCTAAAATTTTACAGGTAACTAGTTTAGATGTTTTTGTTTTGAAGTAAAAAGAGATAAGAATTATTTACTTGTACGTATGTATACAAGGGTACCAGTACCAGTCTAAAACGGATGTTAGCGTGACCCGAACTCGCCCTCGTACCTATTGGTAGGAGAGCCCACAATACTAAACCTAGTTCGATAAGACTAGCTTTACCAGGTTTTTTGGATTGCAACATCGCCATTTCGTGCTTTCCCATTAATGACGCGACTAATTATATACCATCTGGTAGTCTTATCGAACTAGGTTCACACCTTATTCTTAATTGCTCTTAATTGTTAAGCAGTCTGGCCGCTTACCATGCGAGAAAGTAAGACCCCGTGGCTCAAACACACAAGACACATTAGCTTGAACCAAAGATCGAAGAATGTAATGTTTTTAATGTCAATAAACCAAACCAAGCTCTTTCCGAATTAAATTCACATCGCGCCTTCTGCTAGTTTAAACCGCTTAATTTTTAAAACCTCTACTAAAGTGGACAACATTTACACCTTCTGGGAAAGCTTCTGAACTGAGGAAGTTTTTTCCGTGACTTGTAGGCCAAGTGTCATACATTTTTTGGAGTAATAGAAACTATGTCTTCAAAAAAATTACTCACTTGTGATTTAGGCTGCGGCTCCACTGAGGCGGAGATGAGCGGAGTGGAGCGGAGCTGTGCCAATATTAACCAATATAATCTTACCTAACGTGCGGAAGGGCCCTTAGAGAATTTAATCAACCGGAGTGGCTACTGACAGACGTCCCCCTCTGCCAAAGGTATGAGAGCATCGGTCATACCGGTTATATAAAACTTGTTACGGCACGTTCCGCGCCATTGACAACTGGCAGTACACTCGGAATGACGTGAGCTAAAAATGCCGAATTGCAGTGTATTTTCGTGTAAGAAGAGGTCAGAAACTTCTAATGTACAAAAGGATAATGTTACTTTCCATCTGTAATTATTATTTTCTCTAAATATTATGAAATAATGCACGAAATTTGCAAAGAACAAAAAAATATTGTTGATCAAAAGGTGTTGCCACTAAATCGTAAAAGATCGAATTTACCGTATTTTTTTAAGTTTAAGGTTGAGTTTGTTGTTGATGTTTTGTAACATTTAATTGAAACTTCTAATTCACGTTCGTGATTGTTCGTTATCTATCATAAGTATATTTGAAATTTTAAATTTAGTGTACGAATGGTCGGTATAGTTTATTATAATAATAAGATACGGTCGTCACTTAAGAGGCCGTACACGAAACTTTGCCGATTTCGCTGATTTATGTGATTTTACAGACGTGATTTTACAGTTGAAATACTGTATTTCTACAAGTTTTAATGCACAACAAGAAAGATAATTTTTAATTTTAACGAATGTATGCGCGACTTTTTTGTTTTTATTATTTAATTTTGATTAATCGACCTGACACCGGCGACTGTTATGTGAATTTTGCTAGAAGAGGTTTAGAATGTCACATATTCATGAATCGTTTTCACGTCTTAACAGTATGAAAAATTTACAATGTATTGCTGTGAAAGTCGTCTAAAAAATGTATGAATTACTTTTTACCACTTTCATATAAATTTTTCGAGTAAAAAAAAAACTTATATTTTATTTTTTATAGAAAACGGGCAACATTTATTTTTTATTTCGGCTACTTAGAACTCTCGTTCATAAAATTAAAACAACAGAAATAAACTTTAGTTCAAAATCAGTCCAATACCTAAAAAAAGTATCCAAAAAGTTCAAAAGAATTGGCAATAAATAATGTTTTAAAACAACCTAAATCTCGCATTATAATACTCGACAAAAATAAAAATGTGGCTAATTTATTCGATCATAACTAAAATGACATTTAATGTTGAGCATTAAAACTTATAGAAAAGCAGTATTTTAACTGTAAAATCACAAAAATAAGCAAAACCGGCAAAATTTCGTGTACGGCCTCTTAATGCGAAAATAATAGGCAATTCTAATTTTAATACACTGGCCACACTGCACAAATTTAGTGCTGCGATAGCACAAAAACAGATATCGATATCGACTTTATGAGTGTTTCTAGCCCAGACGAGTAGTCATTTAACCTTGCATTAATTAGGGACCGCAATTTTATTATTCTAACCTTTAGGTGGGGCAATGGTAGTGTAAATTCAGAATCGCGACTGAATTCCGTTCCTGCGTCAGCCGCCATCTTGAATTTTAAGGGTAAACTGTTTTTGCTCAATATCTCGGCCATTTTCAACTTTACAACAAAAATATTACGGACTTAAGTTGTTGCAAATGCGATTTCCTACAAATTCTTCCTTACAAATGTCATCGTGCGATCGATATTTTTCAAGTTAAGGGGGAGAAGACTTAGTCACTATTTTCCCTCTGACCAGTCAGTTCAGTTCAGTTTTTCTACTTTTATGTTTTTTCCAGTATCAAATCTCGTCTTCGATTTAAGAGATGAGAAAACCTGCATTCAGATATTCTCGGACAAATCAAATGTGGAAAACAGAAAAATCTTGTATTCCATATTCGTAGTGTTCCTTAAAGATCTTAAGTTATCTACATAAAAATAAATTGATCTGCATGAACTGAACAAGTAGGCATCGTGAAAATACATGTTGTTCAGTTTTTGGTTTTCTGCTGGTTCCGCGAGTCCGCCGGCCAAGTATTTTTTCATAATATTATAATATTATTTACATACATACACATACATTAAATCACGCCTGTTTCCCAGAGGGGTAGGCAGAGACCACTTCGTTCCACCTGCTACGATCTTGACAAATCTCTTTCGCTTCTTCCACATTCATACATCGAGTCATGCACGCACGTCGGTTTCGGGTACTTAAAATTCGGCTCTTTTCCAGTATTTCTCCGATTTGATTCGAAAAAGTACGCCTAGGGCGTCCCCTGCCGACCCTTCCACTCACTTTAGCTCTGTATATCTCTTTCGTCAATCTTCTTTCATCCATCCTTTCCAAATGACCGAACCATCGAAGCATGCCCTTTTCAATCTTAGTCACTACATCTTCTTTTAGTCCACATTATTATATAATATATTATAAGAATAATAATGCAGCTTTTCCTAACTTTAAAATCGACTAGGCTTCTTAGATCCAAATTATGTAGGTATTTCATGCGCTTTCAGACTAAACCACACTGACTTATCATTCACCTGTAGTTTTTGACAACCCAAGGTTCTGTGTTATCCTTCGCAGACCCTAAATCAAAGAAAACCGGCCAAGTGCGAGTCGGACTCGCGCACGAAGGGTTCCGTAGCATTATCTATACAACGTTAGCAAAGAACGGCAAGAAATCACGTTTGTTGTATGGGAGCCCCCCTTAAATATTTATTTTATTCTTTTTTTAGTATTTGTTGTTATAGCGGCAACAGAAATACATCTTCTGTGAAAATTTCAAGTGTCTAGCTATCACAGTTCATGAGATACAGCCTGGTGACAGACAGACAGACGGACAGCGGAGTCTTAGTAATAGGGTCCCGTTTTTACCCTTTTTTAACTTTTGTCATAATTATTGGCAGAACTCATCGACAGTAAAATATCGACAGAGTCAAGCATTCTCATCGTTTACTTCAAATTGACGTTATTTCGTGCACTGACACGTGGTCCCAATGTGTGGATGCACTCGTGTGCGTATAGTTTATGCTAGTGTTTGATAATTTTGGCGTGTGCGTGCGTAACGATGTGATTGCCACTCCGGTTGGTTAAATTCTCTAAGGGAAGGGCCGCTCGACGTGACCGCATGCGCCTTCTATGGTTAATATTGACACAGCTCCGCTCCGCTTGTCTCTGCCTCAGTAGAGCCGCACCCTTAAGAACCTTTTATTTCTGAGATTTTTGGATTTTTTTTGAAGTATTTTTGTTTGAAGCATTTGCTTATTCATCAGCGAAATCATCATAGAAAAATGCATTTTTAGTTCCCGGAGTGAAGTATTTTTTTCACAATCTACAGTTTTAAAAATACGGAAAAATTTAGAAATATCTAAAAAGTGAAATAACTCGGAAACCAGTGACTTTAGACCCCCAGTTCACTGGGACAAAATTATTGCAAATTAGCTCTAGTGTAACAAAACCTTTGAAGGAATAGGCCGAGTTACCTGTCACCCTGTATATACATATAATTTGAGTCCACGTACAAGATGTCGTTTTACGTGTCAGTCAGTAGTGTCAGTACTGTAGAAATAGAAAAGTCAACTTACTTTTTAGGTTGGTCATCATATTGCACTAAAACCTCCATTTCCTCACAGTCCAATTCTATTATTTTAGCTGGGTACCACAGTTCTGAAAAGTCTTTTGCTTCCACCTTAGATCCAATGGCTAGAGAAACACAGTTGTTCACTGAAAAAGACAAAAAAAAAACAAATGATATCTGTTTGAAACTTTCAAATTAGTCTCATTACATTACTATGGCTATCTTCGATGGAAGAACTATTAATATCACATAATACAATACGGAATATGCAAGAGATTTAAGTATTTTATAGGTAGGTATGTTTATGTCCGTTTGTATTTCACAGACCCTTTTTCTCATAAACTATAAGTCTCAGAGCTAAAAAGCACACACATTTAACACACACGGAAAGTATAGAAAAATAAATGTTTTAAAAAACAAAAAAACCGCCTTCAAAAAAGGAAAAAATAACTTCTACTACTACTACTTAGTAGTAGGTACCTATCCTATTAGGTTAGTCCAACTGAAGTCGGCTTTTTGTTGAAAATATTGTGGTCGCCGACTTCAGTCAGACTAACCTAATAGGATAGGTACCTACTACTAAGTACCTAGTAGTAGAAGTTATTTTTTGCGTTTTTGAAGGCGGTTTTTTTGTTTTTTAAAACATTTATTTTATTTTACACTTTTTAGTGATCATAATAAGCTTATGTAGTCCCACTTCTTAGTTGATATATGAAACTTTAAGACATTTCAAGCTCGCCGCAAGCAACGCCGCGGGAAAATCATAGTCATTTTAAAACAATTAAATGTGCTTCGTTGTAGTCGCTCAACTATCTTAATCGAGATATCTTATCGCCACCCTTGAAATCGGTACCGTTGAGGAGTTCCGGTGGCCATCTGTGGTCTTCATCATCAGTTCCGCTTCACCAAGTGACACTTTCTGAATGCAAATGCTACACTTGTTACTAAAAATACTAAAATCGCTATATGTTTGCATACAATATTTGAGGAGTTCCCTCAATTCCTCACTGATCCCTTCATCAGATTCAGATTTGCTGACAATGGGACCACCTCGGAAGTATACTCTATCAAACCAAAAAAGAATTTTTAAAATCGGTCCACAATTGGCGGAGTAATCGGTGAACATACACAAAAAAAAAAAAAAAAAAAAAAATACATACAGTGGAACGTATAACCTCCTCCTTTTTTGAAGTCGGTTAAAAATATGGATGAATATTGATAAAAATATAGAACATTTTGATGCAAGTGTGGAAAGAACGTCTTTTTACACGAGTCCCGAGGTGTCTCGGCCCGAGCTGCAAGCATAGTATAAATAGACAAGTAGCTCGACTCCGGCCCTTTAGGAGATTCTGATACCTATTGCCGCTCGGGCGTCAGGGTTGTCCAAACTTGTTTTAAAATTTTAGTCACCTACTTGGCCCTACTTTGATCTATAATCATAGTAATTTTTATACATTACACAACCCTAAAGTAAGTATTAATATTGTTAGGTACCTAACTACGAAATTTAAATTATTTTACTTACATACTTTTATCAGTTGACACTAAATATTAATTATGTTTAAAGGTATGTGATGTGATATGTAAATTCCTTTTCGACCTTTTGATAATGTCGCTTTCGCGCAAGGCGGCTTCATTGGACTAGGTACTTACCTATTATTGGCGGCACGCACCGCCGCCGCGCGGCTTTCTTTGAGCATTGGCAGCTCGCGCCGTGCGGTATTACATAACATTGAATAAATATCTGAATAATAATGTCACGGGAAAATCTTACACAAATTGACCTAGGTAGTCCCAAACTAGGTTCTAGGCTTGTACTTTGGGTACTACGTAACGATAAACATACTTACCTATGTAGAGACAAATACATACTTAATATTACTATATAGGTACATATAAAACACCTAAGATAAGACTCAGAAACAAATACCTACTCGCACTCATCACACGAATATTTGCCCTGACCGGGAATCGAACCCAGGACCGCTAGCTTCGTAAACAATACTTAGTCACTAGGTCACTACCAACTACCTAGGCCATCCACGTCGTCACATGTTAACTGACACGACACACTCAATAACTTAAATTACGTACTTAATACGTATTTATTTCACCTAAGTAGGTATCTATAGGTATCTATAGGCAGGCCGGTACGAAATACTATTTATACTATGCTGCAAGCGAGGCACAAGACTCGGGACGAGTGAAAGTGACAGTTCCGCACGTGTACCAAAAGACTTTTTTTAACGCATTCACTGCCACCGACGCATATATGCGTTCACTGTCATACAAGTTTGTTCCTAGGCCACGCCCCCTGGCAGTTAACGCGTTAATACTATTATCTACACTCATATCATAAGTCCTCTATAATGAGTTCAGAATCCGTAGACAATGACCAGCATTACAAGATACAATTTTACTATGATATTATGTTTTCTTATCTGTACGATACAACTTTTGATTAAGTCATGTTGTTCAAATTTGGAACATCTTCCAAAACCAACACACTTCAAACAGGGGGCCAATTTTAGTATCAAATAAAAATCGACTCGATATATTTTAAGTAAAGTGTCGTACGCAATTTTGATTTCGAATGACATAGAATAGGGACTTTGTTAGTTTGTCTATGATTTAAAAAAAAACATTCATATTCGTGACACAGGTTCACTGATGCCAGATTGAGGGGAATCTCCCCAAATTTGGAGGTTTTTTATAGATAAGGGGGATATTTAGGGGACAATATGATTGGGGGGATAGTTGGAGGGAAAAAATCTGGTATAAAGATATACTTTGCTAGAAGGATGTGTTAATTTTAAACAGAGTTCAAAGATGCTAAAGAGATTGAATGCAGAAAAAAATTACGGAACTGCAGACGACGCGTGTGAAGATGCTGATTCAGTAATGGAAGCTATTGCTGAAATTATCTAAAATTGTATTGCAATAATTATTAAAAATGTTTTTCCTACTGCGGGGGTTTTTTTCTTCAAAACCTGAATTATGGGGGGATTTCGGAGATTTGGGGAGAACCCGAGACAATCATCTGGCAACACTCAGGTTAGCTTTGCCGCCATTTGTTTGTTTTGCCGCCTACCGAACGCATCTTTGAGTACTTATAATATGTGTGTAGATAAAGTAATGTATGCAACTGTACATAATTAGGCCTTAAAACACTCGTGTGATCTTATTATGAAACTCGCCTTCAGCTCGTTTCATAAAACCACACTCGTATTTGAAGGACCCTCTTTATGTATCAGTTACATAAAATACTATTGTCAATGAAAGAAAATTAAAAAGTAATTAAAGAGACAATTGTGAGAAGAAAATTAATGTCACATGGTAATTTAATTACATTTAAACATCAAAAAACAATAAAGACTTATATTACTATTCGATTTAAGAGCAAATAAATTTATTATTTGTTGTACGAAAGTTAAGGGTCGTTCGTAATACTCAACCGGTCAGGCTGTCATGCTGTTAAATACTCTATTAGCTAGAGATCACGCATAAATATGGATTTACATTACAGCGTGCTGGACCGGGCCCGGCTTTGGCATGATGTAACGTGAATCCTCCTTAATACTCATCTAACTGATCATTCGTTATACTCATTCAGCCATCTTTATGTAAACTGTTTTGAAGAATTTTAATATTACCTAGATTATTAATTTGTATTTATGTATGTATGTATGTATGTATGTATGTGTGTATGTGGGTATGTACGTATGTATATAAGTGTATATGTGTATATGTATGTATGTAAGTGTATGTGTTTATGTAGGCACTATAAATTAGTTTCTGATTTGTCAAATTTTAAGTTGTTAAGTGGCAGTGTTGGCAAGAAGTTAATCCCGATTACGATTAAAAATTAACGATTAATTTAATCTAATCGTTAATCGTTAATCCAGATTACAATTAACCTCCTGACGCCTACCATACTACAAACAGGGAGATTTTTGTTAGTGGGAATTTGAATGAGCTACTAGCAAGGAAATAAACTTCAATAACCTTTACCTACTTTAAAACGCTTTTATGAGGTTTTTAAAAGATGTTCTGAAAGAAACATGCTTATAGAGATTTGTGGCAAAAGCATGCAATTTTTTTTGTTCATTATTTACCGAGAAAATAAATAGACAAAGGCCGTGCCATGATGATAAGCTAAGTGATTCTGCTCCCTCGAGTTTAGGCTTGTGATTTTTATGGATGGTGTGGCTCTACATTAGTTATTAATGTGCAAAATTTGAGTACCCTAAAATTAAGAGTTTTTGTTTAAAAAAAGAAATATATTTTTTCTTCGATATTTTTCATTTGATTTTAGTGTGCTTCACATATATTTTACATTTACTAAAGATGATTATATGACATAAATTATATTTTTAATACGTCATAGAAAAAAAAACTTTTTTATTTACTTGAGCTCAAGCATTGCAGCACTTTCGTATCGTGCGGCTGAGGTGCGAGGAAGTAAAAGTGCTGAAGCACGTTGCATTGCATCCCATTGGAGATTACTACCTCTAGCCCACGAAACCAGGGTTACGCCGTCTGGCCGCTTACCATCCGAGCAATTAAGATCCCGTGGCTCAAACACACAAGACACATTAGCTTGAACCAAAGTCCGACGAATTTAATGTTTTTAATGTCAATAAATCAAACCAAGCTCTTTCTGAATTAAATTCGCATCGCACCTTCTGCTCGTATAATCAGCTTAATTTTTAAAACTTGTATAAAGTGGACAACATTTGCACCTTTTTGGAAAGCTTATGAATTGACAACATTTCATTTTGGTGACACCTGCAAATTACTATAGGAATCGAAAGGATTTTGCCTACTGAACACGGCAAAATATTTATTTCAATTTATTTTTTTAATTAAAAAATTATAAGAATGTTAAAAATATCGAATTTTACCAATACTACGCCTGAATAGATATAATACCATTGCCTTTTTCATGAGGAAAAAAGCTGTCATAATTCTAAATTTGACATTGACACTATTGACAGACAGATAGATACTTGAATAATTATCGGTAAAAGAAGAACATTTTTTTAATACAGACTGGCCTAACGTAATATGTCCATTGTGTCGTAGAAATGAAGTTACGCCCTTTTAGAATAAGTACATCTTAATAAATGAATAATAAAATAATTATTCATCCTAGGGAAAAATTAAAACTATTAGTGTCTTCCTCGTTCCAAACAGTATCTATAGAACGAATAAAATTAAAGTCTTGAAAATATGAAATCTTGTCAATTGAGGATGTTATTTCCGTGATTTATACGCCAAGTGTCATACATATTTTTTTTGGAGTAATCCCCTTCTACATTATTGACTTGTGATTTAATAACCTTTTAGTTCTGAGGTTTTGATGGAAACTTGCGTAACTTTTTCCTCATTTTCCACGACAGGGTTTCAATAGGCGACAAATCTGGACTGTTCGACGGATATTCCATCGTAGGGATTTCTTTAGAGTTAAGACAAGCCATCGTCGCCTTCGCTGTGTGACAGGAAGCACCATCTTGTTGAAAAGCGAAGGCATTCTGATGTTTCAACTTCGAAATGAATGGCAGTAGATTCGTTTCCAAAATGTTTTGGTATTTCACCGCATTAAATTAACAGTCCCTTCTACAAACTGCAGGCGACCCACACCTTGTGCTGGCACGCAACCCCAAATCATTACCGAGCCAGGAACTTCACCTTTCTCATAATACAATCTGTATGAAATGCTTCGTCTTTAGTTCGAATGATTTTTATCCGTTCATCACCGATAGTTATCACAAATTTGGACTCGATATTATTTTCCTTAAGTGATCCCGAGCGAATTTCAATCTCTTTTTTAGTGTAGTGCTGTGAGTAATGGTTTTTCTTTAGCGGTATAAAAACCATAACCCATTCTCTTCAGAACTTTTTACAGGTATCGACCACGATACATCTTTCTGAATAAAGAAAGAAAAGAAAACAAAAGATAGTCGTAAGTTCTGCTGCTCGGGCACGACGGTTTTTCTCGATAATTTTCTTCAAGACCCTATTTTCAGCTTCACTCGAAACTGTGCCGTTCTTTCTGTAATTCTGGATGATTGAATGGATAGTAGACCTATTAAGGAGTAAGTCTTTGGCGATTTGGTAAGTAGATTTTCCACTATTACTACTAGAAATTATAATTTTACGGACTTCTTCAGCAATGGGTTGCCACGACCCATATTGCTCAAAATAATTTAGGAAATTAATGATTACTTACTTGGAACACGCCTTTTTATACCCTGTGACATTTTTACTGTCAAATAATTTCGATTTTTAATTTGAATTTTAGTTATTTTTCTATATAAAAACTTGACAAATAGTTAACGCTAGCGGTAGACGGACTTTTTTTGCATCAATTAAGAACTAGATGAACTGTTTTGCGTGAGCATTCGTAAAGTAATATATCCAGAATATGTACAATTGTAAAATGTTGATTATTTTCCAACCGATTACTGACCAACTCCGAAATCACGGAATTTTTTGGTCGAATTGAACTTTTCTATGAAACAGCTGTTTTTTTTTCGTGATTTCAGTATTGGTCCCCTAGTGAATGTTGTTCATATTCGTGGGTAGAACACAGAGGTGATAATGGTGATTACCAATTAGAATTCACCCTGTATAGATAAATTGTTTATTGCTAATGGACTTATGTAAAACAACAAGATGGTATTTTATAAATATAGGCGTATGACTAGACGACCTCTTTTGCATTGGGGCTCGTATAAGGAGCATTCCATGAAAAACGGTAACTTAATTTTATTTTTAATTCACCTTTGTCTCGTGTTTCGCTAACATTTTCGAAAATATCACTAGGCCTCTAGTTTCTTTACGAACTTAGACATAATGTCAAAAGTAGTTCATGGTTTTTTTTAAGTACACATTTAGCTTTGATATTTTATTATTAACAAATGACGGAACCTCTAATGAAAGGAGTACCAGAGCTGTAAATTCTTAAAATCGAGTACGAATGTCGATTACATAACCATGGAATAAAACCCCTTTCAGGTCGAGTTACCTGTCACCCTGTATCGTGTGAATAGCTGGATTTTTGCGAATTAGTGCTTTTTACTTTTTGTAGCTGCATATCGTGCAGAAAGTTGGTTGAAGTATTAATTCCTTTTTGATGTTTAAGTGTTATTTAATTATTGTGATTGTGTCATTAAATTTCTTCGAAAAATGGTTTCTTTTAACCTTTTGAGCGCCTTACGTCGAATACTAAATGTTTCACTCACACACCAAACATTTTACGCTATGCAAATTATAACTTATTGATATGAAACCAAGTCTCTTTTGATCTTAAACTTGTGACGGCTGTAACCGTCGTGGCGTCAGTGGCACGACTTTCAGTTGAGAGCCGTCTGTGGCGTTCAAAAGGTTAGTTACTGTTTTATTTTTGTTTAATTGTATTTTTTTCGCAAATGTATTAAAAAAACATCGTTTGATACACGTGCGTAACTGTTTAAATAACTTACTTTCCGCACTTGCATCAAAACGTACTACTATTAAAGAATTTGAACTCCACAATCGCTTGTTTTTTATATCAAAAATCGGGATTATTTCAAAAACTAATGAAAACGGGATGTAGTTGGGGATATTAATATTAAAAAATGACCAGCTTTAGAATAATGGCTACTAAGTCAAAATTTATCGCAATGGCCCCGAACTACCTCCTGTTTTCATTTGTCGAACGACCTGCCTTACACCCTGTGTAGAGTGAAAGCTGTAAGCATTGTAATATTTACCTTTTTCTGGACTTATACATTGTTTAGACAAAACACTACAAACTTTTTTCTTGTTTACAGCAGCTTCCGTATCAGTCAGTATCATATCTAATACACTTGTAGCTATTTCCAATGTTTCTTCTGACTGTTCCTTGTTTAAAATGCTTTTACACTTAAATTCTTCTGTCTTCCTCATTTCATTATCAAATGCATCTGTAGAAGTCAGTAACTGTTGCAGTAACTTAGATTCTTCAATGTCTTCAGACCTCTTTGATTCAAGATTAGACACTTCAGGAGACTCAAATATAGTGGATTTGTCTTCGCTTGCTGGACTACCTAATTTATTAACTATTTGATCTGCTGTTAAACAGTGCAAATCTGAATATTTATTGTCTAATTTTAACTTGGAATCATCATTAATTGTTTCAAAGTTATTTTTATCTTTAAATTTATTATTTTCTTCATTTAGTATATTTTCTTTGTAAAATAATTCAGAGCTGTGTATATTTGCTTGTAACCTATCACATGACTGCTGCAGATATTCAATATCTGTATGAGAGCTGGCAATACTTTGCTTCTGTAGTGATAAAATTGTGTTTGCTTGATTTACAAAGTTATTTTTATTCTCTAGTTCTGTTACAAAGCCTTCTGTTATAAATGTGGTTTCGGGGTGCGACTTGCCATCTTCCTCACTAATTACTGACTCTTCAAAATCTTTTTTAACAGATTTAACAGTACTTGGAGACAAAATCACTGTTGGCTTTTGCAACTGAAGATTGTTTAAGCCTATTTCAGAGTCCTCAGAGAATGCCAGTTGCTGCTGCAGCAGAATACAATCATTTTTTGTGACTCTAATTGGGTTTTCCATTTTTTCAGCAGCCTCGAAATCATTAGCTGGGGAAGAGTTCCTTATAAGTATCTCCTGTTCTTCAATGTATTTTTTTATTGCATCAACATTTTCAACGTCAGATTCTTTATTGCTAGATGATATGTCGCCAATGTAATTTGTATCATCCATATTTTCCATTTGTGCAGTTTTGATAACTTCTGTGTCAGTCATCTTCTAAGGAAATTAGAAAGATAATGCATCTGGAAAATATTTCAGGATTAAGGTTATCAACAAACCAAAAGTAGGTACATCTAACTAAACACAAAAACCCTGAAATTATGTCCTCACTTTGTGTAGAAGCTTTCCATATCCTTACTACCCTGATTAGGGTCCCTCTAGCAATCCCAGTGCCCAATATGAGTGCCCAGATTATTTATGATCTGCAACAAAGCAACAAACATAATATTTATTTACATTGTTACATAATGCTCAAAATCATCAAGCCTATTTTTGTTGCTGGGTGATTCCTAGTTTAAGAGGTAAGTATTTATTTATTTAGGGTTGATTGCACAAAAATACAAATTTGTTTAAAAATGTTAACTTAATGCCTAATGGCATTCCCTACCGGTTGATTTATGAGCTAATCAGATCAATCAGTCTCCACAAAAAAGAAATATTTTTTTAACTATGTCAAGTATTATACTATAGTCTCATAATACCCAACCTCTTCTAATATGGACAGTGAATTTTATTACATACTAGCTTTTGCCCGCGACTCCGTCCGCGTAGAAGTCGTTTATCACTGCTCCCTCGGGATCTGTCTAATTTTCCGGGATAAAAAGTAGCCTATGTCCTTCCCCGGGACTCACGCTATCTCCATACCAAATTTTATCTAAATTGGTTCAGCGGTTTAAGCGTGAAGAGGTAACAGACAGACAGACAGACAGACAGACAGACAGACAGACAGACAGACAGACAGACAGACAGACAGACAGACAGACAGACAGACAGACAGACAGACAGACAGACAGACAGACAGACAGACAGACAGACAGACAGACAGACAGACAGACAGACAGACAGACAGACAGACAGACAGACAGACAGACAGACAGACAGACAGACAGACAGACAGACAGACAGACAGACAGACAGACAGACAGACAGACAGACAGACAGACAGACAGACAGACAGACAGACAGACAGACAGACAGACAGACAGACAGACAGACAGACAGACAGACAGACAGACAGACAGACAGACAGACAGACAGACAGACAGACAGACAGACAGACAGACAGACAGACAGACAGACAGACAGACAGACAGACAGACAGACAGACAGACAGACAGACAGACAGACAGACAGACAGACAGACAGACAGACAGACAGACAGACAGACAGACAGACAGACAGACAGACAGACAGACAGACAGACAGACAGACAGACAGACAGACAGACAGACAGACAGACAGACAGACAGACAGACAGACAGACAGACAGACAGACAGACAGACAGACAGACAGACAGACAGACAGACAGACAGACAGACAGACAGACAGACAGACAGACAGACAGACAGACAGACAGACAGACAGACAGACAGACAGACAGACAGACAGACAGACAGACAGACAGACAGACAGACAGACAGACAGACAGACAGACAGACAGACAGACAGACAGACAGACAGACAGACAGACAGACAGACAGACAGACAGACAGACAGACAGACAGACAGACAGACAGACAGACAGACAGACAGACAGACAGACAGACAGACAGACAGACAGACAGACAGACAGACAGACAGACAGACAGACAGACAGACAGACAGACAGACAGACAGACAGACAGACAGACAGACAGACAGACAGACAGACAGACAGACAGACAGACAGACAGACAGACAGACAGACAGACAGACAGACAGACAGACAGACAGACAGACAGACAGACAGACAGACAGACAGACAGACAGACAGACAGACAGACAGACAGACAGACAGACAGACAGACAGACAGACAGACAGACAGACAGACAGACAGACAGACAGACAGACAGACAGACAGACAGACAGACAGACAGACAGACAGACAGACAGACAGACAGACAGACAGACAGACAGACAGACAGACAGACAGACAGACAGACAGACAGACAGACAGACAGACAGACAGACAGACAGACAGACAGACAGACAGACAGACAGACAGACAGACAGACAGACAGACAGACAGACAGACAGACACACTTTCACATTTATAATATTAGTATGGAAGTATGGATATTAGTATGGATTTTTACTTTGATCATAATCCATGTTTTTACTGTTAATTAATAACTTTTAATAGATCTAAATCCATTAATTAAGACACCACAATTTTGTATATAAGTTGTATGTTTACACTGGTTCACCTGGCGTTCCATAGTCTCTGCCTACCCCGTTGGGGAGATAAATAAATTTAATATAAGACCCAATTTAGAGTATACTTTTCAAGCATGGAGTCCTTATTTTGCCAAAGACATTGAACTACTTGAGAAAGTCCAATGCAATTTTACCAAAATACCGAGACAACTTAAAAATAAATCTTACGAGGAAAGACTGGTGCTGAAACTCACTACTCTAAAGGATCGTAGAGAGTGTGACAATTTAATAGAAACCTATAAGATACTCACAGGACATTACGACGTACAGGAGTTTCATAAATTGTTCAAGCTCCAACCAACACTTATCTCTGGGGACATCAATTTAAACTACTAACTGAGCTTTCTCACAACAATCCTCGCAAACACTTCTTTTGCATCAGAGTAGTGAAAGCATGGAACAAACTGCCAGAACAAGTAGTGTCAGCACTGAACATCAATCAGTTTAAAAACAGACTAGAATCTAGTCACTAGCCCAACACATAAGCAGTACAAAGAACACTTGATTAAGGAACAGCTGGTTACAGGCATATATCAGTTGTCACAACTGCCGCCTGATAAAATAAATAATAATAATAATAATAATATTTAATGTCATGTTTAAACTGCCATATATGAATTGTCACAATGATTAAAGTGACAAGGTACTAAAGTGTGTACATATTTATTAACTCTAATAATATGGACTTGACAGAAGCGCGTGGAGCTAACCCCATGTGCTTCTGTTTAGTCCACCAGAGTAAATCTCTTTAACCGAACAATTGTCCTCGCGTGTGATATCCATGGACTTCTTACTCTAATAAGTCCACGGCGATTGTCTAAAACTCGATACTGGCGAAATACACCTTGTTAAAACAAGGAGTGAAAGCCATTAATTAAGAAAAAATAATAAAAAAAACGCTCTCATAATATGATGCAGAAACCCTCCATTTTTTTCTACCAACTTTTAAACTAACAGGAATTAATTAGTCAAAGGCTTGGAATTTGATATCACAGGTTAGAGCGGGCTTATTTTCCACAACTTGGTGACTTAATGTATGCACCTTTTATGCAGGCTAGGTTGATGGCAGTAACTACTATTGCCAATTCAGATCTATCAGAAAACCTAGCAGACTCAGTTTCTGCATATCCCTCTTTAAGGGGAGGCCTTACCTAATTTTTCTCTCACCCTTCATGCCTTTTTTACAGGTTCAAATGCTTCTTGATAATTATCAGATTATTATCAGATAATTATCAGATAATTATAAGATAATTATAAGATAATTATCGGATAGTTATCACCAGAGTAAGAAATTCATTTGTTATATTATTTCATAACAAATTCTCACAAAACATAAATAATGTTGAGTTTTTGACACTTTGTGCGTTCGGATAGACGCAATTGGGATAGACAAAAAAAAATAGCTCACGGTTTTTACATTATAATTTGAAAGAATGGGTAATTTTAAGAGACCTATTTCATTAATTTTGTATTTGACCCAATAGTTTTGTTTGAATATCTTTATTTATTTAGCAGACATTTTATGGATGACATGATTATTTTAATTTTGGGCTGGCATTTTCTAATAAATTACAACAATTGAATGATAGCTAATGATAAAAACTGATTGTAATTATGTATTAAAACATACTATTTCAAGCGGTTTTCGCCTAACCCGTAAGATACACCTAGGAGGGCTTCAAGCCAAAAACGAAAGTCAAACAAAGGTTAAATATACTTTTGTCTAAATATCCGAAATAGATAAATATTTCAAAAACTTAATAATGCAGAACGGCTTTAAAACCCCATTCCTCGAAATGGTTTTCGAATTAGAGTAATTGTAAAAATATGAACAATCCCAATTGCGAAAATATATGTTTGAATACTTTGAATACAGTTCTCTTTTACAAGCGCAATTTTTTGTTATCATCATGATAATTATCACCATACAATCCTTTCAATTCTACTTTTTTACCCTCCAAATTGTGCTGCAAGATAGCAGATTCTAACCCTCTTATTCATAAATGCAGGATAGCGAAAATGTGCTTTTTTTCCTTAATTAATGGCTTTCACTTTTTGTTTTAACAAGCATATTTTTCCAATGTTGTCAAGAAATCACCATTAGGACATTGTTCAGAAAGAGTATTCACTCTGGTGGTAAACAGAAGCACATTATCACAGCTCAACACACTTGTCAAGTTTCAATTATTTTTTTAATTATGTCTTTCACATCTTTTGCGATAGATGTAGTTTGCCAACGTCAGAGTAGACTTCGGTCATGTCCAGAGAGTTGGGTTCAGTGATATTGACTTTGTGCTTGTCATTGTGAGACTAGAATCTGACAGGTAGTGCCTAAGCGTACTTAAACTAAAGTATGTTTATAGTGCGCTCAGGGCCTAGGGGGCTACTTAACCTAAAAAATAATAAAAAAATGTAATGTATGCCACAGGATATTAAATTTGTAATTTGTAATCACAATAAGCAAAATTACCAAATCATTAGGTACACATTTTGGGACCACATTAACACATTCCCTGTCTGGTTGCCCCCAATGTGCGGTCATTATAGTGCCAAGGATACTGTCATATTGCCATTAATTACCTGCAGGTTTACAGATAATTTGCTTAGCACTGACAGAGCCACCAAAAAACCAAAATATATAAGTACATAGAAGATTCTTATAAGTTTGTTGGTTCAATCTTAAATTTAGAAATTAGCAAACCATACATTTATTTGCTTCCATCATGAAAAAATTAGAATTAGGGTATTATAAATCTACCTTCAGTTTCAAAATGGTAATTAATCATATTGACAATGGGGGCCCTATTGCACATAAAATAATAGCTTATATTATAAGCGGAACTCTTTCCAACAGTATGTATTAAAAAGAGACTTCTACTCGTATTACAAGTTACAAGCTTTTATGAAACGGGCCCCAGTGGATAGAAGTTATCAAGACTTAATAAGCCAAGTAGATCTATTCAACATTTAATGATAGTTAAAATACCTGTTATAACTTGATTATATGATGAGTGATGAGATTTTGTAAGTGGATAGGATGATACACAATCAACACAATTAGTGTAAACACTATCAAATTAAATAATGAAGGATAACGAAAAGTTTAGTAGAATCCCTCGTCACGACGAACTTTAGTTTACAATTAATTGCGTAGGTAGGTAATAATTATGTTTACGTCTAGGTCTAACCTATTATCATGATACAAATCATTAAGTGTTTTTATGGTCTTGGTGAATAATCCAGGTGTGAAGGCAAAGTATAAACCCAACCGAGATAAATATAAACATGTGATAATTAAACGTTATGGAATAGCATTTTACCGTCAAACATAGTTATTGCGCCATAGTGGGAAATCAGACCTAGCACGAGGCATTACACGTTCAATTAATTCACTGGTAACATAAGTGAAACATAATAACATGACCACTTACATAACTGAGACCGAATCCCTTCAAAATAATCAACTCCAAGATTCCTGATTTTTACGCCATTTCACGCATCTAAACAAAGAGTTTGCGACGCCATAACGCCATTTTTCTGTTTTGAGTCAAAATCAAAACCGTGTTGACAGAGATTACATGCAGATTATAAAGATACGTTTAGTTTATCTATGGTCTACCTATTAAGGCGGCGCAAAGGTACATACGGTTTCGTGGGACCCAATTCTCACTTCTTTCGAAATAAGGTAAATTTCGAGATGGTGTCGTATTGTAAATCTCTATTGTAAATTTCACGAAAATGTCGACCAACACTCTAAATTATTCTCGCTGCCAATAGAGATGATTGATTTGAATGTCGTAGGATGATAAGATGTCTATGGAAATCTGCGTTTTGTTATCTCGATTGTGTAGCAGTTATAATCGATTTACAACACACGTTAGTTTTAAATATACTCTAATACACGCAAAGTCCTCTTTTGTTCATTTTAATTATTTTTGACACTTCGTTCAAAAATAAGTACGTGAAGCGAAACGCAATTTTTTTGTAGTACCTACAGTACGACGTGTCGTGACTTCTGGGGCTCTTCTTTGAAATCAGTAATTCGAACTTCAGATCGCCCCGTCACTTTCTTGCGAATTAATGACGCGTCGAGAGCAAAAGGGATAGCAATAGACGAAGTTCGAATTACGGATTTCAAAGTAGAGCCTCAGTTCAATCAAACTGTCCAAAGTTTCAAGGAAGAGAAATTAGTAGTTTATGCAACAGTTGTATAAGAGAGGTCAAAAAAGGCGAGTGGTGTGGTTACGATGTGAGCCGCAGGCAAACATCGTAAAGCAAGACGCCACGAGTATTTTTTGACTTAGTTATACACCGTTGCATACAATATTTTTTCTACGACTAGGTTTCAAATAAAATGCAAAATTAAATTAAACGCGATATTTTATCGACAATAATATAGGTAACTAATACTACGAACGAAGCACAGAACAACAAACGAGCGGGAAACATTCGAAAACAACAAAATATGTGTCTATGGTTAACTTTGTTTTTAAATTGATGTGCACTTGCCAGAGGCTCTACTTTGAAATCAGTAATTCGAACTTCGGATCGCCCCGTCACTTTCTCGCGAATTAGTGACGCGTCGAGAGCAAAAGGGATAGCAATAGACGAAGTTCGAATTACGGATTTCAAAGTAGAACCTTAGAGGCTCTACTTCGAATTACGGATTTCAAAGCTTACACCTAGGTTAATTTGACCAATCAAAATACTTCACCAAATTAAACCACAAATATTAAACCACAAATATAAAATATAAAAAAGGCACGCGCCTCCTATAATAGATAAGTACCGCGTAATACCGCGCAGCTCGCTCCGCGCGGTATTACACAACATTGAGTAAATATCTGAATAATAATGTCACGGGAAAATCTTACACAAATTGACCTAGGTAGTCCCAAACTAGGTTCTAGGCTTGTACTTTGGGTACTACGTAACGATAAACATACTTACCTATGTAGTGACAAATACATACTTCATATTACTATATAGGTACATATAAAACACCTAAGACTCAGAAACAAATACCTACTCGCACTCATCACACGAATATTTGCCCTGACCGGGAATCGAACCCAGGACCGCTAGCTTCGTAAACAGTACTTAGTCACTAGGTCACTACGAACTACCTAGGCCATCCACGTCATGTTAACTGACACGTCACACTCAATAACTTAAATTACCTACTTAATACGTATTTATTTCACCTAAGTAGGTATCTATAGGTATCTATAGGCAGGCCGGCACGAAATACCTAATTAATTGAGTAGTTATTTACATTAATCACTAGCAGCTTTTATTAAACCAATCTGGATAGTTGTACCTACCTAAGCTAGGTTTAGGGCACAGTTTAGGCGTTTTGAAACGAATGAAAATGTCACGCTGACAATAAAATAGATTTAACAAAAGCTGCAAGTGGGCTATAAGCTATAGGTAAATAACAAAAAATAAACAGCATTCTTCACAACACAAGCTCTAAATAGGTATGTAGGTACCTTTCCGAATCAGAAGGTTATGTTGAAAAACGATAGCTCCGGATTTCTTATACTATTATTTAAAAACCCGTAAACTGACCAATATTTTCTACTTTTCGGCAAGGACATTGTCGCTCGATGTTTTAACGCGCACTACAACCAAACGTGACCGAACGCAATGATGCCGCGGCCCCGTCTAATCACCATTCCTGCACCTCTATTTGTAGTTTCGTGTGGGAGGTTCGCCCCGTCCACAGTTGTAAGGTCGGCGTAACGCACACATGCAAGCCGCGCGATGTACCTTTGTTTGAAGACGACCTACTTTTCTATTTATACTATGACCTGGTCATTGCAGCTACGCCTAGGCCGGAAACCTGCCTGCTCCTGAAAGATGAATTTCTCTATTATCGGCGCGATCCGGTTATATATTATGCGCTCGAGAAGTTTGTATATAATGCTCAAAAGTGCCATTGGTCGGTAACTATCTGCTCTGTCTGCTGATTTCCCCGGCTTGAGGATGCCTTGCCAACATTGATTTGCTTGATGCCCGTGAGTACCTCTTCTGGACCGACGGGGCGGCTGTGGCTTGGATGTGGAGTGGCACCGGATTTAAGTGAATTAATTTCCTTCCGTACTGTACGAGTGTGCCGCTTGGCTTGTGGCTAGGTGCTCTGGATAGCTTTGGTTTGACAGTTCTGACCACCGGTGCTAGGCCTACTAGAGTGGGTAAAATTCATATCTTGAACTCTGTCTTCTTGACTGACGGGCCTCATTCAGGGACTTAACAAGGCCATGCGCAGTATTTCGGTCCCCAGTCATATTTAATTCCCGCCAAAGCGACTCTGTGTTTGGGTTCCAGCACGGTATATACTTACTGCTTGCGGTATCCCCGGGGAATGTAGTTTTTGGCTGTACTTACTAAGTATCAGTTTTAGGAATCGCTTGTAGTTTTCCCGAATTGGTTGTATCCATCTGATGGAATCATCGAGTTTACCTGCGTATCCTGCCCAGTCGGCCTTCTGAAAGTTCCAGCGGGGTGCAGGAAAGGTAGGGATCTTGAGCCCAATATCCAGTATGACAGGGCGGTGCTGGCTGTGTGGGAAGTCTGGATTTATTATGAAGGCTAATAAACGAAATGGTCTAACAGAAATGGTTCGCCGTGGTTTTAGAAGTTGCAATGCAATCCGGCATCAAAAAAGGGTCACAAACTGTTTTCCAATCACTCTTTGTAAGGCTTATTCATCATTATTAAGGATAAACGTATTATTTCCAAATAAAAACTGTCTTTATTTTATTACATGACAAAAAAGTTAATTTCTCAATTTACTTTCCGAAATAATGTCAATTTTCAATTGGTTATCAATCTCAATTATTATTGAAAATACTGTATGCCTTTTAATAGGTTAACCTAATTTATCGATAAACCGCACATCACTGACTGCAAACTTACGCATACTAATGCAGAGTGACACACATGAACACACCTAAAGAGTGGTACGCTTTATTAACGTTTAAGTTTGACTCGAACTTAACAGAGGCAGTGTAGAAGAAATCTATAGGTACAATAAAGCACGAAGTTTCATTTTAAAACAAGATAATATATTTTAAGGACAAAACAGAAAAGTAAATACAAGTGACAAGACACATAGCTTCTTCTTTTTTTATAAGTAGGTATTACATCGCAAACAACAAAGAGGTTGCACCTTAACACCTTCTCTCGATGTGTAGACCTAGCTGATCAGCCAGCTGTTTAAGCCTCGGTCTAGCAAGTGGCTTCGTAAAAATATCAGCCAGTTGTAGTTCACTGCTGATCCTCTTCACTATAAGATTTCCATTCGTCACCAGTTCACGCACAAAGAAATGACGAATTCTTATGTGCTTGGTTCTTCTGTGAAACTCAGGGTTTTCAGCTAGACGCACAGCAGCTTCATTATCAACATGTAGCACCGGTAGATCCACTGTCTTTACTAATCCACCGATAAGGCGAGTTAACCAAATGCTTTCTCTTGCTGCCTCGCTGGCTGCCACTAACTCGGCTTCTGTTGTTGATATAGCAACACTCTGCTGTCTCTGGCTTAACCATGATACTGCTCCGCCAGCGTACAAGCATACAATGCCAGAAGTTGATCTTCCTGTAGCAATGTCTCCGCCATGATCTGCATCACTATAACATTCTAGGATACCCTTTTTATAATTCCTTTTGTAAAGGATACCCATGTCTGGAGCATACTGTAAATACCTAAGTATTCGCTTCAGTCTTACGCAATCTGCTTGAGTTGGATTCTCTAGGCTTCTGGAAACCACACTTACGGCGTACGCGATGTCAGGTCTCGTACCGACCATCAAATATGCAAGCGCTCCCACAACTTGTCGATAGTTGTTAATAAAATAGTCTTCAACCTTCTCTGGCTTTTGAGCTACATCTTCTTTGACTATTGGAGTGGTCACCGGTCTGCATTCTTGCATTCCAAATCGCTTTAAAATTTTGTTTACGTAAGCTGTCTGATGTATCCTTACATCACCACCTTCTCTGATTTCTATTTCTATTCCTAAGAAATATGAGATTGGCTTAGTTGTAATTTTGAATTTTCTTTTTATCTCCTCCAGAAACTCTTCTATTACTTCCTGATTTGATCCAGCTAACAGTCCATCATCAACATAGAGAGCCAAAATCAGCTTCCCTTTAGCGTTCTCTCTTTTGAATAGGCATGGATCAGCTTCACTAACTTCGAGTCCAACTCCTTTGAGGAAATCCAAAATTGTTCTGTTCCAGCAACGAGGAGCTTGCTTTAACCCATAAAGCCCTTTCTTTAGCAGGCAAACTCGACCCGTCCCGTCATCATAACCCTCAGGTTGCTTCATATATAACTCTTCGTCAGATAGAGATCCATACAAGAAAGCGGTGGAGACATCAAACTGACTTAACTTCATACCTTCACTAGCTGCTATACTTAAAACAGCTCGGACTGTTGCCATCCTGGCTACAGGGCTAAAAGTCTGGTCGTAGTCCTCTCCCTTTCTTTGTCTAAAGCCTTTTACCACCAACCTTGCCTTATATTTGTCAACTGTTCCGTCAGGATTCAGCTTGACTCTATATACCCATTTGCATGGAATGGCTTTCCGGTTCTTCGGTAGCTTCTCAAGGATCCATGTTTCATTGGCTTTTAAGGAGTCAATTTCACTTTCCATAGCTTTATTCCATAATTCCTTATCTATACAAGCTATTGCTTCCTTATACGTATTTGGTTCTACATATGATTCTGTGCCGACAAAAGAAACGTAATCATTGAATTTGACCGGACGTCTGAGAAGAGATCGATCTCGTAAGTGCATGCCTTGTCTTACTAACTGTTCCATGAACTCACCACTGTTCTCTTCATTCTCCTCCTCTAATTCAATTGATTCATCTTGTCTTGACAACTCTGGCATCGCATCTTCGAACTCTGTTTCATCACCACTAGTGGCAGGAGCCTCAACTACGTTTTGATTTTCTTCGAGCTCAAGGTCGTTATACCTTTCAGTAGATCTGTCCTCACTCACTTCTACAGTGACAGAAGTAGGTAACGTATGGTATTCCTTTCTGACATGTAAAGGAACTTCCATCTCAGTCACTTCTTTCAATGATTCAGAATCTTCTCTACCCAATTTTGAATCAAGCGGTCTTTCATTGAACGTGACGTCTCTGGACCTTACTAAGGAGTTCGATTCTTTGTGCCATAGTCTATAACCGTCGTCATTGTCATAGCCAATCAATATGCACTTCTTTGCCTTCTTCTGCAACTTCTTCCTTTTCTGTTTAGGAATATGCGCGTAGCAAGTTGAGCCAATGATCCTCAAATGTTTTATTTGCGGTTTCTTCCAAAACCATAACTCAAACGGAGTCTTTTGTTCTACAGCAGTTGGCCCTGTTCTGTTTAGAATGTAAACAGCAGTTTTTACCAACTCTGCCCACAAAGCCTGAGGAAGCTCTTCATGAGCATGCATCATAACTCTGACCATCTCAACGATTGTGCGGTTATCCCTCTCGCTACAACCATTCTGCTCTGGTGTATAGGGCATAACAAGACGTTGGTGTATTCCATGTTTGTCTAATTCTTTGCGAACTTTCTCGTTATCGAATTCGCCGCCATTGTCACTTAGAAATTCCTTAATTCGGTGACCTGCCGTTTTCACTTCTGCCAACATAAGCCGCAAAATATCAGGTACTTCCGATTTATTTTTCATAATGTAGACGTACCGAAATCGAGAGTATTCATCCTTAAAAAGAACAAAATAGCGAGATTTCGAGCAACTTAGTGGGAATGGGCCACATACATCCGAATGTATGCGTTCTCCCGGACTAACAGCTTTTTCCCGAACACCAAATTTCTGTCTGTGTGTCTTTCCAAAGATACATCCTTCGCATAAATTGCCATGGTCCTTGGTCTTGACATTAAGCTCTCGTTCTATAACTCGCTTCACATGGCGTTTGTCTTGGTGACCCAATCGTTCATGATACAGCTGTAAAGTATCAACCGCATTCACCATCACGCTTTCCTTAGGTTGAACCGGTTTACAGTTCAGCTTATACAAACCACCGTGTTTTTGTCTGCTTCCGGTCACGCACAATTTTCCGTTGATCCTTAATGAACACACAGTGCCTTGTGACTCAAACAAGCTGTTCTTATTAACATCTTGTGCTGAAAGCACCGAAAAAAGATTCTTCGTGACCTTTGGAACATGCCAAACATCATTCATCACGAATATTCTTTTCTTCGTCTTCATTAGAATTGAACCTTTCCCTAATGCTTCAATTGTCTTTCCGTCTGCAGTAGTTACCGTGTGCGGTTCCTTGAAACGTTCGAAATCCTGATACAGGTCGCCTCTCATCGTGACGTGGTGTGTCGCTCCGTTATCGACGTACCACTCGTCTCGATCTGTACTGCAATCTGTAACATTTACCAACACAGCCATCATGTTAGTTGTACCAGATTTTCCACAACGTTCCTTCTTAGGACATTCGTTCTTGAAATGTCCGACTTCCCCGCAGCCATGACATTTGAAAGCTTTGGTCCTCTTCTTTTTGACTTTTTTGTTGCTGTTAACCACTAGCGCTTCACCTAAAGATCTTGACACGCATCCGTCATCCTTGGAAGTTGTCGTCAATGCCCTCTCGTGTGCACACAGCTGACTGGTTAAATTGTCCACAGTTCTATCCTTTTTTGACATCATTAACCAACTTGACTTGAAAGAAAAGTATTCTTCCGGCAACGTGTCTAAAATCTTGCAAATCAAAAGTAACTCAGGTAGTTCTTTCCCTTCGTCAGCTTTTATCAGCTCCTGATTAAGATTGTGCCACAAATTCTTTGCTTTCGAGATGTGAGTCGCCATGTTATCAGAGGTGTCCATCTTGAGTTGAAACAGTTCCATACAGACATTATACAATCGGTCGTCGTTCACACCGTCATACAGCCTATGCAATTCATCCCAGACATCTCTTGGATTTGTGAATCTTATTACCTTGTCTAGTGCTTCATCCGTGATATTGTTTGTAATTAGTAGGAGAGCAGTACTTTCCAACTTCAGGTACTGTCCCATTTCCTTGTTATAGGTAGCCATTGCCGCTGTAGTAGTAACTCCTCCATCGCCACCACCCACCGCTGACTTCTCAGGCTTAATTAATTTCCCTTCAACAATATCCATGAGTCCATCCATCCCGCGTAGCAGAGCAGTCATTCTATACCTCCATTGCACCCAGTTGGTTCCATCCAACTTGGAGATTTGAATTTTGCTTAACTCCATGGTTTTAGTTTTTATTCCTCATACGTCTGTGCCCGTAACCTATTAACGTTTAAGTTTGACTCGAACTTAACAGAGGCAGTGTAGAAGAAATCTATAGGTACAATAAAGCACGAAGTTACATTTTAAAACAAGATAATATATTTTAAGGACAAAACAGAAAAGTAAATACAAGTGACAAGACACATAGCTTCTTCTTTTTTTATAAGTAGGTATTACATCGCAAACAACAAAGAGGTTGCACCTTAACACGCTTTAGAAATCCAATCGAAAGCGGTCATATATCGAAGGGCATTTGTAACAGGTACGAAGAGTACCTACTATTCTATTAGCCATTTTTATACTCCCTCTTTTTACAGTTTTTATTTGGAAATAAAACGTTTATCTTTAATAATGATGAATAAGCTTTACAAAAAGTAATTGGAAGACAGTTTGTGACCCTTTTTTGATGCCGGATTGCTTTGCAACTTCTTAAACCACGACGAACCATTTCTGTTAGAGCATCTCCAACCATTCCAGTTTGAAGTTGTTTATCAGCCTTCATAATAAATGAGTCTGTTGAAAAATGTTTCGAAAATAGTCGGTGACTCGGTCGGGGTGTCCTATTCCAATCACGCAGACCGCTCCAAACAAATTTCAGCCATTCCTCTCTGACTGGCGAGGCTTTTGGAAATCTGAACCAATACAATTAATGAAGAATGTCAGTAGGTACGCCAAATCGCTTGAAACTTTGTAACAGTAATGTTTATAAATAAACAAACATACTACTTTTTATTTCATTCAAATAGACCCAGTAGTTTTGATTCTACAAACGTTTGAAAGGGTCTGGACGGTCTGCTACAGTAAAATCGCCCCTGGCTGAATATGAAAACTGAATATGCACGTTTATTTGCCTCATTGACAAATATAATTTTACTGAATATTAAGCCTTAAATACTTACGATTAGCGAAATATTTAAAAAAAAAAAAATTCAGTTTTTAATTTATATTGGCCAAACTACTTTATCGATTGACACGTCCTTCGAATATTTATACATGTATTTAAGATAGATTTATAAAAAAAAATTAAAGTCCTAGCTTCTTTTGAAGTCAACATTTTTGTCTATTTTTTTTTTTTTTATTTTTTTTTTTATTTGCAAGTTAGCGACACCTACCATATTTTGAAATAATATACTATTCTATTACATATATTTTTTTCAAAAATATTAGTTTCGATCAACAAAGTGGAAATAAGCTATTTGTGTAAAAGGGTGGAAAAAAAGAACACCCATGAACGCCATCTTCCTTAAATAATGGAAATAGCTAATTCTACAAAAAAACTTTTATTTTTGGAAACATTAAATACTTTTGTAATTCGCTCTGATACTTAAGAAATTCATACCTAGGATGCTAGAAACGGGATCTAAACAATCGCTCTAGAAATGGAAACCTACTTCACAAAACTCCCTTTGAAACTCCGTGAAAACCTCTGAAATCAGTTCGCTAGCTTTTGATTTTACACGGGCAGATACTCGTATATCTTAACTTTTTATGTATACAGAGAAGAGATAGTATATTTTATTACATTTTTCTCCATATATTTTCAGTGACAGAGGTGCATTCTAAAATTGAAATAAAAAGCAAGAATTAAATAAGAAGCCCGCCGTGTTCGAAATTCAAAATGCGAGTCTTTGAATTTAGAACACGGTGGAACAACTTACTTTCTCTGTTTACGTTTACGGAATCAATTTGAATACCACTCCTATACAAATAGCTTATTTCCACTTTGTTGATCCAAACTAATATTTTTGAATAAAAAATATGTAATAGAATATTAAATTGTGTATATTATATCAAAATATGGTAGGTGTCGCTAACTTGCAACTAAAATAAAATAAATGTTTAAAAAAACAAAAAACCGCCTTCAAAACTGCAAAAAATAACTTCTACTAGGTACTAGGTACTTAGTAGTAGGTACCTATCCTATTAGGTTAGTCCAACTGAAGTCGGCTTTTTGTTGAAAATATTGTGGTCGCCGACTTCAGTTGGACTAACCTAATAGGATAGGTACCTACTACTAAGTACCTAGTACCTAGTAGAAGTTATTTTTTGCAGTTTTGAAGGCGGTTTTTTGTTTTTTTAAACATTTATTTTATTTTACACTTTTTAGTGATCATAATAAGCTTATGTAGTCCCACTTCTTAGTTGATATATGAAACTTTAAGACATTTCAAGCTCGCCGCAAGCAACGCCGCGGAAAAATCATAGTCATTTTAAAACAATTAAATGTTCTTCGTTGTAGTCGCTCAACCATCTAAATCGAGATATCTTATCGCCACCCTTGAAATCGGTACCGTTGAGGAGTTCCGGTGGCCATCTGTAGTCTTCATCATCAGTTCCGCTTCACCAAGTGACACTTTCTGAATGCAAATGCTACACTTGTTACTAAAAATACTAAAATCGCTATATGTTTGCATACAATAATTGAGGAGTTCCCTCAATTCCTCACTGATCCCTTCATCAGATTCAGATTTGCTGACAATGGGACCAACTAGAAAGTATACCCATTCGAACACCGAAAAAAAATTTCAAATCGGTCCAGTAGTCTTCGAGTAATCGGGGAACATACATAAAAAAAAAAAAAAAAAAATTCCGACGAATTGAGAACCTCCTCCTTTTTTTTGAAGTCGGTTAAAAATACAACTATGCCAAATTTCAAGTTGATAGCATTTGTAGTTGCTGAGAAAACCTGCTGTGACATACAGACAGACAGACAGACAACGAAGTCTCACCATAAGGGTTCCTTTTGTACCATTTTGGTACGGAACCCTAAAAAAGAAAAAGAAGAACTAAAACAGACAAAAATGTTGACTAGGGTGACGGCACCAATGATGGACACTTTTAGCTGAAGGCACCAATAATGGACACTTAACTCTTAATTCAAAGATCATAAGGTTATAAATTGACCGTCTCAAAATAAATGAATAGCCCTTATCTTCTGTAACATAAGAATCAAGTGTCCATCATTGGTCCTTGTTCATTACTGGCTACATCACCCTAGGACTTTAATTTTTGTTTTATAAATGTGTCTTAAATACATGTATAAAATATTCGAAGGACGTGTCAATCGATAAAGTAGGTAGTTTGGCCAATATAAATTAAAAACTGATATTTTTTTTTTAATATTTCGCTAATCTTAAGTATTTAAGGCTTAATATTCAGTAAAATTATATTTGACAATGAGGCAAATAAACGTGCATATTCAGTTTTCATATTCAGCCAGGGGCGATTTTACTATAGCAGACCGGCCAGACCCTTTGGGTCAATAATATTAAAGCGCCAAGGTGCCATCTTGCTGGAGCGACGTCATTGTTTAACAGCGGTACGCGCCCTTATATGAACGAGTAAGTTTACAGGGCTATATATTTTCAACCGTAATAAGTAGCCAGTTGAAATTTTCACAGAATACGTGTTATTATAAAATCTATCGTTTAAAATTATAAAATGAACAATAAATCAAATACCAAGAGGGATCCCCATACAGGAAACATGAAAAAAATGGAAGGATACTACCCCCGGGTCCGCTGATTTTGACATCAAAAGGGGCTGGTAATTATCATTATTTCCGTCAATATATTAAAGACAACAATGACGGTGGTTAAAACCCCCAAATATTCACCCTAATGCCTAGAACTAGCGAAGCGAGAGTGTTGTAGGTTTGTAGGTACTGTGAAGGTTCGCTACTTGTAGCGTGCTGGCTACATCTAAATCGTACTGGCTGATTATTTACGTCAGTAATAATTGTTTAGGATTTGAAATTTGTCTGAATTCTTTAGGTTCTAGGAACGACGTCAGTCGCTTATGTTTTACTGAAGTAGTCGGAGCCCTTCATGAAATGTATTTTATATGAAAGTACAAGAAAATAAATGAAGTGAAGTCAACGTGTGAAGTATTATTTAAAATTAGGGAAAGTTAAAGTATAAGAGTTAGGCTATGCAGTATTGCTAAAATTAAGGAAGATAAAGATATCCAATTGAAGAAAAGGAAGCCGGCACCCCAGGCTTACCACAGTACCTATCGAATTGCAAGTGAGCGACTTGGTAGCACCCGCGCGCGAAATTTGAAATCGATGTAATGAATACACGAAGTATCAGAACTACTACTAGGTCAATCAAAAATTCATGTTTTATAGTTCGTTCTTTTATACGGTAGCGATATTAATTCTACATTAACACGAAATTTGTAAAAAAAGGCCTACCACCAAAGTTAAGCAACCACCGCTTAACCTAAACATCGTGTTGATTTAAACTACACTTTTAAACATATTTGTAAGAGATTTACTACAGTTTACTGTTTGGTCGTAAACTATATATGTTAGTATGGAGTTTAGATTATTATTTAAGCTTAATGTGACACCGAAATAAAAAGCTTACATACAAATACAACCCGTACTTCGTCTTCCAAAGTTAAGCAACTACAAGCGTAGTCTAAAACAGGATGGGTGACCGCCTAAACCATCGTGTTGATAAAATCAGTTTTGTCACATATTTGTAAAAGTTTTACGTAAGATTGCTATCCCATCAAAAACATAAATGTGAAATGAGAGCCAAGTTCAATATTATGATATATGCCTTGGTTGACTTCAACGACAAAAGAAGTGAGATCTAAATGGGTGCCAAGTTCAATGGTCAGTCCTCAAATTTGTTTATAACAACATATACCTAATATCATTTCTTCTTATAACTTAGGATAATATATTGTAGCCTAAGGTCTGACTTGGCTAGTTCTAGTATGTTTTTTTTATGTATGTTCACCGATTACTCCGTCAATTGTAGACCGATTTTAAAAATTCTTTTTTGGTTTGATAGAGTATACTTCCGAGGTGGTCCCATTGTCATCAAATCTGAATCTGATGAAGGGATCAGTGAGGAATTGAGGGAACTCCTCAAATATTGTATGCAAACATATAGCGATTTTAGTATTTTTAGTAACAAGTGTAGCATTTGCATTCAGAAAGTGTCACTTGGTGAAGCGGAACTGATGATGAAGACCACAGATGGCCACCGGAACTCCTCAACGGTACCGATTTCAAGGGTGGCGATAAGATATCTCGATTAAGATAGTTGAGCGACTACAACGAAGCACATTTAATTGTTTTAAAATGACTATGATTTTCCCGCGGCGTTGCTTGCGGCGAGCTTGAAATGTCTTAAAGTTTTATATATCAACTAAGAAGTGGGACTACATAAGCTTATTTATGATCACTAAAAAGTGTAAAATAAAATAAATGTTTTAAAAAACAAAAAACCGCCTTCAAAAACGCAAAAAATAACTTCTACTACTAGGTACTTAGTAGTAGGTACCTATCCTATTAGGTTAGTCTAACTGAAGTCGGCGACCACAATATTTTCAACAAAAAGCCGACTTCAGTTGGACTAACCTAATAGGATAGGTACCTACTACTAAGTACCTAGTAGTAGAAGTTATTTTTTGCGTTTTTGAAGGCGGTTTTTTGTTTTTTAAAACATTTATTTTTTGGACGTTAATATCTAAATAACCGTTTAAGATGTGTTTATGAAATTTGGAGCACTTATGTATCTCGCAAGTCTCAATATATGAGCCAAATTTGACACGTTTATCTGAAATAGTTTTTGAGTTATGAGGGGGTCAAAAGTCGCTCCAAATGGTTCGTGTAATATTACACACGGTGCTGCTCGCCAGTTCTGTTACTTGAACTTGGCTTGACACGCTACCGCGTGTCTAGATCTAGATTTAGTCGTAAACAATGAAAATTAGACTACAATTTAAGCTTAAAATTGCATCAAAATAAGAAGCCATTATAAAAATAAAATCCGTATAAAAATGCTAAAATAAATTAAATTATTTAAAAAACAAAAAACTTGACTGCAATAAAAAAAACTGAAATTCGAAAAACAAGCTCTATAATTTATAGAAAATTGTAAGAGCAATGTACGTATTGATATTTACAACAATTGATATTGGAAAAGGCATTGCAGGCGGGGATATCGCCGATTGACAAAACATTTTTGACGTTTAAAATCCACGAAAACATGGTGCAGCGGACGCAGCTTTAAATTATCTCGTACGTCTCAAGTACGTCTCGTACTCACCTGTGTTAACTTAAGTCCCATATAGACTTGCGAGTAAGTACGCCGTACTTATGGCTCGGCGACTTTACTCGCCCGTGTGACACTCTGAGGCTCTTCTTTGAAATCCGTAATACAAACTTCGTCTATTGCTATCTCTTTTGCTCCCGACGCGTCACTAATTCACAAGAAAGTGACGGGCGATCCGAAGTTCGAATTACTAATTTCAAAGTAGAACCCCAGAACTTAGACATCTATCTTCTTCTATATATATAAAAGGCAAAACTGACTGACTGACATATCAACGCACAGCCGAAACTACTGTACCTAGAAACTTGAAATTTGGTACAGGGGTTCCTTTCATGATGTAAGTGAGCACTAAGAAAGGATTTTCCGAAAATCGATCCCCAACGGGAAGAAATGGGGGGAGTAGCGGGAAACTAATTCTACGCGTACGAAGTCGCGGGCGTCTGAACGCGATCTTCTAAAGGTCAACATGGGCGAAAATGGTTCTTACTCGCCCGTCTATCTGGGACTTTAAATGATGAAAAAGCGTTAAATACCTCATAATTATATAATTCGTTTTATGTTGTTTCATAACATAACTTTTCTGAGAACCTGAGGTCAATAGTTAACCGAAGCACGCAAGCAAAAAATAATAAAAATGGAATATTTAAATAAAAATAAGCATCG
This sequence comes from Acleris cristana, assembly GCA_948252455.1. Classification (NCBI taxonomy): domain Eukaryota; kingdom Metazoa; phylum Arthropoda; class Insecta; order Lepidoptera; family Tortricidae; genus Acleris; species Acleris cristana. The sequence goes on along the minus strand of OX411772.1, from coordinate 23,537,247 downwards.
AAAATTACTTGTTTTATTTAAATAAATAAATAGTTTTTATTCTTTTTTAATTACTTAATTGGAAATAAAAATGTCTCATAATTATTATAAACATTCAGTGTTTCGTTTAACCATTGACATAAGGTTCTTTTTTTAGTTATGATTTGTTGATAATGGAGGTGAATTTATGTAAAAATACTGAAAATGTAAATAGAAACATTTATATTATAATTTTCGAGTTCTTTTTATCATTGTCCATTGCTCATAGAAAGAATTACAATTAAAGTCATTATCTATACCAAAGCATCATTATAATCTCAACAAATGTCATTAACCGCATATTGGCGTCATTATGGTCGACACACAAATAAAAAAAATGATTTCTCCGAAACTATGCTTCTGTGAGCCGTGCCTCATTAGAACTTTTTTATTTTATTACCGTCTAGAGAATAAGACCAATTGAGTTGAGAAAGCACGACATTTATTACAAAGACAAACGTTTTTAACAAAATAAATAAAATAATGAATGCTCAAATATTCACCCGCCTAGAGTCTGGCTAACGAAAGCAGAGACTGAAATTGACCGCGGAATTTAAAATTGTACCTATGGTATGCCTGTGTGCGCTAGAGTTAGACAAACTCTAGCCCATACAGTCATACCATAGGTACAATTTTAAACTTCGCGGTCAATTTCAGTCTCAGCTTTCGTTAGCCAGACTCTATCATGACCAGCGAAGGGACAGAGTGATACATATATAACATTAGAGTGGGATGCAAAGGGTTTGCTCCCTCTAGTGTAAATCCGTCCCTTACGCTGACCCATGATGGGCCATCGTGTAAAGGGGCCATATTATTTTTATCAACTCTGTGTGACCAACTTCCTTTGCCAACCAAGATCAAAAAAATGCAGAGTGCTAAATTACTGTAAAGTGATACCACAAAAAGACTTTGTAAAAAACTACTACTTTTGCATGGGCATAACTATCTGAGGCCCGTTTCACGAAGCTACAAGTTACAAATTACAAGCGGAAGTCTCTTTCTAACTCCATTTGCTAGAAAGAGAGTTCCGCTTGTAATTTGTAACTTGTAGCTTCGTGAAACGGGCCACTGATGTTAACACAATTTAATATTATTTTCTGAAACAGGAACTTAATTTACTATGCAACTAGGGTTACCATTTAGGAATTTAAAAAGTCCTGACAAAAAGCCTGACATTTCGATAAAAACCGGACTTTTTAGTCACAAAATGGAAACATTACTCATGTGTGGTTTTATTACCTACTCATAATCCATCTCATTAAAAAAATCCGGACAAGTTAAAGAGCCGGTCAAAGTCCAGACTAATCCAGATGGATGGTAACCCTATATGCAAGCGTAAAATTCACATCTTACTATTAACAAAATAAATTACTTATTAATTTAACACTTGTATGATACACATAGCCCTTAGATTCCGCCAGAATAGTGTATGTGAACTTACAAAATTTTTCATGAGGAAAGCACATAGGTTCAAAGATCCCATGAGAATAAGTGGTGCTTTACTAACATGTCTCTTACACCTTCTTTAAGTGGTTGATTGTGCGTGTCCTTTTTTAATGGTAATTCCCAATCTGGATTTAAGCTAAACCCAAATTGTGATAGTATTCTTAGTTCACACTTAATTTGAACCCAGCCAGGAGAATTTATAAAAGACCATGGATGGTACCATTTCTGAACTATGTCTACACACGAACAAAGGACTTCAAGCCACAAGTGTAATGCTTCTTCATTTAACCCCATACAAATAAGGGTGCGCAATTTGACATCCATTTGTGCATGAGCATTGTCATGTGATAAATTGATAGCTTGCACACATCTATACAGTAACTCCTCTGGCGTCAACACCTTTCCATCTTCATCTAAACGATAAGTTTTACATAATACTAATCTACTGTAAACAGAATTAAAATCTTTTTCAACTTCACGAGATGAAGCTTCCTCAATGAATAACCAAGGGTGGCAGGGCCCATCAAGAAAGCTTGGCCGCTTGATACCATGTAATAGGACTCTTTTGAATGCAGGAGCTAAAACTCCCCTCACCAAGTGGGCAGCTTTTTCAGTCACTGAATCATCTCCAGCCCTACTGTACTTAACTCCTTTTTCATCTAATAACTTGACAAATCTTGCTGGGAACCATCCTCGTAGACCATTCAGTTCTCCAATCCAACAATGCTCATCTCTTGAGCTTATAACTTCAATAACATCATTTTTTCTAAAGCCCAACTCATCTCCATCTCTTCTCTCAAAATCTAATAATGCTTTAGCCCTTCGCCTTTTACTTCTAGATACATTTACATATCGCTCACGGTCTGCTGCATGGCTTTGCATAGTGTAATCAGCAGTAAGTTGGATTTCAGATGCTAATTGTGGTTCAAGGGCAAGGAAATGGCGAGAAACTTGTAATATTGCTTCCCTAAGGTCAACTAATATTTCTGTTTGCTTTACATTCTTAGAAACTGCATCCTCATTATTGCTGTCATCTCCAAATAGAATAGTTTGAATTACAGATTTATTCCTCTTTAACTGACGTCTATGCAGCTGCTGCTTAGGTAAATTAGGGACTTCACTGGGGTTGCCCACTAGCGCTCCCTGATCAGCCATTAAATATGCAAGATGTCTTCTTCTATGAGTTTCTATTAATGCTGGGCTTAAAGTGTCACCACAAACTTCATCTATAGTTCTTATAAGAATATCTACATCATTTATTTCACCAGGTATATCAGATAAGGCATTAAAAATTTGTGCAGAGTTTGATATTTCTGTAAAGCGATTTTCTTTTATTTTCAACATGGCTAAAGTAACTTTAAAAAGTACAATTGAACCTTCTAGAAAAAAAAGATCCCAAATTCTTAGTAAAATTTTCATATGAACAACATTAGCATACAGTGTCAAAAACCAATGCATTGTTATCAGTGAGAGCTCAATGTCATGAGCATTTAAGACTTGGTCAATTCCAGGTAAGTATGTGGAGATGAGACTCCTCAAAACCTTTTGATCTGCTTGTATGCCAATTAATGTCGAAGAATAATATGAAGCTGGCAGCAAATCTTCCACAGTGGTACACATAATCCAAAATGCATCTTCTTCTTCCATTAGCAGCAGAAGTGAAGCAGCAATCATCCCCGTCCCCTGACAGTACCCAATATCAGGATAAAGCCAGGCTAGTGCTCGCAGAATTCTACGTAATCTTGGTACCCCTGTACTAGTTGGGTGTGAAAAGCATACATTATTTGGTAGTATTTGCACCAAATCTTTTTCAATTTGTTTACTGGTGACAAGCCCATCATCACTAGATGCTCTTACAATTTCATGATATGTGATTTCAGTTGAATTTCTCTTTTTATTGGCACCACATAAGTTCGTCCAGACCTGTGGACGAAGAGAGTGAGGGACTCCATCTTTAACCATTCGCTGTAATTTATCCGTCTTTTCCAGTTTGCCTTCAACTTCTGCGAAACTGATTTCTTTGCTATAAAACTCCCATTGAAGATAATGTTGGTCATCTTCGACAATTTTATTTGAAACTATTTTGTCTGAACTAAACTCCGATTCTTCTTCTTCATCAACACAGAAACCAAATTCATCAAATCTGTAGTTGGGGAGTCCATGGCCGTGGCCTTCCGCTTCTGGTTGTGCTAACTTAGCCATTATATCTTGCGGCACCATGCTGGGCGTGAGCGCAGAAAATGGTCCGCCAGGAATCGGGAACAGTTCATCAGCAACGTTTAAGCCTCGCATCGTATCGATCACATCATCAGGGTCATCATCTGATAGAGCTAAACTGATTTCTCTTTCGTGATCTTCTCGACCTACGTAACCGTCATGGTCACGCGAACTAAACAGTGATTTTGCCAGGTCCATCTTGAAATATTACTTGTGATTGCTCACAATTTCTGACATACAGGATACAAGATGTTTTATGGTCACCTACGTACGATTTCTCTTTATTAATCTATTCGAGTCATAGCCATAGCATAGCCACTAACCACAGATTTATAAGATATGTCATAATCAAGGTCACTTACAGTGTTGCTATTGTTACTAACTTTAAAATTAAATATTGAGGAGTATTCATGATTTTTTTCACAGCCTTAATAAAAGTTGAAGCCGTACTACGAAGATCGAAGTTCGGAGTTACGTTAGCTCCATCTCTGTCACTCGTCATACGATTGAGTCTCGTATGACGTAGAGAAAGGGATGGAGCTAACGTAACTTCGAACTTCAATTTTAAAAGTAGAGCCTCTGGTTCATGTAAGAAACAGTAATTGAGAAACAGTACATTTTGATGCAAGTGCGGAAAGTACCTATGTCATTTTACACGAGTCCTTCCCTAGGTGTCTTGGCCCGAGCTGCAAGCACAGATTATAAAGGCCCCTACGCACTAGCTAACTTGAAAGGACAACCGGGAATGATGCTCGACGCAAAACTATAGTGCGTAGGCATGCTGTGGCCCGTTTCACGAAGCTACAAGTTACAAATTACAAACCCTCTTGTTAGCAAAAGGAGTTAGAAAGAAACTTCCGCTTGTAATTTGTAGCTTCATGAAATGGCCCTCTGGACGTCAATAATTATTATTATTACCGTGAAGGACTTGCACGACCGACTTTGTGGCGACGTGCGGCTGGATGGAAAAAGAGTCGTCTATATATGACCGCTTTCGATTGAATTCCAAAAGCGTACCACCAATGTAGCCTTCTCTATTGTCTTACAAGCCGTGCTTTTAAGTTTGGCAACGTCTTATTTCGGAATCTTGTGAACCGATTGCTATATGTAAACAATGAAATACAGGATATAATGACTATTCTATATTTTTTGTTCTATTATTTGTTCACGTATTTATTCTTCTTTTAGTAGGTTACATCCTTGGTTTTTTAATTGTACTTAGGTATCCGGGAGCATTGGGAAAAATATCTGGCACTGTGTCAGTCACTAATTTGGGTTTTTTCAGAATATCTTCGCAATAGGATCCATTCCTCTTCCGTATCAAAAATGCAAAACACTTCGTATAACTTCACTGTCACTAAAATGTTTACTGCAGACTAATGAACCGTTCGAGGGCTCCTAGTTAGCTCGAGGTGCCTATAGCCTTTATCCACCTATAACGTAAATCGTTTCCGCGGGGAAATGGGAATGTGGAAACAGCCGCTTCTCCACACTTTTACCTTGTTTTATAGTAGAAAAACTTGCAATATATCTATTGTTGTATTTTATAAAGAAAATCTCTGGAAAATCCTTGATATTGCAAGTTAAAACACAAATTAAATGTTCGCGGGCATTCATGAAAAATTACGTATATTCCAAATAACTTGTCGTTACAAAGAAACCTGGTACAAAATATGACTTAATCATCGCCTACTATACTTAGTCGCATAATATTAATTGGCTAAATAAAGCGTTACACTGGAGTTTGTGAGTTTCATTGGTGTTGGCTTCTTTTTAAATTCGGCGCATTATCATAATATTGTCTATGTTTTGTAAACCGGTTCACACGCGATGTTGACATATTTCGCACCTTAAGAACAATAATGACTTAATTCAGAAATTTTAAATTTCGAGTTAGGTCTCTATAGAGTCTGTCTAATGAATGATGAACCGGGCTTTTATTTGACTGGCAGGTCTGGCAACACTATTAAAATGACGTTTTGACATTGACAAACAAGTCGTTGTTGGTTCGAGTCTGTCAAATTAAAGTTTTCTTCTCGAAATTTACGGACTAAACATGCGTAAAACTATCAAAAGTGGTGTGCGACAGATCCTTTATACCATTATAAACAAATATAAAGAAAAACAAGAGAAGAGGGAAGCATTGTTGAAACAAAAAATAGAGTGTTTACATACGGTGACCGAATTTATAGGTTATAACAAGGTTAGTATGGCATGTTAATTTTGATAGTTATTATTTCTATATCTTCAATCCAAAGTTTCATAGAATATATACCTTTTCTGTTCTACCTATCTCTTGAAATTGGTATTTCTTTTCCATTAAGAAATTAAACGATGTATTCTTTTCAGATAAGCGGGACGTGGATGGTGAAAAACAAACGGTTTTGAAAAATCTTCAGCAGTTGAAAGAGTTGGGGCAAAACGATTTACTATGCCAGAGTCAAACGAAGTATTTAGAAGAATTATCATCAATGACCGGTAAATTCTAAGATTAATTAAATCATTGTCTTTCCCTATACACATATGTGTATTGTCTGTACCTATACCATGTTGAATCTCTTAACAATCGCAATTTTATTAAATTAATTAAATAGACAGATGATTAATATAACTGACACTCATACCTAGTTTCAGTAAAACACTAAGGAGGTGTTTATATACATTTAGTTAAAAGATAAATCATAAACATATTAATATGTACGTACGTACACTTCATGAGCTCTTGGAAAAGATGTTCGGGTTATACCTGTCTTCCTTGTTCTTAAACTGTTGCGATTTGAACCTCACCGATGCAATTTGATTTCACCTAAACCCAAATGTTCTTAGAGCTGTCGGACTGTAAAATGGGGCTGTACTGCGTGTCACAATATATTTGTAAACGGTGTTCTGTTTAATTCATTCCTTCTTTCTTCTTACAGATATCAGTGTTTCGACATTGAAGAGAATGAAGGCAAAGTAAACCATGGTGTCTTCAGTACTCCAGGAAAGAAGCGAACTCACAAGGCCACAGTATCCAATTTAGATAGTTTTGACATCCATGCCATCAGAAATAAAGTGAACGAATTTTATATTGTAAAGAAGCAAGTGCCTACACTCAGATGCCTATTAGCAGGGTTGAGAGAAAGCATTGGTTTTACCCTAATAATAAATAAAATATTTTTACTTAATGACTTGTTATTGGTGATTTTATTTACTAAAAGAGCTCACAAATGAGAAAGCATGCTGATGCAATCATTATTATGGTGGTGTGCATTTTTTTTTTCATAGATAGTTTCAAAGCTTCAAATACTTCGTGATACCCAAAGTTGCTAAATAATTCGGTACACGTTTGGAGACTTTGGGTGTCACTATCTATTTATTTAATGCTGACTATACGGGTCAATCAACTTTTCTTTGTAGTTCGGTGCCAGGGTGACGTTTCCTGGGTCACTCATTAAAACTATGATTTCAAAGGGTATAAGTCCACTACCATTCTTTTATGGCTTTTCTCCTGAATGTGATAGAAGTATACATTATAACATTTTTTCTAAGAAACTATCACTGTTGTCTCCTGGCTTACGGGACACTTACAACAACAAAAAAGTTGATCCACCCATAAGTATTAAGTAGTAAGACTCTCGGGCTTCTATTAATAAACTGTACTTAAATATGATACCGTGTGTGGTCTTAATATGCATAAACGGACACTTGAGTGCGGTATTAGTAGACTTGAGTACCTATAGTTTGTTTACGGGCCTTAGTATTGTGAAAAAGTACGCGTTTCCTCTTCCTTTGTGCCCACCAAAATAAACAAAATAAGAAAAGTATCAAAATCGTTTATTCCTACATTGATCGGTAATACCATATGAAGATTTTTTGAATTTGCCGCTTTTTCTCAGGTTCATCATTCATTAGACAGACTCTACTAATAAATTTATGACTTGAAGTTTGAAATCTGAAATTTTGAATTAGGTCACTATTGTTTTGATGGTGCGATTTATATGGTACCACTTTTTAGGTGTGTTCGTGTGTGTAACTCTGCTTTAGTTTACGTAAGTTTGCAATCTATATATATAAAAGGCAAAACTGACGACTGACATATCATAGAGTCTGTCTAATGAAAGATGAACCTGAGAAAAAGCGGCAAGTTCAAAAAATCTTCATATGGTATTACCGATCAATGTAGGAATAAACGATTTTGATACTTTTCTTATTTTGTTTATTTTGGTGGGCACTCCGTTTATCCATATTAAGACCACACACGGTATCATATTTAAGTACAGTTTATTAGTAGAAGCCCGAGAGTCTTACTACTTAATACGTATGGGTGGATCAACTTTTTTGTTGTTGTTAGTGTCCCGTAAGCCAGGAGACAACAGTGATAGTTTCTTAGATTTTTTTTTATAATGTATACTTCTATCACACTCAGGAGAAAAGCCATAAAAGAATGGTAGTTGACTTATATCCTTTGAAATCATAGTTTTAATGAGTGACCCAGGAAACGTCACCCTGGCACCGAACTACAAAGAAAAGTTGATTGACCCGTATAGTCAGCATTAAATAAATAGATAGTGACACCCAAAGTCGCCAAACGTGTACCGAACTATTTAGCATCTTTGGGTATCACGAAGTATTTGATTCTTTGAAATCATCTATGAAAAAAAATGCAGACCACCATAACAATGCTTGCATCAGCATGCTTTCTCATATGTGAGCTCTTTTAGTAAATAAAATAACCAATAACAAGTCATTAAGTAAATTTTTTTTATTTATTATTAGGGTAAAACCGATGCTTTCTCTCAACTCTGCTAATAGGCATCTGAGTGTAGGCACTTGCTTCTTTACAATATAAAATTCGTTCACTTTATTTCCGATGGCATGGATGTCAAAACTATCTAAATTGGATACTGTGGCCTTGTGAGTTCGCTTCTTTCCTGGAGTACTGAAGACACCATGGTTTACTTTGCCTTCATTCTCTTCAATGTCGAAACACTGATATCTGTAAGAAGAAAGAAGGAATTAATTAAACAGAACACCATTTACAAATATATTGTGACACGCAGTACAGCCCCATTGTACAGTACGACAGCTCTAACATTTGGGATTAGGTGAAATCAAATTGCATCGGTGAGGTTCAAATCGCAACGGTTTAAGAACAAGGAAGACAGGTATAACCCGAACATCTTTTCCAAGAGCTCATGAAGTGTATGTAGGTACATATTAATATGTTTATGATATCTTTTAACTAAATGTATATAAACACCTCCTTAGTGTTTTACTGAAACTAGGTATGAGTGTCAGTTATATTAATCATCTGTCTATTTAATTAATTTAATAAAATTGCGATTGTTAAGAGATTCAACATGGTATAGGTACAGACAATACACATATGTATAGGGAAAGACAATGATTTAATTAATTTTAGTATTTACCGGTCATTGACGATAATTCTTCTAAATACTTCGTTTGACTCTGGCATAGTAAATCGTTTTGCTCCAACTCTTTCAACTGCTGAAGATTTTTCAAAACCGTTTGTTTTTCACCATCCACGTCCAGCTTATCTGTAAAGAATACATCGCTTAATTTCTTAATGGAAAAGAAATACAAATTTCAAAAGATAGGTAGAACAGAAAAGGTATATATTCTATGAAACTTTGGGTTGAAGATACAGAAATAATAAGTATCAAAATTAACATGCCATACTAACCTTGTTATAACCTATGAATTCGGTCACCGTATGTAAACACTCTATTTTTTGTTTCAACAATGCTTCCCTCTTCTCTTGTTTTTCTTTATATTTGTTTATAATGGTACAAAGGATCTGTCGCACACCACTTTTGATAGTTTTACGCATCTTTAGTCCATAATTTTCGAGAAGAAAACTTTAATTTGACAGACTCGAACCAACAACGACTTGTTTGTCAATGTCAATACGTCATTTTAATAGTGTTGCCAGACCTGCCAGTCAAATAAAAGCCCGGTTCATCATTCATTAGACAGACTCTATCATATCAACGCGCAGCCGAAACTACTGTACCTAGAAACTTGAAATTTGGTACAGGGGTTCCTTTCATGATGTATGAACATGAACATGTCATGAGGTGATTTTTCATACCGATCAAGGCAATATGTACTTAATTAAAGAAAAAACTCAGTCCGTTCGGTGGGTTTTCCAAAAAAAATGTACAAATATCTATACCTCCAATATTTCCTGATATGGTAATGACGTTTAGGGCGTGTTAATTTAATTTTAAAATCATGTATAAGAAATAAAAGATTTTGTATTGCGGCGCATAATAGCGAAACACGTACCCTAGCGTTCTCCCAAAGAATAAATAATGATAATTCAATGTGTATTTTTTTTTGGCCGGATCACATCTTTTTATCAAAAATGCGAATTGACCCTCCATCCCTTTCTCTCGATTTAGTCTCGAATGTCGAATGACAGGGATGGAGCTAACGTAACTTCAAACTTCGATTTTCAAAGTAGGGCACGTTTATTTTTAATAAAAATTGTGATTGATAACCAATTGAAAATTGACCTTATTTCGGAAAGTAAATTGAGAATTTTTTTTTTTTTGTCTTGCAATAAAAATAAAGACAGTCTTTGTTTGGAAATAAAACGTTTATCTTTAATAATGATGAATAAGCCTAACAAAAAGTAATTGGACGACAGTTTGTGACCCTTCATTGATGCCGGATTGCATTGCAACTTCTGAAACCACGGCGAACCATTTCTGTTAGATCATCTCCAACTATTCCTGTTTGAAGTCGTTTATCAGCCTTTATAATAAATGTTTCGAACATAAGGCCCCTACGCACTAGCTAACTTGGAAGGACAACCGCGCACGACCGTCAGGCCCGATGTACTGGGGCTCTACTTTGAAATCAATAATTCGAACTTCGGATCGCCCCGTCAGTTTCTTGCGAATTAGTGACGCGTCGAGAGCAAAAGGGATAGCAATAGACGAAGTTCGAATTACAGATTTCAAAGTAGAGCCTCTGTACGCGTACTAGGTATCGTGCAAAATATCCTTCATGCTGTCACAGACCGCATATTCCTACTTCGCTCATTTCGTTTCGTTCAGAAATTGTTCCTACACTCCTCGCTTCAAGAACGTTATGTGTATAAAATTTTTTTTATTTCACAAACTAAATTCTAAAATCTATTGGGATTTTTGGGAAAAACAGTAGAGCTGTAGACACATCCCAAAACCAGTAGCTCTACTTTGAGATCTGGCAACACTGCGAAGATTTGACGGACGTTGACTGAATAACAAGAAAATTATTTACCAAGCACGCACGATGCACGTTTCAACTGACGTAAGTCAGGCCTAAGCACTATCCAGCTGCACGTCGTGTGAGAAGTAGTAGGGCTCGATGGACGAAAATTCAAGCAAGTGTCGGTCGTGCAAGTCCAGTCCACCACGGTAATAATAATAATTATTGATGTCCAGCAAGCCTACGCACTTAGACGCACTATCGTTTTGCGTCGTGCATCGTCCGCGGTTGTCCTTGCATGTTAGCTAGTGCATAGGAGCCTATAGTCGGTGACTCAGTGGGTGTCCTATTCCAATCACGCAGACCGCTCCAAACAAATTTCAGCCATTGCTCTCTGACTGTCGAGGCTTTTGGAAATCTGAAACAATACAATTAATTAATATCAAACATAGTAGGCCCTTTTACCGATCGATTTCTAGTTATACTTGCAAAACGGCCGCATTATGGCCGAAAATCAACTCATTTATTGTATAACATCACTCACCTGTGAAAGCTTATATTTTACGCATCATTTTCTTTGTTCCCATTCGGGATTTGTACCCACGAAACACACAGGCCATTGCACTTAAATTATATTTTAATATAACACTGTTAACTAGTCCAATTTTATGTATTTTCTGCGTATTATTGCAAACTGACTGACAGCTGGGGCTCTACTTTGAAATCAGCAATTCGAACTTCGGATCGCCCCGTCACTTTCTTGCGAATTAGTGACGCGTCGAGAGCAAAAGGGATAGCAATAGACGAAGTTCGAATTACGGATTTCAAAGTAGAGCCTCTGACTACAACAGTAATCCGACTAAATTAAGTGACACTTTTTCTTAATTCTTGATCCGACTAGGCGCTTATTCTATCTACTCGTCTTTAATTTAGTAGGGTTGCATTGACCAGTGAGAAAGTGGTTGCAAGCTGTGTTGTACACAGAAGAAAAAGGTGGTACGCTTGACGACTGGTTGCACGGAATCTAGTGTTATCGTATATCTATGGCTAGTAGCCCTAGTAGGTACTTATTCTATGACTGACTCTCTCCTTATCTACAGAAGCGAGTAAAACCGTCAGTGAATGGTCCGCATAACAGTCTCAATTAATTGTGTCTGGCAACTCCGATCTTAATGTCATAGATGCTTGGAGTGGAGCTGCGTGAATCCTTTCTCACTTCCTTTTCTCTTTGAATCGTGAAGTCTAACGTGCTTGTTCTCACCGAGCTAAGGCCTACAGGCGACTTGCACATATTATTAAAAAATGGCATCTAAGGCTGAATTAGCTTGTGTTTATTCCGCTCTCATCTTGGTTGACGATGATGTCGCCGTTACTGTAAGTATTAATCATTGTTTTTTAATTATATTTGTTGCAATGTTTTAGGTTATGCGAGTTCTATCCAAATTCATCTCGATATCCGTTACCAAGAAATATTTTCTTTATCCTTGAATATTTGTGAAACGTGTTGTTATTAATTTTAATGATAATATTTTTGGTGTTGTATTTCACGTGATAATGTTTTGCGTATTGTTTAGGGTGAGAAGATCTCCACCATCCTGAAAGCGGCCGGCGTGGACGTCGAACCTTACTGGCCCGGTTTGTTCGCCAAGGCCCTGGAGGGTGTAAACGTTCGCGAACTCATCGCTAACATCGGGTCAGGCGTGGGCTCTGCCCCTGCCGCTGGCGTACCAGCCGCCGCCGCCGCCGCGGCTGCGCCCGCCGAGGTCCAGAAGGAAGAGAAAAAGGAAGAGGAGCCAGAGGAGTCTGACGATGACATGGGCTTTGGTGAGATTTTTTTGTTGTCCTATCTTAACATTAAATTTTTGATTCTACGGTTAATCAAAAATGGCTGAATTTTAAAATGTCTTGGGCTCATAATGACCAAACTTCACACCTTTATCTCAAAACATCATATATATTATTTTCAAAACAACTAAATACCAGAATAACCTACATGTTAAAAAGTCTAGTTAACCTTCATGTATGATTGTTGATTGCTTTACTATCTTCTTTAACCCTTTGATCGCCAAGAACTACTAAAGTGGTTGTGTACTGTCGTGCCTACCACGCCATGAACCCATATAGTGGTCACAGATACAGTGCAAAATAGACCCGAGTATTTGTGACATAAGGTTGACATTAGCCGTGGTTTTCAGCTGTCATTGGCATGTGAGGACGACGTTTGTATAATGGCTGATTTACATTGGTTTAGTAAAAGCATGCCAGTAGAAGTACATTGCGTCGTTACAATAGCTCTCGCCTCAAACGTGAAAACCAACTTCAATGTACTTCTACTGGCATGCTTTTACTAAACCAATGTAAATCAGCCATAAGTCAATGGCGTTCAAAGGGTTAATGCTGGCCACTTAAATTGAAGTGCTGATATAAAGAGGTTTACCCCTATGCAACTATGCCCTATGGAGGATTTCATTATACACCCAACAGTCACTGGGACTGGTAAAACTAAATAAAAGTATGTGAAAACGAATTTTGCCATTTTGAGACTGACATTTTGCCATTCTGGTTTTTTCAGCGAAGGAAATGTACATTTCAATATTAAAGTATTTCAGGAATTATAGTTTTTAAGTCAAAATCGTTATGACTTTCCATCATTTTAAGAGTAAGGCAATTTGATATTAAGGTTTTACAAGGACCATGGCAATTCGAAATTTTGTCAAATTAGAGAATATGGCATTAAGTTACGCCCACACCAATGCTTAAAAAACGATGACGGTACGGAATCGCAGTGACACGTCGTATTAGCACCGTTTTTGACGCATGCCCTCCACACCAATGCTTAACGGTGCGTATATTACGGTACGTCAAAAACGGCGCCATGTTGTTACTATGACCCCGTCTTTTGTTTAAGCAACGATACCATTTTTTAAGCAGCGGTGTGGGGAGCGTGCGTCAAAAACGGTGCTGATACGACGCGTCACTGCGATTCCGTACCGTCACCGTATTTTAAGCACCGGTGTGGTCGCAGCTTTATGCAATTTACATTTATTTGAACCTCAGCAACATTGCTCACTTAGTTACAGTGGTATGGTAGGCATGGTAGTAGACGCTTGCATTGCAGGTGGTAAAAAAATCCATACAAATTAAGGAGTCTGACAAAGATCGAGAAGATCGAGATATGTTTTAAATTTCGAATAAATGGCATTTAAAATTGTAGTGCCCAGTATAATATTCATGAGTAAATTTAATAGCAATTGTTTAGTTAGCAGTGTTAAGGCGCTGTTATCAGTTAATCACGCCCAGGGCTTGATACCGGTATTAATTAAAATTTAAATATCTTCCTTAATTTGCATTATTTCCTTGATATTTTCGACTATAATTTAGGTAATAACACCATTCTATTATATAAATTCATTGAAGAGCAAAAATATTCAATAATAAGCGAGATACCGAAATTGAATACTGGTATTTTTGTATGAAAATAATACCTGATCACGCCTAGTGTCTGAATTGTATACAATTGCCATGTGGTGGCAGCGAATGTTTTATAAGCTACTTTGTTTTTTTATAAAGTGCCTTCTGCGAGATTTTTTGCTTAGCTTAATTGTAGGTAGATATTTTTTAGTAATAGACAATAATATTTTAATTTGTATGATGATTGTAAGTGAATGCCATTTGTATGATTGCATATAATTTTATGATAGGGATTTGTTAGATGTATTTTGTGTTTTTTTAGATAAAATTTTGTTTGTCTTATACCCCGATCGTAATATTGGGTCCTTACCTATGAAATTGGCGTTTTTTTTACGTGTTTTATTTCGTACGGAATTTATTCATTACAATTTTAACTTCCAAATTATTTTTAAATTTCATTAATACAGTATGTTACAAAGGTTTTAGATACAAATAATATGGTTCAATTTCTTACTTAGTGTTTAAAATTAAAGTGTGAACTCAACTCTTTTCATCTTTTCATGTGCTGTGAGTTCAAGTGTTTCAATTACGCAGAGTTTTATGAAGCTAACTATTTTTAAGTAATTAAGATATGTATAATATAGCTTAGATGTGTCCAATATTCCTGACAGAATTTCGTTTGGTTTGCATTTGACGTTACTAAATAATCCGCAAAATTAAACCACCGTTTTCATAAAATTCTCTATATAAAACGCCGATTTCATAGGTAAGGACCTAATATTTATTGATTACATTCTGAATCGCCTTTTTATTTGAACATATTTACTGATATATTATTTTATTACTAGGGTTAGGACTTTTGATGGCAAACCGTGGTTTTAGGATCCATGGAGTCGCTGTTTCCTGATTATTATAATACATACCAGCTTGATTTCGACCTTCAATATAGTCATAATAATATTTCAAAATGCATTCATCCCTTAAATCCCTAAACCAGTTTCAATGGTTTTTTGGTAAAGATGATCTCTCTGCTGTGATAACGTTACAGACAATCAAATATTAGTAGGTATGGATAAACTGAACTAAAAATGTATTTAGTTTATTTAGAAATATGACAACTATATACATACATACATGCTTTCATTCCCAGAGTGAGGTAGGCAGAGCTACATAATTATGACAAAACTAAAGGCCAAAATCAAAGTGATATATAATTAGGAAATAGCGACTCCATGGATTCTAGAACACGTTTTGCCACCAAAATACTAACCCTAATTAATACTTGTAGAAAAACTTAGTTTTGATTTTAGTGATCCTTTATTTCATCTTTGACAGTATTCAGGGACAATGTTAGGTGTGCATCAAAAAGACTCAGGTCCTATAATGAAGAGTCACATTTGAAGTTTCTATCCAAATATGAAATTGACACGATTTCATGTTCCAGAAAAGTTGAAATAAAAATAAATACATGAAATGTTTAAACAATAAGTAGGAACTAACTTTTTTAATAATTTGAATCTGATACGGTTTTCAATTTCAGTGAAAATCAAAATTGAGTGAAAGATTCATTTTTGGGGTTCCGTACCCAAAGGGTAAAAACGGGACCCTATTTAGTAATCCACTCCACTCTCCGTCCGTCTATCTGTCCATAGACAGACAGAATTAAAGAACAAAATTACTGACTACTTTACGCGACGTACTCATTATAGACCTGTAATCTCAAGTGTTGCTCCAAGTCTAGTCGCGTTCTAATAATAACTACGTGACAAAACCTTAAGCGATAAAAAACACTCGAGTCTTTATAGAAGACTAGTCTATAGAAAACTGATTCTTTATAAAACTACAGAAGACTCCGTCCCAAGTTTAAAAGAACTCTAGCTTCAATTCAATGACTAGAATCTAAAAAACAAAGTCGAGTCCTAGAATTGGAGACTTCAAGGACTTGAGTCTTTACCAACACTAAGGATGGCAGGACCTTGTGGATTGAAAACGCAGGCATAAGAATAAGTACTATAGAAGGGTAACTTCATCCCCACTACGCGCGCTCGAGCGTGGGCTGTCAACAGTCCAGGACTACTTATCGCAGCAAACACTAGCGGGTTGCCACCCATCGGCGCTTAAAGTAAACGTGCAACAATATTTCAAATGAAGCTCTAAAAGGCCCCACTGTCTACGCAAACTGTGATTTTACCATACGAAATTGTTAGTTCCGTATTTAACCACGTGCTTTACGATAATTGTAGGATGATATCAACGAAGTTTGAATCTTTATTTATTATTTGTAACATAAACACATTACGTAAAGAGCGTAAAAATGAAAGAAGTAAATAAATACATTATTTACCTATGCACTTTACGTTTTATCCAATATTAATCGTAATGAAGTAAGTCTAAGATAGTATTTCAATGGTTATCTTATAAAAGAAAGAGTTACTAAATTAATTAATAAAATGCACAAATACTTTTTACATATATAAATTATTTTTATTGGCTTTGCGTTGGTTCTTACAACTTTATATCTGATTTAATTGTAATAAAAGTACTTCAATTTTTACATAGACATGATGATTAAGTGAGTCGGCAATGGGAGGGTTTATCGTATAGTTTTACAGGCAAATAAACTAATTCTACGCAAACGAGGTTGCGGGTTCAGTTAGTATTGTATACTTGTGACAACCCTAATTTTGCGATAGGCGAGAGAGCGGTAAGGCGGGGCGTGGGGCGCTGTAGGTAATTATTTGACGGCTTTGCTGTCAAATCCATACAACGACGCCGAAGATGCCCTTCTAAGAGTACTTATTCTTATGACGCAGGTTTTGTTGTGTTCCCATCTTTAAATAAGTACAGATTTGCTTCAACCTGATGCCATTGTTTGAGTGGGTTTTTTTTCTTCCTGCTATGATATTCCAATGAGGTGTGACTTATAGAAGCGAGTTAAGGTACAAACCTCTACTGTCTATTGAGATCCTTGTTCATCATAGCACTATTTAAATTGAATGTGAACTGCAATTAATATGCTCCCTTTTATTTTGTTTCAGGCCTCTTCGACTAAGAAGCTTTACTGTGAAGTTTCATTATTCCATCAAGAGCTTTACGAAGCTTGTTTAGTTGTAAGATGAAATGAATGTATTAAAGTGTTAAAAATGTATTGATTTTTTATTTTTACCCGTTTGGTTAGAATGACAGGGATATAAGTTTTTTTTTTGGTAGCCTGAAGAGCCAAAGACAATAGTCCTTGCTTTTGTCTACTGTTGTTAATTAATTACTTTTAGAAAAAGAGAAAAGGCAGAGGGAGGTGAAAATCCCTTCCGGAGACCAGGGAATGGAGGGCCCAGGTATTGCCGGGCTCGCACCGGCTATAAACACCAATGCCCCTATTACCAACTAGAATTTAGACTCCCGCGGATACTATCCCAGCCAGTGCTGAAAGGCCGGAGGAGAAAGTCCTTCCTCCGTTTACTTATCCGCGGGGTTTTTCCAAAAAGGGGAGATTGGAGAGGGGGCTGGGATGGGGGGAAACATATCTATGTGAGTCGCGGAGTGGGAATCCTGACGCATCCGACGCATGCATGCTTACAGACTACGCAACGGTCAGGGCCTCTATTCAGCACGGTAAAAACAATATCGTTTTTGATCTGTTATCGTATTGTCACCGTTTTGATAGCTCTTATTTTCTTGACAGTAATGGCGTCTGACGTCATAACAATACCATAACAGGTCAACTACGATATAGTTTTTACCGTCGGGAATAGAGGCGCAGGTTTTGTACTTTTGGCTATAAATCAAAAAGTACATCACAGTTTTTTTTTTTGGTATTTGCAGATTGAGCCTCGCACAAATCAAAATGTGTTTGTGTTGCATTTAAATTCAGAATGCTACCTATTTATAGGTACTTTAAATTTTAAATCAAACTAAGTACATTTTTGATTTGGCGCTTTTTTATTAAAGCAGCGATGTGGAGAATGCTGTTTATTTTTTGATATTTACCTATAGCTTATATAGCCCACTTGCAGCTTTTGTTAAATCTATTTTACTGTCAGCGTGACATTTTCATTCGTTTCAAAACGCCTAAACTGTGCCCTAAACCTAGCTTAGGTACGTACAACTATCCAGATTTAATAAAATCTGCAAGTGATTAATGTAAATACCTACTCAATTAATTAGGTATTTCGTACCGGCCTGCCTATACTTATAGATACCTACTTAGGTGAAATAAATATGTATTAAGTAGGTAATTTAAGTTATTGAGTGTGACGTCAGTTAACATGTGACGACGTGGATGGCCTAGGTAGTTGGTAGTGACCTAGTGACTAAGTAGGTACTGCTTACGAAGCTAGCGGTCCTGGGTTCGATTCCCGGTCAGGGCAAATATTCGTGTGATGAGTGCGAGAAGGTATTTGTTTCTGAGTCTTAGGTGTTTTATATGTACCTTTATAGTAATATTAAGTATGTATTCTTCACTGCATTAGTAATTATGTATCGTTGCCTAGTACCCAAAGCCTAAACCTAGTTTGGGACTACGTAGGTCAATTTGTGTGTGATTTTCCGGCGATATTATTATTCAGGTATTTATTAAATTTTCTGTACATTAATATTATTATTGTTCACATCACCTTGTATTTTTATGAAAATTACTATAATTATAAATCATAAGTCAAATTAAGTATGGTCAAGTTGACCAAAATTGAAAAACAAGTTTGGACAACCCTGACGCCCGAGCGGCAATAGGTATCAGAATCTCCTAAAGGGCCGGAGTCAAGCTATTTTTCTATTTATACTATGCCCTTAACGGTACCGATTTCAAGGGTGGCGATAAGATATCTCGATTAAGATAGTTGAGCGATTTCAACGCAACACATTTAATCGTTTAAAAATGACTATGATTTTCCCGCGGCGTTGCTTGCGGCCAGCTTGAAATTTCTTAAAGTTTCATATATCAACGAAGAAGTGGGACTACATAAGCTTATTATGATCACTAAAAAGTGTATAATAAAATAAATGTTTGAAAAAACCAAAAACCGCCTTCAAAAACGCAAAAAATAACTTCTATTAAAATGATAGGTAATAGGTTAGTTCAACAGAAGTCGGCTTTTGGTTCAAAATATTGTGAGACGCCGGCTTCAGTTGGACTAACCTATTATAGACGCATTTACCCCAACCTAGATACCTACCAGATGTATCAAACATTTTTCTTCGAATAAAAAAGGTACGATGGTATAATATTTACGTAACACCTGGCCATAATGTGAGTTTTATCGCACGCTGCGCGCACGGTAAAACTCGCATTGTGGCCAGGTGAAGATGTAAAATTGTGTACTCATCACGGGCAGTAAAAAAGAAAGCCCTCTATCGCATATTTACAACCCTCGCCTACGGCTCGGGTCTCAAATACCTGCGATTTCGGGCTTTCTTTCTTTTACAGCCCTTGTTAAGTAATGTACTATTTCACCTCTATGAGTTACCCATTCTACGGATATAACAAAATAGGTACTTTTAATTATAGTGCAGCGAAAAAGTTACTTCACGGATTTAATTGGTAAAGGACAGAGCGAAAGAGTATTTTAATATAGAGTCTGGCTAACGAAAACTGAGACTGAAATTGACCACGAAATTTAAAATTGTACTTATGGTATGCCAGTGTGCGCTAGAGTTAGACAATGTTGATGCTTTTATCATTAACTTATACATAATGACCAAAGCATCAACATTGTCTAACTCTAGGGACCCAATTCTCGTGACTTCGAGATGATTTTTCATGCGAGATCAACTGTCAACTGCATACATTTTTTCGACATATCTCGCATGAAAAATCATCTCGAAGTCACGAGAATTGGGTCCTAGCCCATGTCGTCATGCCATAGGTACAATTTTAAATTTCGCGGTCAATTTCAGTCTCGGCTTTCATTAGCCAGACTCTACTTACTATTAAATAAATATTTCTTATTTTGAGATTAAAGAAAAATATGAAAAAAGCAGTGACGCCTTTATCCCGATTGACCTTAATTGAACTGTCATAAGTTCATAATTAACACTGACGTTCTCTCCGTAGGTATAACTCTTCATTAGCAGCACCGAGTTCTTCTTCGGGGTTAATTATACGGTTCAGTGCCACTTCATAGGTAGAAGCGCACTGGTTAAAGTTATCTACCAGGGTCTGCAACTGGTCCACCTTATCTTGTGAATCTAATAGCGGTGGGGCCACGGTTAAAAAGGTTAAATAAAACTTAAAACATGCTACAGACGGTGCCCTCTGGGTCTATTATTATATCTGTCCTCTCTTGCATTAGTCATAACAAAGTCAGACGTTTTATCGTGGTCCTACACACGTGGTGGTTTCACTAAATCCTAAAATATATAATTTAAAATACCTACTTAAAATTTGGCAAATCATTATTGGTCTTCCGTGGCGAACAAAACGCAGCAGTAAGTAATTTTGGTTTCGTTTCAGGCAAGTTTCGTTCAATTATATAGATAAATGTCACCCTCTTTCGCTTTTTATTCTAGTAATGCGTTACGGTAAAAATAGGAAGAAGTCTGGAGTTTTCCTTCTATTCCCTAATCCTTATTTGTGTCATGTTTTCAAAAATATATATCTTTGATTTCGGTCAGTCATGTCTCAAATTTAATGCATCACTAATTCCAATGATGAAACGGATCGCATGGTTAAGTATTGGTATTCGAGATCTTTCTGGGGATCTACTTTGAAATCAGTAATTCGAACTTCGGATCTCCCCGTCACTTTCTTGCGAATTAGTGACGCGTCGAGAGCAAAAGGGATAACAATAGACGAAGTTCGAATTACGGATTTCAAAGTAGAGCCTCTGGTCTATCGACCTCATTCGGATTATTCATTACGATGTGAACACATAATATTTATATTTCCGGATCAATTTTCTCGCTTCGGGGTGAGTTTTGGGTCGAAGAGGTGTCTTTTAATGTCTAGTATTCTGACATCATAAATCTGTTTCATTCTTTTCAGCGTTCTGCCCAGCTTTTTATAATTTAACTTCTCGACATGAGGTCCTAAGGGAAATCAATACTTATTCTTCCGTGTTATGTCTATCCACTACTCAGTACCCTTACCATGAGTTACAATTAACGTACTTGCTAGCGAGTCGAATGCTCAGTACCCTTACCATGAGTTACAATTAACGTACTCGCTAGCGAGTCGAATGCTCTGTCGCTCGGCAGACCTCGCAGTATTCTTATAGAGTGCGAGGGACAGAGCATTCGACTCTCTAGCGAGTACGGTAATTGTAACTCATGGTAGGGGTACTGTCCCCCGCAGACCGTTCAGAATTCTTATAAAGTGTGAGGGACAGAGCATTCGACTCGCTAGCGAGTACAGTAACTGTAACTCGTGGTAAGGGTACTGAGTAGTGGATAGACATAACACGGAAGAATAAGTATTGATTTCCCTTAGGACCTCATGTCGAGAAGTTAAATTATAAAAAGCTGGGCAGAACGCTGAAAAGAATGAAACAGATTTATGATGTCAGAATACTAGACATTAAAAGACACCTCTTCGACCCAAAACTCACCCCGAAGCGAGAAAATTGATCCGGAAATATAAATATTATGTGTTCACATCGTAATGAATAATCCGAATGAGGTCGATAGACCAGAGGCTCTACTTTGAAATCCGTAATTCGAACTTCGTCTATTGTTATCCCTTTTGCTCTCGACGCGTCACTAATTCGCAAGAAAGTGACGGGGAGATCCGAAGTTCGAATTACTGATTTCAAAGTAGATCCCCAGAAAGATCTCGAATACCAATACTTAACCATGCGATCCGTTTCATCATTGGAATTAGTGATGCATTAAATTTGAGACATGACTGACCGAAATCAAAGATATATATTTTTGAAACCATGACACAAATAAGGATTAGGGAATAGAAGGAAAACTCCAGACTTCTTCCTATTTTTACCGTAACGCATTACTAGAATAAAAAGCGAAAGAGGGTGACATTTATCTATATAATTGAACGAAACTTGCCTGAAACGAAACCAAAATTACTTACTGCTGCGTTTTGTTCGCCACGGAAGACCAATAATGATTTGCCAAATTTAAAAAGTGTTCTAAGCCTATTTATCGTGTGTAGGTGGAAACGGTGACATCGTTTTATGTTGATCTTTCTCACATTATTTGTTTTAATTTCAGTTACTTACTACCAGATGAAAATTTACTCAGTTACTCTCAGATGAAAATTTACTAAGTTACTTTCCAACCTACTACGCCGCTTCACTCTCTCACGGCGACCCCGCATCTACTCGGGTGCGTGGATGTTCAACGGTTTATTTCTGGAACCAAACTTAACCTTGATTAACGGAGTCCAACTGCGGGTACATCGGGTGCCGCGATCCCCTAGGCGGATACTGCTACAATAATTGGTGGTAACGGCGGGCGCTCGGCTGTTTGACCGGTAGCCAAGCTGTGTCCGACTTCCGGTTTACCCTTGAATCGCCGACACTCATTTCACCGAATTTTCATTTCATCGCATTTTCATTTCATCGAACAGGCATTTCCACGTGCAGTAGTTATAATTTTTCGGTGGTCACAGGTCTAACCTAACCTAACCTACGTAAACCATGCTTAAGATAACCTAACAACAATAAGGTTTCAGCAGAAATTAGCTGTCGATGAAATGATAATTCGATGAAACAACGCATTCGTGAAATGAGTGTCGGTTATTCAATGAGCACCCCCGACCTCCTCGTGTTCGGGATGCTGCGGGCGATGTTCCCCGGGAAACGCCGTGGTTCGCGTCGATCAGCACGTAAACTCTTACTTCGGGAACTGGTAAATTCAAACCTTTCTATTTAAATTCTACAAGTATCAAAGCAACCGAAATAGTCCTCGTTCTTAACTTGTTTAATGTTAATTTAAGTGTTACCTGTTGTTTGTATATGGGTGTGACGATTATGTACCAAGGTATTTTCACCACCAATACTTAACCTATAAATTGGGTACTTGTCTAAAAAAAAACTAATAAAGTAAGAGGCATATTGTAACCTTTGTTGGAATAAATGTTTATCTATTACTGATCCTATGATTTTTATTTAGCCAATTCTTATTTTGTCGGTAAACTCATCTGGCGCTCATAAGTATAAATTTGATGAATGATGAGTCTACTATGCTCTGGTCACCTTCGAATCACACGGCCTGTTCTCATGCTCGGTTTATTACAGTCATTTCTACACTATTTGTCTACAATATTTGTCCTACTGCACAAAAAGTGCACCTAGATTTGATCACCAAATACTAATTGTGGTTGTAAAAGTACGTAGGTTAGGTTCGTTAGGTATCTTCAGATGCCCGAAGGGCAAACAACCAAGAAATAGTCGGAAGTTAGTAGGACAAATTAATATAGGGTTTAGGTTTCGATAGGAATATCTTTCTTTAGGTAGGTACAAACCAGTATTTCATTTAAAGTACGTAAAAAATAGCAGTTTACATTTAAAAAATCAATAATTTATTGTTTGGCCAACCATCTAAATAATCGGTGGTTATGGAACAAGTAATTCATGGAGTAGTACTCATTTTAAAATAATTTTATTTTTTATTTTTTTGTGGATTTCCTAGTGATCCTTTTTGCTGTGAAATGGATATCTATTGTCGCTAAAGAAAGAGAAGACGAACATTATAGGCCTTACAAAAATTCAACTACATGTTCGATTCATTTTGACAAATTTGACATAACTGGAAATAGCCAAAGGCGTAGATTACAGAAAACGGCGATTCCCAAATTGCAGGTACAGTTACATAACATGTTTAAAATAATATAAGATTAAGTGTGGTAAGATGGAACAGAGGAGTTATCACTTCAGTCCAGCTATATTATTCAAGAAGACGTAAAGCTTCAAGTTCAAGCCGTATAATATTTATAATATTGCCGTTAATATGATGCCATATCTGGCTGGCATCGAGATTTAAGTTAAATTGTCAACATCTCAAATTTCTAACACTATCATTTGATTTTCACAAACGTATACAATTTATAATACGTAGTAAAATCCACTACGTAATAAGATAATTTTAATTCAGAAATTTATTCATAAATGTGTAGTTAACAGAGATAAGTTTATAAAAATCGGTCAAGTGCGAGTCGGACTCGCGCACCGAGGGTTCCGTATGCAAGATAATATGGTTGGAAAACGCAATAGTATTTTCTTCATTTTGTTATGTACTTTATGCAATAAGTTCCATTTTGACTAGCCTAAATTTCAACACAAATTTTTAACCCTCTGCGACTAATGAAACTTCTATAAGACACCGCCAAAAAAAATCTCTGTTTAGCGTGTTATAGCTCTGTATCGCTCAGTACCTTCTTCTAACGACTCGCGGAATTATACTCGTAAGTTAACCAAATTTAAAAAAATCCTGTTTTTTTTACCTTATTCATGTTAGTTCCATATTTTTATTTGAAAGCCCATTTAAATGTTAATTATAAATTCCAGATTAAAATCATGCTATACATTGTTGCTCGGCGCGCATGTACCCAGGCTATATTTTTTTTCAATGATAGCTTCGTTAATACGCTTTATATTAATGCATATTAGAAACCTCGTGCTAATTCGTGTTTTTGACTTTTTTGAAGAATACGAAGCGTCGATACCGAGGAGGGAGTTTTATGAAGAATGGTTAAAGTACAGCAAAAAAGATAAATGAAGGGCTTTATTTTACTACTTTTCATGATTATTGCTCGGACTTCCAAAAATTTTTATGAAAAATGGGCTGAATGTGGAAAAATACAGATCCATTTCGGGACATTATCGCAAAAGGTATTAATTGGCTGAATGGTGAAGACCTTAAATTTACTATACAACTTAAAATAATACAAATTCGAAAATTAGAGCAAATAACGCCCTTTTTACGTCATATAAAAACCAGTTTAAGCTGACCTCACATTTCATGGGAAATCAGCGTACAGGGAGATCAAATTATATTGGATATTTAGGTTTTTCGTTAAAAATAGCTTGTTTTTCAACTTTTTATAAATATTGTTATTTCTAGCTTTAATGTGTTGAGTTTTGATCTTATATTTAGCGTCAAATAATATTGTCCACCTAGATCGGGCTCTTGTCGCACTGTACGCCGTTCCTTGCATAAAGACCCTGTTTTTTTGTGATTTGATAAAAAATGTACAGATTTCAGTTTTTTTCCTATACTTGCAGTAAAAGACGGTGTTACTTGCCAAATTTCATAGTTCTAGGTCAACGGGAAATACCCTATACATTTTGATTCCCTCGAGAGTGTCGAAATACACGTTTTTTGCGACATAAACGGCCGTATCTTTTTTTTACGAAAATGTAGAAGTTTGATTTTTTCCCAGCTTCAAGGGAATGTAGATTTGAGTATATGGTTTAAATTTCAACTCGATACCTCCACGCGTTCCCGAGATAAATGACAGACGGACAGACGGACGGACGGACGGACGGACGGACGGACAACAAAGTGATCTTATAAGGGTTCCGTTTTTCCCTATTGAGGTACGGAACCCTAAAAACAAAATGAACAAAACAAAAATATTAAATTTTTACTACAGCTAACTTATAAAATCAAACCCTCCATTGCACCCAATTGCGGCATCAAAGTGTTAGGATCTAAAAGAGACCCTAGGGTACGAGAAGGGAGTGCAATTGATTAATAAATTGTATTTTCCGTTGAAAAGAGGAATACCTACGTCAATATTTTTGGTATTTTAGCTAACATTGATACTCATTTTATTATTAATTTATTGAAATTTACCAATCTCACACTGTATGGCAGAATAAACCATTTTTTTTTATTTCATAATAAAAAAAGTCCGGTATCAGAGCATAGTTTTGATATTGACAAGTGACAGCGTATAGTTTGAGTTTGAGTTATGCCCTTTTAGAATGAGTAAGTTTTAATCAATTAACAATAAAATAAGTAGGTACCAATCCTACATAAAGTACATAAATATTGACGTTTACCTCTTTTCACACGGAATAAAATGGATTAATCAAAATCATAGTGTTAAAAATTGAAATGTTGTCAATTATACATTTACTAATTAGTTCATAACTTAATTTGGTTAATTATCTATAAGTTCATTTAATTTCATGACAATATTTGTATATGTAAATTTGTTTGTGTTATATCTCTTTCAAATAAGAAAAATGCCTGTCTTTAATAAGTGCGACTCCATTATTACCCTGTTCCTAAAATAGAATGTCATATTTTTGAAACGAAGAAAGTTCTTTTGTTTATCGAACGCATGCTCGTCTTGTGACGAAACGTGGTAAGTATTTTAAACAATTATTATTTTTTGGATCTTTGTTGCTTAGACTTAAGGTATATTTTAAGTTAATTTAGAAGGTTACACAGATAAGCTATAAGTATAAGCAACACGCTGGCTTTGATTTTGTATGGGACCTTGAATCTAGTAGTAATTGTTGATCGAAGATCATTTGCCCTCAATCACGTAGTTGCGATTGACAATCGCTTCAATTGGAATCGTATACGTTCAATGGCGATTGACAATCTAGGTACCTAGTTACCATTTAAAAAGAAGTTTTTTTTTTGCGTTTTTGAAGGCGGGTTTTTGTTTTTTAAACACTTTAAAAGAAGTTAGTTTTTGCGTTTTTAAAGGCGGGTTTTTGTTTCCTTAAACATTTATTTTATTTTATTATTTTCAGTGATCTTAAATTATGCTATTATGTAGTCCCAATTCTCAATTAATACGAAACTATAGAACATTTCAAGTTCGCCGCAAGCAACGCCGCGGGAAAATCATCGTCATGATATTTAAACCTAATTAACCTAAATGTGCTTCGTCATAGTCGCTCAACTATCTTAATAGGTTTAAGATCATATTTATTCCCATAAGAATTAAATTTATCGAGATAATATATTATCGCTACCCTTGAAATAAGTAAATACCGTTAAGGAGATCCGTTGGCCTTCTGTGGTCTTCATCATCAATTCCACTTCACCAATTAGTGCTTTCCAAGAGCAAATGCACGGGTTATTATGAAAAAAAAAACACAAATTGCTATAGTGCGCCTATAATGTTATTTCGTTAATACGAGTAATAAAACGCACTTCGTTAATATTTTACACCAAAATATTGCCGGTTTGTTGAATAAGGCTGACTTGGTAACGGTATGTCTGGAGCAATTAAACGATTCTGTAAATCACGTGGACGTTGTCTGTTTTACGGAACATTTTATGTTAAAGGGAGAAAGCAACCTATTTAAACTAAAAAATTATACCCTAGCCTCCATATATTCTAGAAAAAATAGACGCGGTGGTACAGCCATATATGTCAATAAACATATTCAATATAAAGAACTAACGAATATTAATAACATGGCTAATGACATGTACTTTGAGTGTTGTGCTGTCGAGATAATATCACAAAACTTGATTATTGTATGTATCTACAGAGTACCACATGCAGATTTCACACTTTTCATGGAACGCCTTGAGTTAGCCTTGAGTATCTTAACTTCTACAAATAAAATGAAAAAAATAATTATCTGTGGAGATTTCAACATCAACATACTCAATAATGATTATGCTTCTATCACATTTAAGAACTCTCTTCTTAACTTTAATCTCAAGCTCCTAATTCATACGCCGACGCGGCCCTCTAGCGGAACATGCATCGACAACTTTGCGGTGAACATACGTGGCTCGAAAGGGTCGGTAAAATAGATCTAGGCCTATCTGACCACAGCGCAATTCTGTTAAACTATCCAGTCAAACATATTTGTTTACTTAAGCATTGGTATATTAAGAGACGTGACTTCTCTCCTAGTAATATGAATAAATTTATCAACTGTCTTAGTAATCTTAGTTTTTCTGATGTATGTGAAAGCTGTGATGTAAATGAAGCCTACAATAGTTTTATAGAATCATTTTTGCTCTTTTACAATCTATGTTTTCCGTACAGACGAATTAAAATGTCACATAGGAGAAAACCAACTTGGGTTTCTAAAGGCATAAAAATCTGTAGTAAAAGAAAAAGGGAGATACTATGGCGATACAGAGCGAACCCGAATCAATCTAATAAAGCGGAACTAAAAGCGTACTCATTTAGACTTAAAAAAATAGTAAACCTAACGCAAAAGGTCCAAAACTCATATCATATAAAAAAATCTAGTAGTAAGTGTCGCGCCGCATGGCAAATAATTCATAATAAGAACGAAAATCGACCCCCTGTATCAATTGCTAAAATTAAAGTAAATGAAAATGTTAGTGCTACTGATCCATCTATGATTGCTAACATTTTCAATATTTTTTTCATAGACCAGACTAAACATAATGAGAGCACTCAACCGAAACTTAGCGACCACCTACCCCCTCATACTTTAAACTCAATTTTCTTGACTCCTGTTACACCAGATCGTATCAAACAAGTGATAAAATCACTCAAAAACACTAATAGCGTGGGCATCGATGAAGTTGCTACCAAAGTCATTAAGTATTGTGTTGACATTCTGGCACACCCCCTATCTTTTATCATAAATCTGATATTGGAAAAGGGAATATTTCCCGATAAACTCAAAATAGCCGTGGTAAAACCCTTATACAAAAACAAAGATAGAGATAAAGTTGAAAATTACAGACCAATAGCCCTCCTCTCCATCTTCTCTAAAATTACAGAGAAAATTATATACGATCAGATATATAAATTCTTAGAAAGCCAAAACATTTTTATCAACGAACAAAATGGATTTCGTAAAAATAAATCAATCACCCTGGCAATTTATGACTTAATAAAAATAGTTACTTTGAGTGTAGACACAAGAACTCCTATCTCAGCAATATACATGGACATGTCGAAGGCTTTCGACTGTGTCGACCATAATAGACTACTACATAAATTAGAACGTTGTGGTATTAGAGGAAATAGCCTTGATTTGATAGACTCGTACTTAAAAAATAGAACTCAATATACGGAAATAAAGGGAATCTGTTGTAAGTCAATGCAAGAAACGTCTTACTATTCAGAACCAAGACTACTGATGCGCGGAGTTCCTCAAGGTAGTATTTTGGGACCCTTATTATTTTTAATTTATATTAATGATATGCCAAAATGTATACACCATCCAATGATATTATTTGCAGATGACAGTACCGTTCTAATTCAATCAAATGACCTTAAAA
The DNA here is from genome assembly GCA_948252455.1 of Acleris cristana. Classification (NCBI taxonomy): domain Eukaryota; kingdom Metazoa; phylum Arthropoda; class Insecta; order Lepidoptera; family Tortricidae; genus Acleris; species Acleris cristana. Next base: position 23,507,814 of record OX411772.1, on the reverse strand, counting down.
ATTATGAAGCTGACATAAACAATACTCTTACAACTATAATTGACTGGCTAGACCTAAATAAATTAAAAATTAATATTGACAAGACAAAGATAATGCAATTTCATCAATCTAAATTAAATGCTATACATCTTGACATAAGATATAAAGATCAATGTATAGAAGAGACTGATGTCGCGAAATTCTTAGGTATTAATATTGATAAACACATAAGCTGGAAACCACATTCCGACTCTTTATCCACTAGAGTAAATAACTTTGTATTTGCCTTACGAAGAGTTTCAACTATATCAGATCAAAAAACAGCGTTACTAGCGTATTACGGATATGTGGAGTCAATTTTACGATACGGTATTGTATTCTGGGGTAATACAGTACAAAACTCGATCCAAAGTGTTTTTAAAGCGCAGAAGAAATGTATAAGAGCAATGTGCAATATTAAACGAACTGAATCATGTAAACCCCATTTTAAAACACTAGGCATATTGACCTTACCAAGTCTATACATCTTCGAAGTGTCAGTCTTCGTTAAATCGAATCCAGGTCTATTTCCACTTAAAGGCTCCTGCCCAAGCGGAAGACCGATTCGGCATAAATATAAAATAAATGTGGTACCTGGCAAAACTGTATTTTTAAGAAAAAGTATATTGGGAATGACAACGAAAATCTATAACTTTTTACCAGATGCTCTTAAATGTCAAGATCTTCACATATTTAAAAAGAACCTGAAAAGCAAACTGGTCGAAAGAGCTTATTACACGCACAATGAATTTTTTAATGACAAAGTCTGATTGTAAATGGTTTGTATTTTTAAATCAGTTTGATGCATGTTTAATATAAGAACTTAATATGAGCTATGTCATAATAAACATGGCTACACGCCGTAGGCTACACTTAGCCTCACTCATGTTCGACATCGTGATTCGTCAGCTCCCCTCGTACCTTTACAGTAAACTGACGTGGGCACATAACTCCAGGTCTCTCAAGGTTAGATCCGCCAGGTGCCTCCAACTTGTCTGTCCGCCGCATCAGTCAGCCGCCTTCCGTGGTAGTTTTTCGGTACGCTGCTACAGCGTGCTGGAACAATCTGCCTCCACCTATTCGATCGCTGAAGACCATGTACAATTTTAAACTTAAATGCAGGGCTCTTCTACATACGGTTCAATAATCGTAGTATGAGGGCTATGTCTTTTTTACTTTTTAATAAAGTTACTTTTCTCAATAAGGCTAAGCATGTAACATATTAATAGTAAAATGTTTTGACTTACCTTGTCGGCATGCAGCACCTTGCATCGTGTATAATCTGTTATTTTATTTTGTAATATTCGTGTACTTGTAGAATTAGTTACTTTAAATTGTAGTTTAGTATCGTCGTTCGCTAATAGTTATTATACAGTATTTGTTCGTAATGTAACTGCTCGTACAGCCTGCCTGGCCGGGCAACAGTGAACTCTGATTGGCCGGCGGATTCGCGCCACCAAAGACCGGAAACGGGCCACTGTACTAATTTAAAAGTTGTTTATTCATAAGGTGATGTCGGTTTCTGCTATGACTTTATATTACTCTAATTTTTATGGTGGACGCCACTATCAAAGATCATGATTTCTGTAATTGGCTCTGATTTGATACAACTCAACATTCAATATGTTGACTTGCTCAAGTGTTGCCATACAACAATAATTAGTAATAGTTGATTTCTAGTTTTAATGTCTCCATTTATTTAACGTTTTTCTTTTTTGTATATTTACTGTAATTTTTAATTATGTCGGCGCCATAATGGAACCATTTAGTAATTTGTTAATTTTTTTTATTGTTGTTTTTGTACGCCGCAAGGCAGAACATAGAGGTCGCTTAAATTAATCTAAGAACTATTATGTATACCTGTGTTTCACAAAATAAACTACTTACTTACTTACTTACTTTAATGTTTGAGGACTTCCCTCGATTTCTCCAAGATCCCATCACCAGATCCTGACGTGTGGACAATGGCACCTACTAGAAATACTACTACCCTTTGAAACAGAAAACTAATTGTTCAAATTGGTCCAGCGGTATACATAAAAAAAACCGGTCAAGTACGACCGAGGGTTCCTTATTGAAGATAATTATGCTTGCTTGGTAACCGCAAAAGAAAATACTCATTTTTCTATGCATTTTATTTTCTACGCAATAAGGTCCATTTTGAGTAGCCTAAATTTTAATACTGATTTTTGGTAAGGTCCGACCGAGATCTCGGTCTCGGTCTCGGTCTCGGCAAATCTCGGCCAAAAATCGTGCCGAGATCTCGGTCGGACCTTACCAAAAATCAGAGGCTCTACTTTGAAATCAGTAATTCGAACTTCGGATCGCCCCGTCACTTTCTCGCGAATTAGTAATGCGTCGAGAGCAAAAGGGATAGCAATAGACGAAGTTCGAATTACGGATTTCAAAGTAGTGCCTCTGTATTAAAATTAGGCTACCGCGGCCGAGACTCCGCGGCAATCGATTTAAATTTTGGTGCGCGGTTTACCGCGGTGGCGCGACCTATCCTTTCGATTAGAACGAAAGACTATAATTTGACAGGGTACAATGCCGAAAAATTGCTTTTTTTGTCGTACAATATGGTTATTTTCAATTTTGAGTAAGTATTAAGTTTGTTAAAATCATAATAAAATCTTTTGTTTCATTATTAACGGGTTTTTTTTTAGGAAAAAAAAACGGAAATAAAGATACCCATTTTTCCTTGTCTCGGTCTCGGTCTCGGCCGAGAATTCATTTTATTCTCGGTCTCGGTCTCGGTCTCGGCTGAGATTAAAAAAGGGGTCTCGGTCGGACCTTAATTTTTGGGTTTTCTCAAAAACTGTATATAATGAACACTTAATTTTACTTTTCCCATAAAATATAAGTAATTATCTATAAGTCAGCATTTTTTCAAATTTTTTGATCAATAAACTTTGGAGATATGTACCTAGGAGGAAATGTACTTTGAGTAGCAAGCTCAAATGCAAGGAGGTCAAACAATCAGAAACATAAAAGTATATTAAGGTCTATGGCTAATAGCTAAAATCACTCCGGCTAATTCCAGTGAGTAGGTAATTGGCCGCCTTACTTTTTAGGTATTGGCCACCCCCGGCTAATAACTGATCCACTATATTTATGACTGTAGATTTTTTATACAGATTTTATTACACCATTTTAGTTTTGAAACTGCTTTTCAAACACATTTAATGGGAAATGAGTAATTGGCCGGCCATGGCTAATAACTATTTTCCACAGAAATTCAGATTCAGTTATCGCAACAGCCGATAACTGAACTGAAATATTTTGGGGTTGTTGTTAGTTTGTAATCTTTAAAATAACAAAGAATTAGGGTAAATCGTCAATTATTGGCCACCGTCAGTAACTGGCCACTTTGCAATAATCTGTTTGAAGCAAAAGATATGCTGATATTTGTGCGATTAAACTAAAATACCTAGATCCAGGGTTGTTATCCGGACTACTGCCAAAGTATCTTTACGAACGGCGTCTGTATATATAATGGGTGGCTAGTAACTAAATGACATTTCCTCAAGTGGCCAGTTATTGAAGATTTACCCTAATACCTATTTACTCAATCCGGCAACAAAATAGTACTACACGCAAGAATTAGCTACCGTAAAATGGGGTGAATAGGGTTCGCGGGGTGAATAGAGTTACAGCCTAAAACAAAGCATAACTTGTTACTAATAAGAACTAGTATTACATTGACAAGTCTTTTGGAAAATTACGTTAAAATCTCAGTCTTTTAATTAGTAGAATATGATTGGTTTTAGGCTACAACTCTATTCACCCCGCGAACCCTATTCACCCCATTTTACGGTACGTAACTTTAATGTAAAATTAAGTTCTTCTAAAACTCTTACCTTATTTTTTTCTTAACAAACGACCCACATTTGTCAACACTTTTAGTAACTGAGATTCTACCCCGTTAGAACGTCGTCTAGATAAAATCTTATAAACTAAAACGAAAGCTGGAGAAATACAGGTATTTTTTTGGTCCCATTCATTTGAGTTCATGCATCTATTGCCTTGTTTCTTTTTAATTTGTTAAGAGTGGCCAATTACTATGGAGGGGCCAACAACTATAGCAGTCACCCTACAACCAGTTCGATTTTCGCTTGCAATATTATTTTGACCGGGACAAGTGTCAAGCTTAGCGATAATTAGATCTCACAGAAACTTGTCAAAACTGGTAGACCACTCTCTTGGCCGACCGTCCCTTTTTGTCCGAGAATCTTTTATTGTTTTGGGTTGTTGAGTTTAATTTTCCGTTAAAGTTTGTTGTTATTGTTACTATCGTATTAATACATTGTTATCTTCCGAAGAAAAAGGTTAACGACACCTGCTTCTTTGTTTACCGAATTTCTAATGCTAAAAAAAAACGAAATATAGTTTGTCGGGTAGTAAAAAATATTATTGGGTAAAAATAATGTTGCCAATTAACTACGAACAGCGCCTTTATTTATTACAAACTATCTTGGCAAGGTTAACAAGCTTTTTGTACTCGTCGATTATAATATGTGTATTAAGATTTCACAGAGAATACTGCAACGTCACTCTTTTCATCGTTGCATAGTCTATGTTACTTCCGAAACAACCGAAATAACCATTTCGATACGCCCCAGACGATCGAAAAAAAATTGAAAATAGAACTTCGTATTTCAATAGTATGTGTCCTTGTTTAAGGAGACTCGATCCGATACAAAATGGCTAATCTATGGCGTTTCGGAACGTAGCAACGTCGCGTCATCTGTCAACATCTACTTAAACATGCTCCTGTATCCAGGGCATTAAAAAAAAACTACTCTTTGTGATTGTAGCCAATCACAGCACAGTACTGCAAAATTACGGACGCCGGTGGTGTTATAGTACTTACGATATTTCGTTTTCTTATATACTCGTATTTAGACTTAAATTATTAATTTTAATGAACTCGTACAAAAAGTATTGTTCATAATAGTGTCATAATTAAGCTTTTTAATCTCGTACCTTACTTAGGCCACTCAGCTTGGTACAGGGGTTCCTTTCATGATGTAAGTGAGCACTAAGAAAGAGCGAAAATCGGCCTCCAACGGGAAGAAATGGGGGGAGTAGCGGGAAACTAATTCTACGCGTACAAGTAGCGGGCGTCCTCTAGTTTATTCATATAAATAGGCTAGTGTCCTAAAAAAATCGAATTAGTCCGTCATTTACATTATTAGAAAATATTGAACACGTATTTTTTCTTTTGTAAATTAAACTAAAAATGACGAAGATAAAGTGCGTTGAAGTTGCGCGTGACGTCACGCCGTAGCACACTTTATACCACGTTGTGACGTCACGAGCCCCCCACTCCCGAACTTTGATGCGAGTTATATTTGTTTTGATTGACTTGATAAAGCAAAAAAATACGTGTTCAATATTTTTTGATATTCTTAATGACGGACTAATTAGTTTTTTTTTACCCTGGACACACCCCTATTATTCCATGTCGTTGTAATCCGTCAGGTGTAGTACACGATAAAACATGTTTTTACATTATATTTCAAAATTAAATTAGGTATATAGAAGTTGTGTCCAAGACACGAAATCATCCCCACATGGCTCTTTGTACTCCGGATAGCTTGTTGTAGTCCGCCAGGTGTCGCCACACAATGCGGCTCATGCGCCACTCCTTTACAATTCCTCGGGGTCTGGAAAAACATGAAATAATATTTATAGTAAATTATTTCTTACAAACCTTAATATTCTCCATGTGTATTTTGCAAAACACTAGTGGGAAATATCGCCAAAGATAATTTGGGTCGCGATCACAAAATAGCACTTACATGAAATGGCCATGGTAGATCATTACCTCACCGAGCAGAAACCTTAACCGTTAAGAGGAATGTGAGGCTGAAAATGTACATACAAAATGCGATAACGTTTCTCTAACCTAGTCCGATTTTTACGATTTTTGAATATGTCGTAGTGTCGTTTTCTTTTTCAAGAATATATTCATAGTACGAAATAAAATAAAAAAATAAAAAACAGAAACGTACAGACTTAGTTTTTCATAATCACTACAACATATATTAAAAAATCGTGAAAATCGGACCTGATTTAGAGTGTGCGATACGTTATCGCCCGAAGCAAACTTTGAAAATATTTGACAGCTACGCGATTTAAGCGTCGCTTCGCAATCCTCTTAAGCCCCTTGCTCAAGCATTAGCAAGGGCTTTAAAATAAAGAGTAAAATTATAAAGTACTTGATGCGAGGCTCAATCCTTTTTTCTCTCACCTACCCTCTTTATGACAAACGATTTTAAGCGACCCGATGATCAGGGACCCGACCACCCATTCCCCGATAAAAGCCTTTAAAAGACTTACCCCTCGAAGTATAAACCACTAAAAGAATAACCCTTTTGGAAATATATGACTTAGTTATTTGTTAAACTTACCATTCACATAAGGGAAACCTAAAGAGCTAAAGCTCAGATCGTCAGCAATAAATTGATAACCAAATATAAGGGTAACCCTTATAAATAGCACTTAAAAAGCCAGTCGAACGGCTTTTTTGGGATACCCAAAAAATAAATAGCGCTTAAAAAGCATATCGAACGGCTTTTTATGTTAAAGGGATATTGGTATCACTCCAAATAAAGCCCTTTAAAAGCAAAATCGAACAAGACTGATACGAAACGGATTGGTAAGGGTAACCCTTATAAATAGCGCGTTAAAAAGTAAATCGAACGGCTTTCAAGCGATACGGCTTATCTAAACAAATCCTCATAAAAACCCATTCGAAACCCCTCAAACGGGATAGCGGGCCGGTCCCTGGTAATTATACATTATGCGTAAAAACCATTATGTGAGTCAATATGGACCCGTTTTATACAATACAATACAATACAATGGGCGTGAAGAAAATTTGCTGTAAAGGTCCCTTTTTTAGTTTTTCGTAAATAACTCGTAAACGGTGGTCCATAGCAAAAATGTTCCATTACATAATTAATCTACATAAAATTCTTATATGACTTTCTTGAAAAAAAGCAAGGTAGAACTACGGAAGTATATACAAGGTGAAGTCACCGTATTGGAGTATTTACAGAAGATAGCACAACTAAGAAACCTTGCCCTTATATAAGAATAAGGACTAAATAGTTAAGAATGAAATTATTATTTTTGTTTTCCAATGTAGGTTCTTACGTTTAGTTTTAAAGTTGTTAAGGATGTTGTGTTCTTTACTCCTATTAACCCTTTGAACGCCAAGAACCACTGAAGTGGTCGTGTACTGCCGTGCCTACCACGCCATCGACCTATATAGTGGTCACAGATACAGTGCAAAATTGACCCGAGTACCTATTTGTGACGTAAGGTTGACATTCGCTGAGGTTTTCAGCTGTCATTGGCGTGTGAGGACTAAGTTTGTATCAATTGAATGGCGTTCAAAAGGTTAAATACGAATGTCATGTTTTGTTGGGTAAAATATTAGGTATGAAATTGACGTTTTATATGGAGAATTTTATGAAAACGGTGGTTTTCATACATTAAATTTTGCGGATTATTTAGTACTTAACGTAAAATGCAAACCAAACAAAATTCTGTCAGTAATATTGGACACTTCTAAGCTATATTATACATATCTTAATTAAGTACTTAAAAATAGTTAGCTTCATAAAACTCTGCGTAATTGAAACACTTGAACTCACAGCACATGAAAAGAGTAGAGTTCACACTTTAATTTTAAACACTAAGTAAGAAATTGAACCATATTATTTGTATCTAAAACCTTTGTAACATACTGTATCAATGAAATTTAAAAATAATTTGGAAGTTACAATTAAAATGAATAAATTCCGTACGAAATAAAACACGTAAAAATAACGCCAATTTCATAGGTAAGGACCAGGGATTGGAAATTCGGATCGATATTTACCTAAAGTTGGCAAAATCCCGGAAAAAGATAGGCGAACATGGCGTCGGCTTCTTAAAAATATATTTTTTATAATATAAGTTCCGGGATTCCGGGATTCTACAAAACGTTAATAATAATTGTTTTACATAAAGGATAAAACGTTCCGTTTTGCTCCTATAAGTTCGTTAGGCAAATGAGTTATAAGTAGGTAAATTAAACAACATTTGGTAAATCTATACGTGGAAAATAACTTCAAATAGTTAATATAAATACTTAATTGTTAATTTATGCTTGCGTAATTTATTTATTTAGAAATCCTTAGTGTTCTATTAATGAGTAATATGATTGAGTCCGCCTCCATACAACTGAACAACAACGCCGCCGCGAAAGTTTAGGTAAATATCGATCCGAATTTCCGATCCCTGGTAAGGACCCAATATAGCTTGTCTTTACGATCTTATATTTATTTCTTCTTTGAATCTACCCCTTTTGGTTAGGTTGAATATCGCCTAGCGACGCGAAGTCAACCGAAACGGGGGCAGATAAAAATGGCGTCTTGAAATGTTTTGCCAGCGTAGAAATTGTTCCCAGTTTAGTAGATATTTGTGATTTTCCACTTTACCCCTTGTTCGAATTTACCCCAAAGCACCTTATACTTATTTTTCATACAACGTAGTCGTTTAGCGATTAAGACGTTTCATCCACTTGCTCATTTTGTAACTAAGACATTAAAGCAAACAAGATATTTTGATTACATATTCCTTAATACAATCAAGACCTTATACATTTTATTTTTACCAGTGTGTAAAACTTTCTTTGGCAATGTTACGGTTCCCCTTCAAAATTAACATACAGTGGCAACGAAATTTCATCAGCGGTAGGGTGCCAACAAGGGGACCCCTCGGACCGGCTGTTTTTAGTCTCGCCATACACCCCATCATCCAACGCCTGCAATCAAAGTTTAACGTGTGGTACAGTCAGCCTTATAAGAAGCTGGACACTTTTGTACCTTGTCGCTTTAACGCCTTTGACAGATTAGTGCAGCAGTTCAAACATGACGTTAAAGTGACAAAACACTAAAGTGTGCAGCTTCTTATAAGGCTGACCGTACTTGGATGATGGGACTTTAGGTGGAGATGTCAATACAGTTCTTAACGATCTCTCTCTTTTAATAGCCGAGTTTCGCGTAATTGGTCTGGAGCTAAATTTTACCAAGTGTGAACTATTTATTTCGGACAATTTTGTGGCAAAAGAATCTGTAATACAAAAATTTAATAGTTTGGCCCCCAATATTAAAATTGTAAACAGATCTTCACTTTGTTTGTTGGGCTCTCCTATTCTCGATGAATCTTACCTCCTTTGTTAGAAGAAGTTCGAATAAAAAAAAATCAAAATTTCAATTTTTTTTGCAATGATCAGATTCAGATCGTTTATCCAAAATTAGAACACATATGGATTTTACAATTATTCATTTTTGTCTTTTTGTTCCTAAATTTACCTATTATACCCGCTGTTGTCAACTCTGGAAGCATACAGAGTTATTACAGAGTATTGACATCATCATAAAAAACACTTTGGTCTTGATTTTAAACATAAATTTAGATGAGCAAGAGTGGTTACAGGCCTCACTTCCTGTGCGGTTCGGTGGTTTAGGCATCAGGTCGGTTTCTGGTGTCGCTTTGTCCGCGTTTCTGTCTTCAGTACATTGCAATAGTTCTTTCGGCATCTCTTTCCAATTATTTCATACCTAATTTTGACGAGGCCAAAGACGCGTGGCTTTTAGCCTGTCCAAACTCCGAGCTCCCAAAAACTCTTCCTTCACAGAGGCTGTGGGACGGACCGCTCTGCGAGCAAGTACGGAATGAACTTTATCAAACGTGCAACAACTCCGCAGATCGTGCCCGTCTCCTAGCGGTCGGAGTGTGGGAATCGGGTTTGTGGCTAAGCTTCCATCGCCGAACACAGGAACGTTATTAGATTCTACAACTTTTAAAATTGCAACGTCACTCCGCTTGGGTGCACAATGTTGTGCTCCTCACCGTTGCCAGTGTGGCGCTAGCGTCGATCGGCTTGGTCACCACGGTTTATGTTGTACACGAAGCGCCTGTAGATTTTCCCGTCACTCCAGTCTTAATGATGTCATCCGTCGGGCTTTTACCACCGCCAATTGTGCGGCTATTTTGGAACCAAATGGTCTCATGCGCGACGATGATAAAAGACCTGATGGGATGACTCTTGTTCCGTGGAAGTTAGGCCGGCCGTTAGTTTGGGATGCCACTTGCGTGGACACCCTTGCGCCGTCACACCTTCCCGGAACAAGTACTAGGGCTGGTTTCGCGGCAGAATCAGCGGATACCCTCAAAAGGCGCAAATACAGTCAACTTGATAGAAGTTACATATTTGAGCCTTTTGGGGTCGAAACTTTAGGATCGTGGGGACCAGGAGCACACCGTATTTTTAAAGATTTGTCAAAGTGCCTGATCGACGCAACCCGTGTCCAAAATGCTGGCCTGTACTCAGCACAAAGATTAAGCATTGCCATTCAACGTGGCAATGCTGCCAGCATTTTGGGAACAATGCCCACTGGTAGCGGTTTGTTAGATTAGTGTAGTTTTAATTAAACTTGTAAGTTCTTTCGTTTATAGATATGTGATATGTAAATTCCTTTTTAACCGACTTCAAAAAAAGGAGGAGGTTCTCAAGTCAACTGTATGTTTTTTTAATGAGTAAATACAGTTTGTTTTTTTTATGAATATACCTGCCATACTTAAAGAAATGTAAGTTTGTCTTTTATTTTCCATCTTCTTCCATCCACACCTATAAATGTTGATCAGCAAAAAAGTATAAAAATCTTTTAGAGAATTTTATGCAGATTAATTATGTAATAGAACATTTTTTGCTATGGGCCACCGTTTACTTGTTATTTAAGAAAAACTAAAAAAAGGGACCTTTACACACCCCCCCTACCCGTTAGCATCACCCCCACCCATCAGTACTTTTAGTATGTGGTTTAAAACACCATCCCCAACAACTATGCCAAAATTCGTTTATACACGAGTTTATTGTATACAGAAAAAATAATGCATCTTTTTAATTTGGTCTTTATTTTCTTTTTTTATATGATAACTAGTATTTATTTTTTGGGAGGCGATGCAAATCTATAAAAAGAACATCATTTCAAAGTTTGAACCAAATCGCTTGAATACATCCCAAAAAACAGAAAATTTAAAAAAAACTTCAAATAATCAACAAGCATAAATATTCTTCACTATAAGAGGCACTCACAAAAAAAACCCGAGCCTATTTGATATAAGGGCCGACTAACAATGGAAACCCGATTATGGCCTTTCGGGAATCATTCTTCCCTCCATATCTCATTAAATATTGATCCCAGATAAAAAATTTCTAGAACTTTTAGTATGTGGTTTAAAACACCATTCCCTACAACTATGTCAAAATTCGCTTATACACAAGTGTTTTCCCCTGAGAGTAGTATTTGGTCTTCTTTGTTCGGACTATAACGCGAGATACGCAAAAAGATAATATTTTAATTTTCTGAACTGCAATTTTGTACAAATGAAATTATATTTAACTATGTATATGATTGAGCTTAGATGTTGTCATTCGCGACTTTATTTCTCGGCAAATGTTTCATTTTAAAGTAATACATCACTTGAGACTTGACTTGATGTAACGCAAGTCACGGTGACCCGCGTTGCTGCAACTGTAAAGCGGGTAACTAAATAATTTAATGTATTTTGTAGCCGCAATGCCTCTATCAGCGGCCGAAAGGGCGAAAAGACGAAGACAGAAGCCTGAAGCTGAAAAATGAAGGGAAGTACGAGGAATATAAGGAAAACTTAGGCGTACCTGCCAAAAATGCAGGCTAAGGAAACTAATTTAGATGCAGTATTTTCTAAGGCTCCAAAGGTTATTGGCGTATCCAAGTGCCATATAATAGCAGCCTTTACACGTGAAGTTCGGACCGCGGCAAACGCCACGCGCCGTTCCAATCTTCGTTCCGAACCGTACATTTTTTACTATTTTACTATTACAGTTGCATTTACACGTACGGTTCGGAACGAAGATGAAACGGCGCATGGCGTTTCCCGCGGTCCGAACTTTACGTGTGCAGGCCGCTAATGAACTAGCAGTGTGGAAAATTGCAGAAAGCTCAAATTTCCCAAGCGTTTGACAAAGGGGTAAAAGTAACACAAATATCCTACTTGCAGAATAAAAAAAATGAAATATTTGCCTTTTGTATTGTAGAGTATACCATATGTCATGATGAATGTTCAAAAAAATATTTATTTATTTGCTATATAAGTATAATATAAAAATATAAATATTCAATAGTGTTCTGGTTAGTCACAAGAAACGCGAGTCACAAAATCGACGTAACGCGAGTTCGTAATATTTAAGTTTAATTCAATAAATGTACAGGGTGTCCGGCGGCAGATTTATGTTTTTAAAGTTAAATAAAAAAAAAACCATTTTATTGCATTTATGTAGAAAAATTATTCGGATTTCACTTTTTAAAGATGACGTCGTCCAAATGTCGGGCTTCGAGCTGCCAACACTGCTCGAAACGGAGCCTAGTGTTTTGCGCCACTCGCTTTACTAGGCTTGGGTAGATCGCACTGATTTCCCGACGAATATTTTCTTTTAAATCTTCAATCGTTTGCGGATTGTTACCATAAACTTTTCCCTTGAGGAAGCCCTATTAAGAGAAATCCATAGGACTTAAATCAGGCGACCTCGGAGGCCACAGGGAATCCTTATAGCGACTGATAACTTTTTTGGGTAAAGCTTCACGAACCAAACACATGGAAGTTCTAGCCGTATGTGGGGTCGCGCCATCTTGTTGGAACCATGTGTGTGACGAGAACGACGGATGAGCTTGCAGTTTTGGTAAAAAGAAGTCCCAGATCATTCACCCAAAATTCTCACTGTTCACATTTACTACCTGGCCTTGGTCATTTTCAAAGAAAAATGGCCCAATAATTCCGTTAGAAGACAAAGCGCACTTAACAGAAACCCGAGGACAATGCAGTGGTTTTTGGTGTTTCTATCGTGGATTCTGCGTTCTACGCCTCCCAATAACGGCAGTTCTGCTTATTTTCGTGCCCATTGAAAATGGGCCTCATCACTCCAAAAAATTAAATTAACAGTTCGGAACTTCGCTAACATAACATAACAGATTTTTTGCGTGTAGTGAAATCATTATCTTTCAACTGTTGCACAATTTGATTTTTTAAAGGATGGAATTTTAAATCCTTTTTTAAATTTTCATGGACGGCTACTTCCGGAAGTCCCAAAGACGCTGCACGTTTCCTTAATGAAAGTCGCATATTTTCACGTACATTTTTTTCCATAATTTCCACACTTTCCGGCGTCCTTGACGAGCGACTAGGTCCGGGTCGGGAGGTATTCCTAGCCAAACCAGTTGCGCAAAACCTCTGTACCCCGGAACGAATCAAATGAACACTTGGTTCATCACTTAAGCGGCGAATTTAATAGTGCGAACAAAACCAACGATGCGCAATAATAAGGGAATCGTCGCCTATAAAAAACGCTTCGACAGCGAACGCGCGAAGCTTGCCTGACCACTGCGACATCGTGACTAACAAATCCGCACGATAGGTGATTGTAATTAAGCCCCCCAACCCTCCGCACCATTTATTACTTTTTGCAAAATCGAGTTGTAAAATGTAAATCTGCCGTCGGACACCTTGTATATCTTTGATTTTATTTGGTTAAATATTAAAGAAGTTTGATTGTTAATGTCTTTAGCGGCCTTTACACGGCACAGTTTGGACTGCGCATCTGGACTGCGTTCTGAACCGCAGATAAAACCGTCGGTCCATCCGCCGGTTTCGACTGCGCATCAAACCGTCAAGACTTTATTACGATCAAATGTAACCACGGTTTGGACCGCGGTTAGATCTGTGAGCTGGTATGGAGATTGAGATTATACCTTATGTTAATTAGCGTAAGGGATATTTTCGGGATAGTGACCCGACTGGTTTGTATGGTGATTAATGATTATCCTCCACATTAACAACTCCGTGGAAATAGATTGACGATGCCTTGGCCTAGTTGTTAGTGACCCTGCCTATGAAGCCGTTCTGGGTTCGAACCCCGGTAAGGGCAGATTTTTATGTGATGAGCGCGATTTATTAAAAATAACTGCAAATGTAAGACAAACAATATATTACCTATTTTACTTTATCCTTACCAAAATCAAACTTTCTAAAACGAACTAAATACCGTACCGTAATTGGTAAAAGGGGTAGCGAGCTAGCGAGTCCGGCTACCTGCTACGTAATTATTATTAATAGAAATAAACAAAAAACCCTGAAGGCTCAGTCAACCATTAGTCGCTTAAGGATTAGTTCATTCATGTTCTTTGTGGTGCGGTGGTTTTTAAATAGTTACATTATTAATCAGCGGCAAATCTAACCGCCCTCTCTCTCTCACCTCACCTTTCAAACATGTATGTAGAGTGGGCGGTTAGATTGGACGCCGAGTATAGTTTGAATTTGTTGATTCCCAAAACGTTGATAGTTAGTAATTTCTTTACGGAACGAATGCTCATTATTGATTTGTTTTTATTGTAACTTATATTAAACAAAGTAAATTTATATTGTAACTGTGCAGCTGTGCTGAGATTAGCTTATTAAATTGTTATTTTATTTATTTCAAAAGTTGTTATCATCCATAATATAAATGTATTTTAATTTGTAGAAGATACCATAAATGTTATTTTTTAATTGTAAGGTCATTACATTTTAATTTTACATTACATATTTTACAATTACACAACTTAGAATAATTATTTTGTTTTATTAAAAAAAAAATCGAATTACTCGAAATATTCGAATATTTGAATAATGAAAAACTAAGTATTGGTATTATTCTAATACTATAATTGGACGAATATTGCAAACCATAATTTCAACGCCTCGAATACATCAATGACGAAGGCGGCAAATCATTATTTTTTTGACAACGACGCCGCTCGTGCCACGTGACCTTTAACGCTACTAAACGGGAATCCATTTTTGTTACGTCTTAAGGACAACTTTTGTGTTTTTATCACATTCCACGCGCCGCCAGTCCAAACCGCGCTCCGAACTCTGGAATATTGTTTACACGGACAGTTCGGACCGCGGGCCGGCAGAAATCACAGATTTAACCGCGGTCCAAACCGTGGTCACATTTGATCGTAATAAAATCTTGACGGTTTGATGCGCGGTCGAAACCGGCGGATGGACCGACGGTTTTATCTGCGGTTCGGAACGCAATCCAGATGTGCAGTCCCAAATTGTGCCGTGCAATTCGTCCCTTTACTTTGTCAACCTCGTATCTGATCGAATAGTTAGACAGGAAAAGCACTCATGTTTTCTATAGAATAAAGACTACTTTCCTATCTAACTATTCGATCAGATACGAGGTTTAGAAAGTTAAGGGACGAATTGCTTCCGCGCTCCAAACCGCCATGCTCTTTTACACGTCGACACGAGATGCGTGCTCCGAACTCTAGCGATATGCGCTCGCCGCTCGCGCCGCTGCTGCAAGGATAGAACTGGCAGCCGCCACGCGCCGCCTTGCATTTACATGTACGGTTCGGAACGAAGATTGGAACGACGCGTGGCGTTTCCCGCGGTCCAAACTCTACGTGTAAAGACAGCTATTGAATCAAACAAGCGGATTTTAATGAATTAAAGCTGTTCACGTACTATGTTTTGGTCACCTTAGCCTGGAAGTTTTGGTAGTTTTGGCAGTCCGACCACATTTATAATTCTCATAAAAAAATAAAACTATTGAAATAGTTACTCAAAAATGCTATGTAATCTTGCCATAACACCAGTAAAAAGGAGCCAGTAGGTTGAAGTTCCTGGACAACTAGAAAAGTGTCCAGTAAAGTTGAGGAATTTCGAATTTGGAATCAAAAAGTGTCCAGTAAGTAAGTATGTAAATTCCATAACATATCATATTATTTGGATTTGGAACTATCTGTACAGACTGTGACAGCCTCCAAAAAGGCAATTTTTAGATGAAAAGCTGAACATTCAGCTCCAAAAGTACCAAGGCATCATAATCCAAAAGCGTTATCTCGTTCAGACCAGACATCGCGCGATTTCTCTTAATTTACGTTTACGAGAGCATCGCTTGCATCGCACCATATCCGTTTTATGCGCGCCTAGTACAGCTCGACCGGTGTGACGAGTTGTGAATCGTTAAAAATAATAAAAAAACCGACTAAGCAAACGCTTTGGTTGGATGCACGGCATAGCATATTAAAAAACCGGTCAAGTGCGAGTCGGACTCGCGCACCGAGGGTTCCGTATTGAAGATAATATGCTTGGTAACCGCAAAAGAAAATACTCATTTTGTTATAAGCTTTATTTTCCAGGTAATAAGGTCGATTTTGACTAGCCTAAATTTTAATACAGATTTTCTTAGTTTTTTTGTTATTTCTCAAAAACTGTAAATAATGAACACTTTATTTTATTTTTCCCAGAAAATATAAGTAATTATCTATACGGCAGGATTTTTTTCAGAATTTTTGATTAGTTAACTTCGGAGATAAGGGGGGGGGAACGGTCATTTTTTGTACATTTTTGGCTATAAATCAAAAAGTACATAACAGAATTTAAAAAAAAAAATAGTTTTGACATGTGCATATTAAGACCTTTCATATGACACTCCATTTCCTATAATCGAACCACTTTCATTTTTGAACCCCCCATTCTAGATCCCTTTTCAATTATTAATAAAATTAATTTCATATTTTTTTTACTACAAATATTAGATGCGGGCAAGCAAGTTGTACAACTATGCCAAATTTCAAGTTGATAGCATTTGAGAGAGCTGAGAAAACCGACACAGACAGACGAGACAGACAGACAACGAAGTCTCACCATAAGGGTTCCTTTTGTACCATTTTGGTACGGAACCCTAAAAACAGCTATTTAGCCTGTTCATAAACATTGCCGCCATGTTTACATTTTTTGTTTTTAATTTTTTTTTTTTTTACGCATAGTGGCAGAATGTCATGGTGCCTGTGCCACAAATTTATGTGGAATGGAAATTAAAAAAGAGGACTTTGCCGGCCTAGGCCTGCATGATTTGTATGAAATTCCAATAACAACCTCTTGTCCTAGCCGCACCTGAAACGTCATACTTCGCAGCCTATTTAAGGAACACAACATCAATATTTCATTGCATGTTTGAGAAAAATCTCTTTTATTTTACTTACTTTAGAAACAAACTGTGACCAATAAACTATAAAAGTTAAAAACCAAGAAATTGATTACATAGAGGAATATTTATATTTCGGTCAAACAATAGCACCAAGGTCACAAACAGAGAAGGAAAACCGCCTTAAATGGAAATGGGCGGGACATATACGGAGATCCCCTAAGGAGAAAGGGTTAGAGGGAATCTCAGAATGGTACCCAAGGGATGGTAAGAGAGGTAGGGGCAGACAGATCACGATTTTTCTAAAGTATGGTGCCAGAAGAAAGAAAATAGATATCAATGGCATGAATTGGAGAAGCCTATATCCTAGGACAACTAGGATGCTAAAGTTGGAATATGTTGTAACTAGTTCAAATATTATTTAATGTACGTAATTAGCATCAGAGATCAGCAAATAAAGGCATTTTTATTTTTTATTTTATTTAACTGGTACAAAGAAATAAATAACTTACAATAAAAAGCGGTAAAATTAAATTTAAATACAGCTTAATCACAATGAAATTTATGAATAATATCAATGACAGAATAGTATTTATGACTTTTTAATCATAGAAATTTTTATAGCATATTTAATGATAATATTACTCGACTTTAATTTTTAACCACCTGTATGCAAATTGATGTCATCTGTACCAAAAGTGCGACATCTGCTCATGTGTATGCCTCAAACATACACACTGCAAGCCACCATTATCGAAATCAATAGAATTAAATTGCTTGCATGCATGAGTATTGAGCAATGCACATCAATATGACCCAAGTGCCGGAGTGGTAATAAGTTACCCACTCTTGAAGGCCTGGAGACGAACTAATTTTCTATATATACTATGATGAATCCAAATTTCTCAACTCTTTCTATAAAATAAATGTATTTATGACGAGAAGAATTAATAACTTCATGGCTATGATAAATTTTGTAGACTCATGTAAATAAAATTGTTGAATAATGCAATAGAGCTCATCGGCACTTACCTGGAGGTAATAACGCATCTGTTGTTGATCCTCAAAGGACAAGCATTAAGCTCAAACTTGTTTATTTCTTTGTCAGCTAGGTCCCTGATTTCCACTGGAAGAACGTCGTTTTTTCTCAGAGCGTTTATTCTGGTCCTTTCGAGAAAATGTTCGGCGTTCATGCGGCGCCGTTTCACGTCCCTGACCATCAGCCAGTTCGCCCACTTATTTCTGACCTGTAGATACTTTTCACGAAATCGACATTACTCACAAGTCTAAAATAATTCATGTGCATGTAGTACCACTCAGTATCGAGATCTATTCTATTATATTACTTACGTTACATCCAGCAACTGCCTGCGATTTCCAAACAAAACGTCCGAGAATCGAGATATTTAAATTCATTTTCTTACTCAAAGCAATAAACCCTTTTTTAATTTTAGTTTAAATAAAGCCCAAATTAGTATGATTTAATAATATGATCGAATTGAACAAGATAATAATGGCGTAACCCGCGCAACCCTAGTTACGAAGTCAGGACCACTGATTATAGGGTGTACAATAGTAGTCTTTGGTCAGCCTAAGTCCTGACTGAAATCAAATGATATGAATGATATAATCTAACCTATAATTTTACCTAACTAGAACTTCTAATTTTTTTTTTTTTTGATTTGATGGCCTAGTTGCAAGACCTTTAGGCCACGACTTTATTTTTCTGGTATCACGTTGTAAGTATCTTTTCTGCACTGTTAAATTTTTTGCACTGTATTTTTAATGTAATTATATATTGGTCTATAGGATTGAGTAACTTTTAATAATTGATTAAGCGGCGGCGGGCGGGAAGAAAAATCACTATAATTTGGACACACTTCACTAAGTTCACTTGCAAGAACTAATCTGTCAAGAAGAAACTTTTGACAATTGAATATGATGTGCTCAACGGTTGCCTCATTAACTCCACAGAAAGTGCATTCATTGCTTTGGATTATTCCAAGTCTTGCGAGGTGTGATGGCGCAGTATTGTGTCCATAACGAAGTCGAGTAATGGTGGTGATAAAGTCACGGCTAGCTCTGCGTAAATTGTTATACCATGGCCTTACTGGTAAGGTTTCTTGTATGCTACCGTACCATCGTCCTTTCGTCTCTTGATCCTTCTTCCACATTTGCTCCCATAACCTACCTATAGCTAACCTTATAGAATATAGATAATCAGTCATAGGTACATACATGTAATCGGAAACGTCGAGTGCATTTATACCTTCTTTAGCAGCTTTATCTGCCATTTAATTCCCATTAATTCCCCTATGAGAAGGTACCCACATAAAATGAATTTCTAGTCCTCTAAGATTATATTTAAATATCAATTCTTTGATCATGTACAAAATGAAGTTAGTTTTAAAATTAATTTTTAATATGTTTAACCCCTGAATCAAACTTAAAAGAGTCAGTTACAATTAGAAAATATTTACAGTTATTTACATTGCTAATTCGTAAAAGAGCCTGATAGATTGCATAAGCCTCTGCAGTAAATATTGTACAGGTTTCCTGCAAAATAAAGCTCTGAGAAAACTTAATCTGAGGATCATAAATGGCACAGCGCACATAACCCTCACCTTTACTTCCATCTGTATATATAGTGTAGTATTCATGTTCAGACAGAAACTGCAACATATCTGAGTTATTGGTGACTGACTCAACTACTTTAATTGGATGTACTATACTTTTATACTGTGAGGAATAGCAAGGCCATGGGCGCTGTTTTTTAATTTTACTACAATTATTTTCAGTTTCCAAAAAAACATGGAACAACATTGGAGAGTTACCAATCAGGAGACCCTCGCTAGTTGCTAAAGGACCAGACACTTGGATTCGATGAGGTAAAACCTTGTTAATAATTTGTGTATTATTTGAGTACAATAATTTAAGGCAATATCTTTCAGCTAGAATGAGACGTCTCAAGATTAGTGGCATAATTTTGGTCTCAACTTCCATGGCCCTTATGGGAGTTGAACACATAGCACCAGATATAATTCTCAGAGCTTTATTCTGCAAGATATCTAATTTTTTTGCATGTGGGCTATTCATATATGCCATAGCACTATAATCAAAATGGCTTCTGACTATAGCCTTGTACAATATAGACAATATTTTTGGATCTGCACCCCATGACACACCAGCAAGACATCTTATTATGTTAATGGCTTTTAAAGCATTTTTTGAAACATATCGAAGATGCTCTTCAAAAGTCAGTTTTTGATCTAAAATGACACCTAAAAATTTCTGTGATCTTACTCTGTTAATAGCTTCTCCGCAATACATAATATCAGAGGTTGGATTATCATCACCAAAAATCATTAAACTGCTTTTAGTAGCATTGATCTTTAAATGTAATCTGTCATTATAATATAGGCTCAACTGGTTTAAGGCTCTATTCATATTGTCTATGGCAACTTGTAAATTCTGATTGCTACTGTACAAAACTATGTCATCTGCGAATTGCAAAATATTTACATCTCTACAATTTACATATTTACATATTTCACAAGTGTACAAATTATATAGCAATGGTGAAAGTGTGGCACCTTGCATTGTACCTTTTGAAGCTGTTCTAGGCCCATGTAAAATATTATTATGCTTAACATATAAAATTCTATTATTTAGAAAATTGTAGATCCACTGACATAGTTGACCTGGTATACCTACATCAGACATAATGTTAACCAAGATACCTGGATCAACATTATCAAATGCTCCCTGAACATCAAGAAATACACAAACAGTGTTTGATTTTAAATTATTTGAAATTTTCAGGTCTGCGATAAGAGAAATGAAACTGTCAGCACAACTACGCCCTCGACGGAAGCCATACTGCACATTTGGGATGATACTATTAGCCTCTACAAACCAGTCCAGTCGGACTTTAATCATGTTTTCAAATAATTTACCCAGACATGAGGACAAAGATATGGGACGATAAGAACTGGCATGCTCTGGAGCTTTGTCTGGCTTAAGTATTGGGATAACACACTGTGTTTTCCATGAATCAGGAATAATTTGGTTATGCCATAGAGCATTAAGAATATCAAGAAATATTTGCTGAATAGAAATATGAAGCTCTTTAATAACAATGTATGGAAAGTTATCTAAGCCGGGACTAGTGTTACGTCTAGATTGTAGACTTGCTGTGAATTCATTCCATGTAAAGGGATCCAACAAAAACTTGGAATTATTGTTATTATTATTACTGTTAAAATAGTAAAATAAGTTACTAGTATCTTTTAAATTATTATTGTCAGATAGCTTATCTAAAAAGGGAGAAATGAATTCATCTTTGTGAGATTTAATACCAGATTTGACACCCTTAAACATCTTAATCATGTTCCAAATTTTACTTATAGGGGTTGTTCTATTAAATGTATGGCATAAGTCATTCCATCCAGCTGTCTTCTGTTCAGAAATGGTTCTCTTTTTTAAAGCATCTAACTTCTTATAATTTATGTAGTTATCAATAGTAGAGTCACTTCTGTACAGTTTTAAAGCATTATATGATGCTATTACACTTTTGTCACATATCTCATTCCACCAAGGTGTTGGAGGTCTGCTAGTAAAGCGACCAGATTTAGTGAACTTTGGAATAACCGACTGCATAAGGGCATCAAGGCGGATACAAAATTCCGTATAAGAAGCAAGTGGGTCTTCAACATTAACTGTTAAGTCATCAAAAGCTCTCTCAGAGAGCTCATTATATTTGCGCCAGTCGGCTCTTTTGTACAAAAATTTATCAACGGGAGGGTTGATTTGGTATTTCTCAATGCACAGGGATATTACAATTTTAGTGGGATAATGATAACTTCCCATTGAGTCATCATGAACAGACCATTCACATAATGGTGCTAAACATGCACTAGCAAAGCTGACGTCAATAGCTGAAGGATTGGTTCTTGGGTGGTTAACTGTCGTGAAACTGCCATCATTTAAGATACACAAATCACATTCATCTATAACGTCATATAAGTCTTGCCCACGACCTTTTGTTGATAAGCAACCAAATGCAATATGGTGAGCATTAAAGTCTCCACTTATAAAAATGGGTTTAGGGAGGTCTCGAATTATATTGCGCAGTCTATTCATTCTGATGTGCCCGCTGGAAGGAGGACAGTATACACAGAGCACAGTTAAACTACCACGTTCAGTAGATATAGATATAGCTACAGTTTGAATGTCCTCATAAAAGGCTGTGTTTAAAATGTTATATTTAAACTCTGGTTTAATTAATATTGCTACACCATTGTGCGCATTTTTGGATATTCTAGAATGAACATAATTAGGGATTCTAAAATTGTGATGTTCTTTAAACCAAGTTTCATTAAGTAGACATACATCAATATTCTGCTCTCGCAAATTTTTTATTAATAAGGGTTTCTTACTATTAGCACTTTGAATGTTAAACTGCGCAATGCGTAACTGTGACGCTCTAGGGGAACCTAAATCCATTATGGAGACAGATTTTTAATTAACATGTTTTTAATGGCTACTGTGGTGATCGGGGCAGGATCACTATTGTTACCCAGCTCTATCAATGTTTGTACTAGGGCCATTAGTACTTCACTATTGCAGATTATCTGGGCTTTGATGTCCGTTGGTTGGACATGCGTGTTTGTGGCCTGTGAAACAGGCTTGTTATGTACATTTTTATTTACAGTATTTACAGTTTTATTTACAGAAGTTACAGGAATATTTACAGATTGTACAGGCTTTTTATTTACAAGTTGAGTTTGTGGCTGTTTTGGCAACGGCAATGGAGGATATTCATCAGTTTCAGTCTTTTTAGTTTGTGCAACACTTGCATATGTAATTTTACTCTTCTTTTCTAAGATTTTACTTATCTTAATTGGACATAGCTTGGAAATGGCCAGATGTGGGCCGCTGCAGTTGGCGCAGCAGAACTCATTTGGTTTGTCACAATCTTTATATATATGTTCACCTGAACAGATTGAACATCTTTGCTTGCCGTTGCATATTCTAGCCGAATGATTAAACTTGAAACATTTGAAACATTGTTGTAATGGTGGGATATACTCGAAGACTCGATATGAGAATAAATCATACTGAACGTTATCTGGTAATACATTAGATAAGAATGTTATGCTAACTGTTTGTAATGGAACTCGCTCTTGTCCTACTTTTTTTGTGAAACGTCGTATAGAAATAATTTCATAAATGGAACTCAGTTTTGTGTATAAATCCTTGTTTGAAATATTCGCTGGAACAAATCTTATAATGCCAGTTTTTTCTATTTGTGTTGCCGGTATATATGCTTTCATGCTATGCTTTTCCAAAAATGCAGAGTTGTTCAAAAAGTTATTCGCCGTGTTATATTGTTTAAACAATACTGCAATTTTGTTTGCGTTAAGCCTTTGAATAGCCATCACACCTTTAACGTCCGTTGTAAATATATGATTAAGATATATGGGACTTTTATTACCCAGTCTGTCCTTGTAGTTTTGGTGTTCAACGAACACTTTAAATTCAGATTTAGTTGAATTTTCAGGATATTGTCTCTTGTAATTGGGTTTATAATACGGTAAATACTCATTGAGCCGCTCACCGCCGCCGCTACCATCGTCGCCGCCGCTGTCGCCGCCGTCCCCGGGTACAAGCCGAGGACGCTTATTGTTATTGGAGTTGGGCGGGTTATCCCCGCCCCCCTCGTTGCCATCCATTTTTATTGTCCTTCTTATATTTTTTCACTATTTTATTGCACTTTTAACAATAAAAATATCAAACAATTCGATTTGGAAAATTTTACTTGACCGCCTTTTTTTGAGTTCCCGCCAAGAATCCCTAGAACTTCTAAACTCGGATTAATGTGTTGCCATATGCTGAACCTCAAAATCTGTTGTGAAATATTTCTAAATCTGTATAAAATCTGTATGGCATCAATTACCTATAATCTGTATGAAATCTGAATATATATCATCACCACAGACAAAATAATTATTATATTGACGATAGTCTGCTGTCCCGCTCACCCAAATATTTTTTAACAGGTGATTGAGAGGGACGGCGCTATACGATTGTCGAATTTCAAACATAGGATTAGCCCTTCTGGTCGTGTCACACACAATTAGTAACCGGCACATTAGTTACTGTTAGGGTGATTCATGAATAAAAAATTAAAAAAGTGCAAAGGCCGAAGCTATATTCAACGTAAAATCATAAGATGCGTTAACTTTCAAAAAATCTGTATAAAACTAGAGCCAAATCTGTGATCTGTACTAATAGCTTAAAATCTGTATATATGGCAACACATTTAGATTCCATCTCAAATCTACCACTGTGTGGCCATTTAAATGAAACATTCCAAAATTGGTAAATTTTCTCAAGGCGAAAGAATGCACGTAAGTATTTCATTTGTAAATTATAAGAACAACATTTAAATACTCTGTCTAAATAAACATGCTAGTATAAAAACCAGTCGAATAAATAACTATTTAATTAAATCTATTTTGTGGTAGAAATGTTCATATTGCAATGGTAGAAGTTCAGTGGCCTGTTTTATTTATAAAACTACAAGTAACAATTTTACAGGTCTAAACTGGCAACACTGCTCAAATGGCTAGTCGTCATTGGTCGAGGTTGTGTCAAATGGAAACTTGTAACCTGTAAATTGTAATTTGTAGTTTTATAACACAGGTGCTCTACTTTGAAATCCGTAATTCGAACTTCGTCTATTGCTATCCCTTTTGCTCTCGACGCGTCACTAATTCGCAAGAGAGTGACGGGGCGATCCGAAGTTCGAATTGTGGCGACCTAGCGACATCTAGCGCACACTTGTATCAAGCAACTCGCTAACTCGCTAGCGCCACCAGCGTCAGACAGCGCAACTAAAAAGTTCTACATCGCGCTAACGAAGTTTCTCCGGTCAGTTGATATATATACAACTTCCAACTTCAACCCAAGGGACTTCGGTCCCCAGGCATAACACCCGCCTGGAGAGAGATCTGTCTATTGTCCTCTCTTCCTACATTGGTGACCCTCGACAATGGACAATTACGCAACCTGACGACCTTCAAGCACACTATGACGCAGTTTCACAGCAAGCCAGACAACCCGCACTGTGCACCACTAGCATTCTGATATATCTCAATGCCTGGTGTCTACAGTGTGCACACTACTCTCACTCAACAACGCGACTCACTGCGTCCTACTACGAGTACTTCACGAGCAGGTACACGACTCACTGTGTACTCCACTCACTCCTCTTCTCCTGCTACGCTCGCCAACGCGGCTCTGAGCACTATTGGAGACATCAACTGGCACTTGCAAGCGGCAATTCAACGCACAGACTGCACGTCATCACCATCAACCTCCGGTCTCAAAGGGGGGCTGGTGTGGCGACCTAGCGACATCTAGCGCACACTTGTATCAAGCAACTCGCTAACTCGCTAGCGCCACCAGCGTCAGACAGCGCAACTAAAAAGTTCTACATCGCGCTAACGAAGTTTCTCCGGTCAGTTGATATATATACAACTTCCAACTTCATCCCAATGGACTTCGGTCCCCAGGCATAACACCCGCCTGGAGAGAGATCTCTCTATTGTCCTCTCTTCCTACAGAATTACTGATTTCAAAGTAGAGCCCCTGAGGCACTACTTTGAAATCCGTAATGAAGAATGTCAGTAGGTACGCCAAATCGCTTGAAACTTTGTAAGAGTAAAGCTTATAAATAAACAAACATACTACTTTTTGTTTCATTCAAATAGACCCAGTAGTTTTGATTCTACGAACGTATGAAATTACGGTCAAAAATATTAAAGGGTGCGGGCGCCATCTTACTGGAGTGACGTCATGGTTTCGCAGCGGTATAGATGAATTACCGAGAGCGTGGAATTGCATATGTAGTGGTTGTACCGTTCGCATGAAAAGGAAAACCATTTAAGTTTTCTTCTTAATTTAATGAGATTACCCTAAACAAGTGGAATAAGAATGTCCTTTTTTGCTTTTAGTCGCTATCATTTATTTAAATTTTCATTTATCGGACAGATGAAAATTATATATAATTCTCATGATGATTTCTTGATCAAAATCATCTACTACCGACGGACCGTACGTAACTTTTTCTTACTCGGAGAGGGGAATTTTTTCGTTGCTTTGAATTTGTCACTCTTAGTCATAATTTTATAAATAGTCGAGAGAGATAAACCTGTAACCTTCAACGAATTGGGCAGCGGTGTAAGGTGAATTTAAATTTTTCATTAGTTCGAGTTCAAAATATTTATGAGAGTTAAAATTATTTGTTTACTTTGACTCTCAATCGGACCAAAATTACTGTTACTTTCTGCCATATTTTTTGCAAACTGTGTAACTTACGGTCGCACGTGCCCAGTCGAAATAATTCTGAAAATGGCGATTATCCAATAAAATAGTTTTTAAAGTTGTAGGTAGCTCTGCCTACCCCACTCTGGGATTACAGGCCGTGAAGGTATTATGTGTATGTACAATAAAATAAGATGTATATTTTATTGCATTGTAAATAGTATTTAGAATTTGATACTGACATTATTTTTGTACTTACTTATTTAATATATAACAAAACTCTTTTTATGCTGATGGTTCAGAAGTAGAGGAAATTTAAATATAGAATGCCTGTAAAGACATGTTACCACTACATATGCAATTCCACGCTCTCGGTAATTTATCTATACGGCCCCTTATATGATTGAGTAAGTTTACAGGGCTATATTTTTTTAACCGTTATAAGTAACCAGTGGAAATTTTCACAGATTACGTGTTATTATAAACTCTATTGTTTAAAATTACAAAATGAACAATAAATCAAATCCCAAGAGGGGTCCCCATACAAGAAACATGACAAATAACCAGTTTTTTAGCATTGTTATACGGATTATATTTTTATAATGGCTTATTATTTTGATGCTATTTTAAGCTTAAATTGCAGTCGAACTTTCATAGTTTACGACTAAATAACAATCTCAAGTAAAACTGCTAAAAATATTTGACCAAACTGATTTTATCAACACGATGTTTTAAGCGGTCACTCATCCTGTTTTAGAATACTCTTGTAAGTAGGTAGTTGCTTAACTTTGGAAGCCGAAGTACGGGTTGTATTTGTATTAGCTTTTTATTTCGGTGTCACACAATAATCTAAACTCCATACTTACGACCAAACAGTAATCTGTAGTAAAACAACAAACAACAAAATCTTACACGATGTTTAAGCGGTGTTTACTTAACTTTGGTGATAGCCCTTTCTTTACAAATGTCGTGTCTAATGTAGAATTCATATCGCTAGGTACCGTATAAAATAATGAACTATAAAACATGAGTTTTTGATTGACCTAGGTCACCTATTAGGTGACCTATTCATTTCATCGATTTCAATTTTCGCGGGCGGGCGCTGCCAAGTGGCTCACTCGCCATAAGTTAGGTACCTAGACCGCCTCTCTCTCTCTCGCTAGTTGTTGGTATTAGCGGCCGCTGTAGCAAGTAGATAGTTTTTGAACTGTTTTTGAGCATTATTATTTCGTGTATGCAAGATAGCTTAGATAGCGTGCGTGTGTGTGTGTGTGTGTGTGTGTGTGTGTGTGTGTGTGTGTGTGTGTCCGTCTATCCGCAGCCTAGCTCAGAGACTCTTAGTACTAGAAACGTGTAATTTGGCATGAATATACATATTAGTCACGCCAACATCAATACATAGTATAAAACAAAGTCGCTTCCCGCTGTCTGTCTGTCTGTCCATATGTATGCTTATATCTTAAAAAGTACGCAACGGATTTTGATGCGGTTTTGTTTAATAGATAGTGTGACTCAAGAGGAAGGTTTTTATGTATAATAAATGCTGGTTAATGTAAGGGTGTTACAGAAAACTCAAATAAACCTAAGCGAAGCGAGGGCGGGTCGCTAGTAGTTAAATAAAAGTAAAATCATGAAAATATTTTTTTTTTTTACGTAACGTGGGGAAGTTTTTTTTTCTCGTCTACCCCATAGTGTGGGGTGTCGTTGTATAGGTCTTTCCAAAGTATTGCGGGTTTGTGAAAACAATATTTCAATTAAGGTATCCGTTTATGAAAAGCTTTAAAGCGCAAATTTTTGTTAGAGTCAAGTGTCGTCGTCCCCTCCCCACTACAGCCAAAACTACAAATAAAAAATACGAAAAATATCTTCAAAGGAAAACTATCACGACTAAGTAGACTTCATTGGCTCTTGAGTTTTAAATGTTTATACCTGCCGAAAACTTATTTGCGGTGTTGGTAAACTGACCGCGACCTATATCGATGTATGGGGATAACAGTTTTCCAACGGCAAAGTTAAGTTTGTCGCGAGGTCTAATTTGTTTGTAGTAACGGCTTCGGAACCCTACACTGAGAATGGTTCGACAGGCTGTTGCCCGGTTTTTTGCATTAATGTTTTGGTATTTTTATGTAGAATACGGTGAACCCTAAATGAAAAGTGCTTGATTATTATTCTATTTTTATTTAACCAACTTATTCGACAAACATTACAAACAGAAAAGCCGGTCAGCAACGGACAGTTAGTTTAGTTAAACAGGTTAAACTGTATGTAAAACAAAACAATAGATAACCATAACTATAATAGTCACATCAAAACGAATTCGTAAAAAATTACGACTTCCAAAGTTAAGCAACTACGAGCGTAGTCTAAAACAGGATGGGTGACCGCTTAAAACATCGTGTTGATAAAATCAGCTTTGTCACCTATTTGTAGCAGTTTTACTTGAGATTTCTATTAAGTAGTAAAGTATGAAAATTAGACTAGAACTTAAGCTTAAAATCGCATCAAAATAAGAAGCCATTATTGAAATACAATCCATATAAAAAAGCAAAAAAAAAAGGTTTTTTCATGGTTTTTGTACGGGGACCCCTCTTGGGATTTGATTTATTGTTCATTTTAAATATTTAATCGATAGAATCTATAATAACACGTATTCTGTGAAAATTTCAACTGTCTATTTATTACGGTTAAAAAGATAGAAGCCCTGTAAACTCACTCATTCATATAAGGGCGCGTACCGCAGCTAAACGATGACGTCATCATCCGTGAGCGCTAGCCGCCGGGTTTCGAGCGCCGCATACGAAGTTTAAAATTCAATATCTCGGAAACTATTAGACGTATCTAACTGATTTTTTTTACAGCATTTTTTTGTTTTTAATGTAGAATACGATAAGCCAAAAATCTAAACTGGTTGACATTCTCTATTCAAAGTAGAGCCTCTGTGTCATATGGGCGGAGACTTCATAAAAACCAATACATTCCCATTCTTATGACCCTCGAGCCCGTTCCCAAAGCCTGCACGGATATTGCGTCCTTCAATTGACAAGATTTCATATTTTCAAGACTTTAATTTTATTCTTTCTATAGATACTGTTTGGAAGGAGGAAGACACTAATAGCACACCTCGGACAATGGCGATAAAATGTATGAAACAAATGCGTAGCTACGCACACAGTCTAAGCTCGTGTAGGTGAACGCGTACCATGCTTGTGTGAGTGAGATAAGACATGCTAGGGTTGCCGCCATTTTAGTGCGTTCGCGAATCGGGAACGCAATATGAGATGAGATGACCTTGTAATAGCGGCGTCGAATTATTTTGTGTGCTTGTAATCAATTATAAACAAAAACATTTTTAAGTCTATTTTCTGAGATTATTATTGCCCGAAGCGTTAGCGAAGTCTATGTTTTGACTCGAGCAATTTGCTTTTGTATGTCCGGATGTTCTCCCTTTTATAAACTTAACGCGAGGTGTACAGCTCACAGAGCCACTAGTTATAAGGGTAATTATCCTACTAATATTATAAACGTGAAAGTTTGTGAGTAGGTACGTAAGGATGTGTGAGAAAAAGACGAATCCGTTTATTATAGGCTTTCTCATTTTCCCGTTGCTTAAAAAATGAAAGGCCAAAATAAACCTGTGGTTTGACTTTAACTTTCCCTTATTATAATAGTAACTAGAAAGAAAGAAAAATGAATCAGTTTTAATAACAGAAAGTACTTATTATGAGTTGTATAGCCAACGGAAAATTGAATCTTTCCGAATAGCCTCTTATACTAAATAAAGGGATAAGTAGCCTAAGGAAAATTTTGATTTTTAATATTTGTTTGATATTTAAATATTTTACGTGGCCTCCGCTCTGCGCACCGCGTCGTCGCGTCCTTGCCAGCCGGTAACTGTGAGGTAACCGAGAGCGGGTGGGCGGCACTTTCAACGGGAGGCAGAGAGTGGCCATACTGTACGTTAGTACTCTTTATTATACTGTGCTAATAGTTTGAATTTTTCCCTAGGATTATTATTATTATTTTTATTATTCATTTATTAAGATGTACTTATTCTAAAAGGGCGTAACTTCATTTCTACGACACAATGGACATATTACAATAGGCCAGTCTGTCTTAAAAAAGTTCTTTTTTTTTAATAATGGCGGTCCACCGATAATTATTTTGTCGACACATATCAAAAGTGGCTAAATCCACTTTTAATTTTTTTTGAGTTCCTTATCCTATCGGATAAATAATAAATTTATCTTTATTATACACCGTGGGCGTTAATAACCCGAAATATTTTAACCATCGATTCTAGAGCCTATTTGGAGTATTTAATGTGATATAACATGTAGTCCAATAACGCATAATTTCCGAGATTTTTATTATTTAAAAAACCATTTCATAGTCAATTTAATTTGAGCTCTGTCACCTAAACTTAAAGCTTATTTACTAAGAAAACGATTAAATTTATTTATGATGTACGTTGATGATATTACTACTTACAACATGAATCTTTCTTAGTAAATAATGCTTTAGCTTAAGGTGACAGAGTTCAAATTAAATTAACTATGAAATTGTTTTTTAAATAATGAAAATCTCGGAAATTATGCGTTATTGGACTACATGTTATATCACATTAAATACTCCAAATAGGCTCTAGAATCGATGGTTAAAATATTTCGGGTTATTAACGCCCACGGTGTATATAACACAGAAAATCATATATCTTTGTAAATTTTGAATAAAACTAATTTAAAGTTCATGTAATTTTTCAAACTTGGTTAAATCCATCTGGTCGTTCAAATCAAAACTAGTTAAATCCATTTGAACCAATCAGAAGGCGTAATTGTCCCAAGATGGCTGTCAGTTTACTTCGAATATCCAGTAAGTACAATTATTTCAAACATAGTTTAATCCATCACATGTTTTTTTAAACTTGGCCAAATACGAGCCAGGTAAATCAAACCTGGTTAAATCCAAATTTAAAATCCATTTTTTGCGCAATATCCATCTTCTACAATCAAAATTTAATAGGCTTTTGATTTATTAGGTAGTCCGTCATATTAAAATACTGTTCTAAGCATCCTAGTAATAAAATCAGGATCAGAAACGGTTTTTCACGATTATCTCAAAATAAAGTTCGATGGAGTTAGCCACGTTTGATATGTATCGACACTATTTAAGTATCTATCTGTCTGTCAATAGTGTCAATGTCAAATTTAGAATTATGTTATGACAGCTTTTTTTCTCGTGGAAAAGGCAATGGTATTAGAGTCTGTCTAATGAAAGATGAACCTGAGAAAAAGCGGCAAATTCAAAAAATCTTCATATGGTATTACCGATCAATGTAGGAATAAACGATTTTGATACTTTTCTTATTTTGTTTATTTTGATGGGCACAAAGGAAGAGGAAACGCGTACTTTTTCACAATACTAAGGCCCGTATTAATAAACTATAGGTACTCAAGTCTACTAATACCGCACACAAGTGTCCGTTTATCCATTATTAAGACCACACACGGTATCATATTTAAGTACAGTTTATTAGTAGAAGCCCGAGAGTCTTACTACTTAATACGTATGGGTGGATCAACTTTTTTGTTGTTGTTAGTGTCCCGTACCTAAGCCAGGAGACAACAGTGATAGTTTCTTAGAAAAAATGTTATAATGTATACTTCTATCACACTCAGGAGAAAAGCCATAAAAGAATGGTAGTGAACTTATATCCTTTGAAATCATAGTTTTAATGAGTGACCCAGGAAACGTCACCCTGGCACCGAACTACAAAGAAAAGTTGATTGACCCGTATAGTCAGCATTAAATAAATATATAGTGACACCCAAAGTCGCCAAACGTGTACCGAACTATTTAGCAACTTTGGGTATCACGAAGTATTTGATGCTTTGAAACTATCTATGAAAAAAAATGCAGACCACCATAATAATGCTTGCATTAGCATGCTTTCTCATTTGTGAGCTCGTTTAGTAAATAAAAACACCAATAACAAGTCATTAAGTAAAAATATTTTATTTTTTATTAGGGTAAAACCGATGCTTTCTCTCAACTCTGCTAATAGGCATCTGAGTGTAGGCTCTTGCTTCTTTACAATATAAAATTCGTTCACTTTATTTCCGATGGCATGGATGTCAAAACTATCTAAATTGGACATTGTGGCCTTGTGAGTTCGCTTCTTTCCTGGAGTACTGAAGACACCATGGTTTACTTTGCCTTCATTCTCTTCAATGTCGAAACACTGATATCTGTAAGAAGAAAGAAGGAATGAATTAAACAGAACACCATTTACAAATATATTGTGACACGCAGTACAGCCCCATTTTACAGTCCGACAGCTCTAAGAACATTTTGGTTGAGGTGAAATCAAATTGCATCGGTGAGGTTCAAATCGCAACGATTTAAGAACAAGGAAGACAGGTATAACCCGAACATCTTTTCCAAGAGCTCATGAAGTGTACGTAGGTACATATTAATATGTTTATGATATCTTTTAACTAAATGTATATAAACACCTCCTTAGTGTTTTACTGAAACTAGGTATGAGTGTCAGTTATATTAATCATCTGTCTATTTAATTAATTTAATAAAATTGCGATTGTTAAGAGATTCAACATGGTATAGGTACAGACAATACACCTATGTATAGAAAGGCAATGATTTAATTAATTTTAGTATTTACCGGTCATTGATGATAATTCTTCTAAATACTTCGTTTGACTCTGGCATAGTAAATCGTTTTGCTCCAACTCTTTCAACTGCTGAAGATTTTTCAAAACCGTTTGTTTTTCACCATCCACGTCGAGCTTATCTGAAAAGAATACATCGTTTAATTTCTTAATGGAAAAGAAATACCAATTTCAAAAGATAGGTAGAACAGAAAAGGTATATATTCTATGAAACTTTGGATTGAAGATATAGAAATAATAAGTATCAAAATTAACATGCCATACTAACCTTGTTATAACCTATGAATTCGGTCACCGTATGTAAACACTCTATTTTTTGTTTCAACAATGCTTCCCTCTTCTCTTGTTTTTCTTTATATTTGTTTATAATGTTACAAAGGATCTGTCGCACACCACTTTTGATAGTTTTACGCATGTTTAGTCCGTAAATTTCGAGAAGAAAACTTTAATTTGACAGACTCGAACCAACACCGACTTGTTTGTCAATGTCAAAACGTCATTTTAATAGTGTTGTCAGACCTGCCAGTCAAATAAAAGCCCGGTTCATCATTCATTAGACAGACTCTAGTATTTATTGGTAAAATTCGATTTTTTTTTTAACTTTCTTATAAATTTTTAAATAAAGAAAAATAAATTTTAATAAATATTTTGCCGTGTTCAGGAGGCAAAATCCTTTTGATTCATATAGTAATTTGCGTAATTTGCAGGTGTCACCGAAATGAAATGTTGTCTATTGTTCATCCCAGTGCCTGAGGCCCAACTTTGAAAATCGAAGTTCGAAGTTACGTTAGCTCCTTCCTTTTCTGACGATTTAGTCTCGAATGACGAGTGACAGGGATGGAGCGAACGTAACTTCGAACTTCGATTTTCAAAGTTGGGCCTCTGACTGCCATGTGCTCGTGCATGAGGAACGGATTGACATGCATGCACCAAGTTGTGCCTCCGTTCATGCCAATGTTTGAATTTGAACTCCATTTTCTAAGATGCAAGGGTTTGAAAGTCGCAATTTTTACAAGGTATACGAGCTAAGGCACTGGTCCCACCGCCGGCGAGTGAGATATGAACTGTCGACTTTTTTCTAGCCCAAGAAACGAACAAAAGATAATCGCTTCCGTGTAAATAAAAGAGAGATATATATATATTTATAGTTCATCGCTCGCTGTTCACACTGCCGGCGAGGACACTCTCCCAATGCGCGGCGAGTAAGCTATAATTCCATAGAATTTTTACTAGCCTCCCGCCGGTTGTCAACTGTTTCTAGTAGGTACAGAATTTTACTAGTTGCTCGCCGAGCTCGCCGATATCTGCCGGTGGGGCCGCTGTTTACTAGTTGACCGCAGCGATAAAAGCTATCGACTATAAAATTAGCTCAGCAAGTCGTCTGCGAACAAACTTAGAATACTACACCTTAACGCCCAAGGTCTGCGAAATAAATTTACAGAAATAAAAGCACTGGTAGATAAATATTTGCCTCACATTATCATTATAAATGTGTGCAAAGTGAACTTCGATATAGTAAAGTTTGACATACAGAACTACGACAAACTAACGCACAGCAGAGCGACGCACCTGGGCACAGCAATGTATATCGCCAGGGGGCTCAGATGGACTCAAATTGCGCTCACACCGGGATGGGAAGAAGAAGACGGCAAGATCGAAGGAGTGGCAATCAAACTAGTCTTTGATCACCGTTCTGGTGAATACATAAACATAAAAGGGGTCTACTTTCCAATCCCAGACCAGCACCACGCTAGAGAAGAACTAGAATACATGCTCATGGATGAACAGTCGCTGGTAATAGGAGACCTCAACCTACGAATGAGACAGCTGGGACATTCCAGAGATGCAGGCCTCGGCACCCTTGTGAAGAGACTACAACAGGAAGGAATATGTGAATTAAAACACACAGGACTTCCGTCGCGGCCAACGAACCAAGGTAACAATATACTCGATGCCGCAATCGTTACACATGAACTTCAACGAGTAGAAGACTTCAAAATGAAACAAATCTCGTCTATCGGTTCAGACCACGTCCCTTGGATCCAAGATATCAAACTTAACGTCGATTGCGAGGTAAAACTCACAAGAAATATGAAAAAGATCACAGAAATCGAAGAGACCAAAAATGCTTATATGACCACTTTGTGTGAAAAAACTTCCGATCTCTTGACAATAACTGATAACGATTCGTGCGAAAAATACATAGAAAATTTAGAAAAGGCCATTACGGATACCTTGGATATTCATGCACCGCTTAAGGAATACAACAGAAGGGACTTCCTCCCAGACGAAATAAATGACTTGATAGACATGAGGAACCGAGCAAAGATACAAGCCTGGACGAAAAGAAACCACTCAAACCCCGAGGTAACTCGACACGCGCGCAGCGAGTATAACAAACTCAAAAAAGCAACGAAGGACGCACTCACTAACCTCACCGAACAGAGTTGGCTGAAAGCCCTTTCAGATCCCTCGGATAGTAAAGCAAAGATGTGGAAAATACAGAGAAACATGAAAGCACCAAACCTGAAACTCCCCAATATCGACAGATGCACGAATGAAAAAGAAACAATAGATGCGCTTGTCGATGCGGCTATAGTCAATGAAGCCCAGGTAAACCCAACTGATGAAGGTTCAGAGAAGACTACCCCTTTTGAACCGCTGGACAGGACATCTACGAGAGAGATACGTCTAGAACTGAGGAAATTCAAAAATAAAAAAGCTCCGGGACCGGATCAGATCAGAGCAGATGCTTTGAAACTGGGTGGAGAAGTATTTATAGAAGCCTTTAAACCGATAGCAGAATATGTCCTTGTGACGGGTTATTTCCCGAGACGATGGAAGGTCGGTGAATGTATCTTCCTGCACAAAACAGGCAAAAATCACAAAGAAGCGACCTCTTATAGACCAATCACGTTACTTAATATAATGGGGAAGCTATGCGAAAGGTTAATACTCTCAAGGATACAAGGTACAGTCGATAAGATGCAACCCCCATTTCAACATGGCTTCACCAGGTTCAGAGGGACCGCTACACAGATTCTCCGTACTGGTAAGATAATAACAGACGCACTTGCGCTTGGGGAAAGTGTATCAATGATATGTACGGACCTAAGCAAAGCATTTGACTCGATTAACCACAAAGGCCTAATTAGAAACTGCAGAACGCTGACGCTCCTTCCAACGTTATAAAAATAATAGAAAATTACTTAGAAGATCGATGGATAATAGGAAAATTTCGTACTATGAATGGAGAATTAAAGAAGCTACCACACGGCGTGCCCCAGGGATCAATTCTCGGCCCCGTCATCTTCAATCTTTACGTCTACGACATATGGGATAGTCACGACAGGATTCGAGGTCTAAAACTATCTCAGTACGCGGATGACTTATGTATCCTAAACAGAGCTATGAAACCTGATCACGCCACATTAAGAGCTGAATGGGCTGCCGAAACCATTGTTAACTACTACGATAGATGGGGTCTGAAATGCAATGTAGACAAAACAGAATGTATCTTGTTCACAAAGAAGAAAAAATACAAACCCACGGTTAAAATAAAAAACCAGACGTTCACATACAAAAAAGACATAAAGTATCTGGGTGTAATCTTCGACAAAACCCTCAAAATGACTCCACATACCGAAAAAGTTGTTAAAAAATTAAAACAGGTAAGAGGCGCTCTGGGATCCATCATTGGCTTTTATGCCAAAACGGATATCGAAGTCAAACTGGCAATAATCCAAGCCTGCATCCTTCCCATCATGGATTATGGAGTGGTACAGCTCCTATCCAGGTACAGTTACTCGAATCTACTGAAAATAGAGAGACAATACAGAATGGCGCTCAAGAGTGCCGGTCAGTTCTCAAGACGTCTACCCACGGAAACACTCTGGGAAATCGCGGACCTTGAAGCGTGGCACCTTCGAGCCGCTGACCTAAATCGCAAAATGCTGGACAAGGTGGCAACCCTGGGTATAGAAGATCTCGACACACCTGGGGACGCTTACCTGGCACACGGCGAATTTAACCCACTATTAACCAATAATAGAATAGGTGAAATAACCTATATAAAAAATAAAGACATGAGGCGCTGGCCCCGACGGGCGGCGGTTCCACGTCCCCTTAGAATTAAATAAATGTAACACAAGAAATCACAACCAATACTAACATCCTTAACTCAACATATGTGACATAACACCTACAGCTTACACAGATCTTCTAGACATAAGTTAGCTGACACAATCCTGCGGGAACGAAAGGATGTAAACACTAATAGGTAATAAACGTTTTCTCATTCTCATTTTCTCATGCGAACACTCGCTTTATAGCAGAGCGTCAAAACTATCAAAACTTTACTCGCTTCTCGCCGCTCGCCTACTCTTTTGTAGTTTATAGTTCTACTAGCTTATAGTCTGTAGCCGGCGGTGGGACCAGTGCCGCCACGCTTGACCAGACCGTATTACTGTTACTAGGTATCGTAGAAACTCTCAATTTGTTGATAATTTGTCTTCTAAAATATTGCAAAACTATGATTTGCGCTAAAATGCACTAACACGTAAATATGGGAGCAAAACCAGAAAAAAGTAGCAATTTTTAACGCTAGCTCCCCATAGACGTTTCCATATCTTCTTCCCTAGGAGTCCTGGAAAAAATCTTTGAACCCAAAAGTTTTAGAAAAATTTGCATTCTACAATATTGCAGAACCATAATTAGCTTTAGAATGAACTTTAACAACATTAAAGGCATGAAATCGAAAAAAGTGACAGTTTTTCCAAGACGGCGGAGACAGATATAGAGCTAATAGTTTTACTCTTTGTTAAAAATTACGTGTGTCACTCTCCGAATAAAATATCTTTTGGGAAACTGTGTTTTTATATTGCTCTGCTTTAATATAAATCCAACGGTGAAATCCTGGGGATTCTCCAAGAGAAATATAATAGATACTGGACACAGTCCAGAAAGCTATGGAAGAGGCCTTCCATAGGATTCTGTGCTGAGTCCTACATTATATAACATTTATACATATGTATGATCTAGAGTCTTCCATTAATTGTTGCTCCCATATTTTACAATATGCTGATGACCTTGGTTTTATATTTTATCCAGACATTATTGCAATATAATAGTGATAGTACATAGTATTTTATCCCAATTTATTAGATCCCACTCTATAAAATTTTAAATATCTTATCCTTCTATCCTTAAACACGTTCGCCCCCGGCGCCGTTTCACTGAGCACTTCGTCACATCCATGGCAAAGTTGCGAATCTGAGGTCCTACTTTGAAAATCGAAGTTCGAAGTTACGTTAGCTCCATCCCTGTCACTCGTCATTCGAGACTAAATCGCCAAAAAGGGATGGAGCTAACGTAACTTCGAACTTCGATTTTCAAAGTAGGGCCTCTGCACTTTGATTTCAAAAGAGAATGACGGAAACGCCCTTTGGTAAAGTAGTGAAACTGCTATTCTAATTTTGAATCAAAATGCAGGTTCGCAACTTTGCCATGGGTGCGACGACTTGCGCTATGCCGGCCGAAATTGTCGGGAACAAACACGTGCCTGTCATCGGCATAGGAGTAAGATTTTTATATTATTTATAGACACACATGTTGTGTGACCGGTATAGGAGTAAGATTTTTATATTATTTATAGGCACACATGTTGTGTGACCGGTATAGGAGTAAGATTTTTTTGGATACACAACATAAATGCTGTGTTACCAGCATAGGAGTAAGAATGTTTTGGATACACAACACACATGGTGTGTCCCCGGCATAGGAGCAAGAATTTTTTGAACACACGTTGTGTCACCGGGGCCGAACGTGTTAAACTCTCCTGATCCTTTTTTATTCCTATCCTTCGTTTTCTCTTCGTAAGTAAATATTATTATTTCGAGATATCGACCCCGCCTTTTACAAAATAAAAAAAATAAGAAGCTCGACACGAAAACTATTTCAACGCAATCAAAATAACATAAGAAGCCAAACAATCTGGAACAATCGATAGACTAACAGAATAATCGGATACATGACATTGGCAAATCTCATAGTATGCCATAAAAAAACACACACATGACAATTGCAAACAAAGCAAAAAAAATATGTTACTGCCAGCCAAATAGAGTAAGAGCCCGCGACCCCCGTGACGATCAGACGTTTCTTATTTTATAAAACCTGAAAGTTTCTGTGTGTATGTCCCCAATTACAGGTAAAAACGAACCCCGAGTATGAAGTTGGATCACGGTAGCTTTTAAAGGTAACAGGTAGCAAAGGTGTATAAAAAAAATTGCACCTCTATTTCGTTAAAGTATAAAGCTCAGTTATCACATATTTTATTTGGAATAATATTACAATTCACGTCGTCTATGGTCAGACATTTAGTACAGTTGCAACCCCCTGTCAGACACCTTTAAATTATAATGAATTATTGTTGAGGACAGTGGACCCTTACGGAGTGACAAACATTTATCTTGGCACAATCGTTTATTTGCACACTTTTCCATTGAAGCAAGTTTAAACACTTAAGCATTTACAAAGGCAATAAATAAGTTTGTTGGTTGGTTTACACAGAAAACTAGAGAAGGACGTATTATCCGACCGCTCGCCATGCGGACAGTGATTTTACTTCAAGAACGAGGGAATTCTAAGTTAAACTACAAAAAACCGCAAGTGGGCGGAAGCGAAGTGTGGCTTCCTGTTCTAGACGATGACGACTCAAACCATTCTCGAGCGCTCAATCCAGTTTTTTTTTTCAAATTTACGTATTTAAGAATTTAAGGTAGGTATAATAATATGGTCTAGGACCATTTTTGAAAAGTAGACAGGTGGGGTGACAACGTTATAATAAGAGGGCTTTGACCCTGCAAAATACGGATCTGCCTGTCGCCATTCCGAAATTTGAACCGGAAGTACGGTACACCGGATAAGGTGCAGCCCATACAAAACTTTTCTTCGTACATTTAGTAAATCATTGTTCCGGTACCTAAAAAAGGTACAATTGTTATGGTTTTTTGATATGTTGTAAAGGACCACATAGTCATTATAACCCAAATTTTTCGTCCCTCATGTGGCCCGTTTCACGAAGCTATAAGTTACAAATTACAAGCGGAAGTCTCTTTCAGTCTCTCCTTTTGCCAGAAACTTTCGACTGTCTGGAAAGCTATTCAATCAAATTTATTAGTCTGTTAATTTGATATTCAAATGGAAATAATTGGTCAGTTTGACAAAGCAGTTGAATCACTGCCCCGAAAAGGAAGAAATATGGTAGAAAGACAGGTTGGACATCCGGGAAAGGGCATAGGAAACTTTTTATACCTACCGGATTAATGGATAGTTTCTGAGGGAATAGCGTTTATCAAAATAACGACCTCTACGTGGACAGAGCTGCGGGCATCAGCTGCTACTTAAATAAAACACATTTGCAAGATTATAATTGTAATCATCGTCAAAGAAAAAAAGTCTATTAGTAGAAAATGTATGAAATTATCAGAAAATTATGTGCTACATTATTGTTGAGTCAGCGATCCTGAAATGTTTTATTTCATTAAAAAATACCAAAAAGAATGCACTGGTTGGTTCTGGTTCTTTTAACAAAATAAAAAGTAAAAAATGAGAACTTTCCCATTTTTTGGTTGGTTCATACTGATAATGCTAAAATAGTGTAGCATATTTATTATTTTTCCGGACTTTATCCAAAAGTAATGTGTTGGGAGACGATGGCTGTGGGTATCGTGGAAAGGTGTGATGCCAAGTCGCGTTTGCCAAAACAGGATCACATTGGAACCACCCGTACTGAAAGGCAATGATTAAAACCTATTATTATAAAAAGTTTTGACCATGTTCTCGTTAAGGAGTCCGACTTTTAACTGTGTTCAGTAAAATGCAGACCACTATTGTCAAACTGCAAAATAATGATACAACATATTAAAAAAAAAAACGAAAAATCGCCTTTAAAAACGGTAAAATGAAAAAGTTCTTTTGAAAATGGCGAGTATAAATAGGTCCAACTAAAGTCGGCGACTCACAATATCAAGTCCCAGTAGCACTTGGGCGGTTTTTTTTTAATACATAGTGTGTAGGTAAATAAATTTATAGGTAAATGAATTAATATGAGTAGGTAGGTAGATTAATAAATTATTATTTGTAAATTTTACTCTTATCTTTTGGCATAGCCTGGCTGGCGTAAGTTTCTGTTCCCAAAGTGCTTTTTTTAATATTAGGTTATCAACGAGAGGTAGTGTTTTTTTTTTTTGGATTTTGGGGATTTAAGGGATAAATCTCCATTTTTCTTATTTTAATATTGTGTTGTAATGGTGCAAGTAACATCTCTAAAAAGTTATTTATTTATTTATTTATTTATTTATTGCATTTTGTACAGAAGAAACTTACTTCTAAGTAGGTACAACCCTGTAAGAGTATTGCAACGCGTAATTTAAATATAACATTAACATTTTAAAATTTCTGTGTTATAATATAACTAATATACCATGAATATAAGTACCTATATTAGGGCAGTAACTAACACAAAATAAGATCTCTGTATCTATAGTTTTTAACAAGTTAAACATTCCTTATGGGTAAGTACTTTTATTTTAGTATTCTTTTTGTGATGATATCTCTCAAAACACCTATAGTTATGCTTATTATTAAATCTATAATATGTATATATATATATACCTAAGTATAATTATATTTATGAGCTTGACGATGATATTGTATTATTTTATTTATAATTTGTATTATTTCATTTCAAATTATCAGTCATAAATTCTTCAACAGAGTAGTAACATATTTTGATGAGAAAATCTTTCAGTTTTTTTATAAATAAATGGGATTTTTCTTCAATCTTTATATTATCAGGTATTTCGTTATATATAATTATTATTATGGACCTGTAGTATGGGCTATTCTTAAAAATACTAAGTTTTGGTTCCGGTAGGGCCAGTTTATTATTGCGACGTGTGCTTTTGATGAAAGTGTAGAGATGTATGTTTCCTAACGAATGTTGCGGTCTCTAGTATGTATATTGACGGGAGGGTTAGCATTTTATTTTGGATAAAATGGGGTCGGCAGCTATTTCTTTGATTAATGTTTACAATTATACGTAAGCACTTCTTTTGCACAACAAATAAGTGTTTCGCATCCGTGCTCTCACCCCACAGCAGCACTCCGTACCTGAACCAGGCATATGCGTAGGCGTAATATGCCGCCCATGCGCATTCAAGGTGGGTATTGGTTTTAAGGATGGCAAGCGCATAAATGAATTGTGATAATTTTGATTTTACTTTAGCTATATGTTCTTTCCAGTTTGTGTATTTATCGATTGTTAGCCCAAGTAATGTATATTTGTCAACTTCTTCTACATTTAATGAATTTATTAAATTGTTAAGATTGAATGGTTGTCTTTGATGTGGTCTCAATTGTATTATTTTTGTTTTACTGGTATTTATTTCAAGATTATGTTTAGATAACCAGGTGATAACATTGTTAAATGTTTCTTTAATGCAGTTAAGACTATTATTACTATTGGAACATTTGAATAATAGGGATACATCGTCTGCAAACAGAATACACTGGTGTTGTGTTATTTTCTGTAAGTCATTAATATATATGAGAAAAAGTATACATCCTATTATACTTCCCTGTGGTATTGCCCCAATACTGACTGGATGTGCGGCTGGAGAAGTCGTTTTATTTCCCCGGATTCCATTAATACCAACGGATCTACCTTTCCAGCTTAAACGCCTGCAATTTCCCGTAAACTTATCGTTTTCAACGACAATTAACGAGTCACAAGGTCAAACATTCAAAGTTGCGACCTTAGACCTGGGTAGTGATTCTCTCAAAAGCAAAGGTGAGCGAATGCAGGAGTGAATGTCCAAGCGGCGAGTTTAAGTAGTCCCGTCAGAGCGAGCAAACACATTTTAGCGCGAGCATTCCAATTAGGCAGCCTTATACGTTCGAGAAGCCATGCTGCCAAATTGAATACACGCGCTGAAATGTGTTTGTTCTCTTTGACGGGACTACTTAAACTCGCCGCTTGGACAATATTGGACATTCACTCCTGCGTTCGTTCACCTTTGCTTTTGAAAGAATCACTACCCTGAGTGTCGAGTGTTTTTCCCATGGACAGCTGGCAGCTGCTGTATGAAACCCTTCCGCGCGTAAATTCCAAGCAAAAAAAATGTATTGTGCAATGAAAAGTCAACTGTAAACATTGTATATA
Organism: Acleris cristana; assembly: GCA_948252455.1. Classification (NCBI taxonomy): domain Eukaryota; kingdom Metazoa; phylum Arthropoda; class Insecta; order Lepidoptera; family Tortricidae; genus Acleris; species Acleris cristana. The sequence continues at coordinate 23,464,475 of OX411772.1, read as the reverse complement.
AAGAGATATTCTGGGATAACTGGCAGTAATGATTTGAATTGAATTTTAAATCTAACGGCATGAAAAACTCAATTTCGCTAAAATTGTCAGATAGGACGTCTTCGAAAATCGTCGTAAAACAACTTGAGCTTGAACTTGGGTTATTTTAACTCATATTAACCGAAGCGAAACGAGGGCGGGTCGCTAGTTAATGATATACTGAACCGCTCTGAATTATTTTGTTCAGCAAATTAAATATTTGAGCTGCATTGAGCGACCCACAGTTAATCAAATTTTGATAAGCAGTCAGTAGGTAAGCAAAATATTTCATTTTGTCCATCAAAAAAAGGTGGCAAATTTACTGCCGTGCAACGCACATGTACCTATGCTCACGGAATAGAAAAAACAGTGGAAGTGGCATGAGATTCGCTTAGTATCAGACCTGTTGTCGCCAATACTCAAATTATCATAAAAACAACACGCCGGCATGAAAAATGTTTTGGTGCGGCTATCGTTTTTACACACCATAATAGCACAATAAAGCATGCTTCTGGATTTATTTCCTATTTTAGAAATATCGAAATATTGAAATATCGAATTAAGCGATCGCGGCAAAAGTATGGTACGTTATGCAGAACTCCGCATAACCGTAACACAGGTTACACGCCCACTTGACACTTCTACTTTTTTTTCTGTTCTGTGCATATGCCAAACCCACCATCAAATTTACAGTACGGATCTTCTGGGATTTGGATATCTCAGTAAACGGGTCTTCTAGGATTTGAAAGTTGTGGAAAACGGATCTTTTAGGATTTTAATGTCGAATAAAGGATGTCCTAAGAAATGGATCTCAAGTGCCGAAACATATTTTTTGAGATAGATTTTTTGTGTGTGTTGTAACGGATTCGGAACCCTACACTGATCATGCTTCGACATGCTCATGCCCAGTTTTATTATCATTGGTACGGAACTCTAAAAATGGCGGATATAACCTATACTTATACGGATATAATCTTTTGCAAGTTAGGTAGGTACCCTTAATTCATACAAGTTTACTGAACTATAGTAGGTACATCTATTTAAATGCCCTGACTGCATCGTGTTGGCTCCCTTTTCTCCGGCCTTAAACTCTCGTACCTACCCGCTTCAGATACCTACCCACCTCAATTGATGTTGTAGGTGGGAGCCTGTACATATCCGATGGGCCAGTTGGCTTTATAACTGCCTTGCGCTTCATTTTGTTAAGCCTCTGCACTGAGCCGTAAGCAAATCCGTTCACTCGGCCAATGTAACAGTCAATCAATCTGATTATGGAGGCGTCGGGTCTCTGCAACTGTGAATTATAACATAGAATGAGCTCCACTATGAATGGATTTGACCAAACCCTTTCATAATAAATAAGATTTCATAACTGGTTATGAATAAGGTTTCTTTTTCACTGTTTCATGACTCATAACCAGTTATTAAACCGACTTTTTTCCATTTTCATAACCAGAAACTCTTCTTAGTTATATGTTTTCCTGGTACTTTTTTCCCCTTCGTCCGGGTTCATAATTCTAAGATTTCATAACTGGTTATGAATCAGGAATTTTATTTCACTGTTTCATAACCAGTTATTAAACAAGACATTTTTCATAAACCTGGTCTCCTGGTACTTTTTTCGGAATAATGATTAAGTATACCTACTGTGAAATTAATCTTTTAAGACATGGAGTGGACACTGCAATCATTTCACATGTGCAAAAACCATTAGTGGTAAAAATAAACCCTTTATTCTACGTCTGCCTAAAAAATCTCCTGACTAATTCGCTATGACAAAACTTTATTTTAAATAAGCCATTGGTCTATATGGTGTTTGGATGTAGAATAAAAAAAACTGCAGTTTGATCGCTATTGCCAAGCTATATTAATTGGCGAAAGGTACCTATTATAGTGCTGATTTATTCGCATTTTATACACTTTCGCAGTTTTTAGACTCATGAAAAATTTCGATTCCGGACCCTAGGCACCCCTTAGGATCATAAATATGAGGTAGGCCTGGTTCCCACTATGCCGGATCCGGCAATTTTGCCGGATCCGGTAAGGGTAGTGGCTGTACAATTTATATGAAGCTGTTCACATTATGCCGTGTGAACAGCGTCATAATAGTCCGGTGGCCGACTGCAAGAAACCCTACCTGATAAAAAAATAGAAAATGCCTACTCTGTAGGGGTAGCTGACTTTTAGTAGCTTCAACTGCTCTTGGTCGGCCGCGGCTTAACTTGGCAAATTTTGCGCAAATGGCAAAAAAGTGGTACAAAAATTCATCAAAAAAAACCTCATCGAAAAATAGAATGAAACTTGTATGGTAGGACAGAGGCCATTGAGGACAGTAAAAAAAAAGTGGTCGGCCAAATCCTGTGTTGGCAGGTTCCTGTGTCCGACCGAATTTGTGGTACCACGAGACAGCTGCATTTTACCTCATCGAAAAATAGAATGAAAAAAACGGATTATAATAGCTAAATTAAACCTGTTGACGTATGTCTTGGTCGGCCTCACCTAAGTCTGGCAGTTTTTGCAGTCCGACCAAATTAATAAAAAAAAAAAATTGTTTCAAAATTGAAAATATGGTTTCTTTATGGCTTAAACTGACCAAATTTTACTAAACAAATATTTTTTTAATTCAATATTGAAAATATAGTTTCTTCATTGCTTTAACTGACTAATAATGCTTAATTTAATAAAAGGCCTTCTACACGATCGGGACCAACCGCCAAACATCGTGTCCTTGGTCGGATCTCCCGTCGGCCGGCAGCGTTCCTGACGGTTGGGACCAACCACGAACGCAGGCTGTCGCGAGGGATGCGCTTACGACCAAGGCCGTTGACATCAACTAAATACGGTCGGCTCAACCGCTTTCTACACGGTCCATTTTTATATCAACCCGACCAAGGACACGGATCATACGGTATATGGGGCCCTTAAGTGTGATGGTAGTATTGTCTTTATGTTAACCATGGACTTGTACCTACACTGGACTGAATACTGCGATAAAAAAAGTGTGACCGACAACGAAACCATACTAGAGAATTGCATCTCGTTTTAATTAGGGTGACCAAGTACATCTGCGGATACCAGGTTTTTTTTTAAGTTACAAATGTGTCAATTTATTTATTTAATCATAACACTCGGCTGACTTTATTCAGGTGACTCGTGAATTATGTCTCGTGAAGTAGCACTATTAAATATGCTAATGGAAGAAGAATCAGATTAAGAGATAATCTCAAGAAATAATCTCATAACTCTTATGAGAAAACGAACTCATCGTTATTGGGTTTTACATACATTATACATTTTTGGTTTTCCCGTCCCGTCGTTCGTGTAATCGTTACGTATGCACATTCCGATACATTTTCTATGAAACGATATTGTAAAAATTCCCCGTCCCTTCCGTGTAAAATCACGTTACGTATGCAGAGACCTAAAGGTGCTTTTCCACCGGCGAGGCCGGACGAGGCGGCGCGAGACTATAATTGAAATTGTATGGCAAAATTAAATTTCTCTCCCAGCGCACCTTCGGTGGAAACAGTGTGGATTGGCGAGGATGTGCGACACGAGAATTGAATTTTTTGTTATTATAATAATTAACCGTATTGCTGCGTACATAGAGTGTTTATTAACTCTGCAACGGGAACACAATATCGTTTCATAGAAAATGTATCGGAATGTGCATACGTAACGATTACACGGACGACGGGACGGGAAAACCAAAAATGTATAATGTATGTAAAACCCAATAACGATGAGTTCGTTTTCTCATCAGAGTTATGAGATTATTTCTTGAGATTATCTCTTAATCTTATTCTTCTTCCATTAGCATATATAATTCACGAGTCACCTGAATAAAGTCAGCCGAGTGTTATGATTATTGATTATACAAGAGGGTTTATGCCTACAGATACCAATAAATGTCATAATCTTGACATACAAGATAGGCTCTACTTTGAAATCCGTAATTCGAACTTCATAAATTGCTATCCCTTTTGCTCTCGACGCGTCACTAATTCGCAAGAAAGTGACGGAGCGATCCGAAGTTCGAATTACTGATTTCAAAGTAGAGCCCAAGATGTTAACATAAAGACAATACTACCATCACACTTAAGGGCCCCATATACCGTATGATCCGTGTCCTTGGTCGGGTTGATATAAAAATGGACCGTGTAGAAAACGGTTGAGCCGACCGTATTTAGTTGATGTCAACGGCCTTGGTCGTAAGCGCATCCCTCGCGACAGCCTGCGTTCGTGGTTGGTCCCAACCGTCTGGAACGCTGCCGGCCGACACGGGAGATCCGACCAAGGACACGATGGTTGGCGGTTGGTCCCGATCGTGTAGAAGGCCTTTTATTAAATTAAGCATTATTAGTCAGTTAAAGCAATGAAGAAACTATATTTTCAATAAGTATTGAAATAAAAAAATATTTGTTTAGTAAAATTTGGTCAGTTTAAGCTATAAAGAAACCATATTTTCAATTTTGAAACAATTTTTTTTTTTTATAAATTTGGTCGGACTGCAAAAACTGCCAGACTTAGGTGAGGCCGACCAAGACATATGTCAACAGGTTTAAGTTAGCTATTATAATCCGTTTTTTTCATTCTATTTTTCGATGAGGTAAAATGCAGCTGTCTCGTGGTACCACAAATTCGGTCGGACACAGGAACCTGCCAACACAGGATTTGGCCGACCACTTTTTTTTTACTGTCCTCAATGGCCTCTATCCTACCATACAAGTTTCATTCTATTTTTCGATGAGGTTTTTTTTGATGAATTTTTGTACCACTTTTTTGCCATTTGCGCAAAATTTGCCAAGTTAAGCCGCGGCCGACCAAGAGCAGTTGAAGCTACTAAAAGTCAGCTACCCCTACAGAGTAGGCATTTTCTATTTTTTTATCAGGTAGGGTTTCTTGCAGTCGGCCACCGGACTATAAGCCACTAGCCTTACCGGCATCCGGCAAATTCGCCGGTCCGGCATAGTGGGAACGGGGCCGTAGGTTTAGGTTTTGTCAGCTCTTCGGCTGGCCCGGAGGGCCAAACCACCCAGAAATCGAGCTCATAAATGCGAAAGTGTATAAAATGCGGATAAATCACATTTTCTTATGGGTATCATTTAACCGATCAGCAAAATATTCTTATTTTAGTAAACAGAAATATGTATTTGGTCAGCCAAAATAGCTAGTTGGTAAGCAACTTATGGTAAGCAAACATTTATAAATCTGTGTGCAATTAATGATATACTGAACTGCTCAACACACTGAACACTGCTGATTTTTCAAACTAAACGCTATCCAATTATAGATTACCATTATTTTAATATGCACACCTCTCAATTAAACTGCTTACTTACAGACATGTTTTCTCTGCTGACCAATAGTAAAATCTTGCTGCCCAAGTTATCATTTTGCAGCTCGACTGTTTATTAGGCAGACAAATGATAAAAAAAGCAGATTGATATTGGTTAAAATGTTTACCGTTTCTAAATTGTTTACTGAACAAGAGTTGTAGCCCGATTTTTATTTATTGCCAGCCAAATCTTTGTATGCTGCCCAAATGAGTTAATTCCTTTTGTTTTGCGAATCAATTTTAATAACGGCTGACCATTTAATTACTTCCCTTTTCTTATTAGCGATCGGCAATCTTAGATTTTCTATGACACACGAGTGACAAATATAACTACTGTTAGTTGCGAGTGCAAGCGTGACAGTGACAGCCAGCTGAAAGCTATATTAAGAACCTGGGAATACTGTATACTGGTGGGAATTTGTGGTAGTCATCGAGCAACACGGAAGGGAGTAGGCATTCGCACCATTTCCCCTCTGTCAAAGTACAAGCCCAAGCGCGCATGCGCATCTAATAAAAATAGTTGTCGCTCGGATTGTCAACTAGACAGAGTCCAGTCGCGCGAGTGAACGTTTTTTAAGTACCTACCTACACTTAAAATGCCGAATTGCTCTGTTTTCGGATCTGTTGAGCAACAAATCCGATTCCTCGCCGATGAAAGAGATGAAAGCCCTATCGTTTCAATGTGTGAATCAGCCCATCGTCACTTCATACTTTGATAAATTATGAACGTACTTTGAACCAACTTTGAGTAGGTATCCTATCCTACTTCTTCACGCTGCAACGAATGGACGGATTTGCATGAAGTTTGAAATGGAGATAGCTTATACCCCACACACAATATAATATGTTGGATAATATTATTGCTGGTGACTGTACCTATAAGACAAGGGTTACACGATAAGTTTGGCGTCAGTTCAGTCCGTGCTCGAAAGGGACGCAGCTATATTAACATAATAGCTGCGTCCCTCTCGATCATGATTGAACTGACGCCAGACTGATGAAATACTGAGCGTGTAACCGATGTCTAAAGACTACTATTTACAAATAAAAATATAGCTTTCAGCAATTTTGGTAAAACTACCCCCTAAGGGATAAAAGGGGGGTGTAGAATTTTGTATTACAGTTTAGTCATTTTTGTTGTTAGAAACGTGAAAATTGGTATTTACGCTACTATTTCAAAATAACAAATATAACCTTATATTATATTATATTAAGACATATTAAGGTAAGAGGAGGGGGGGGGGGTAAGTATGTATCGAAGTTAAATACTAATAGCTCCGAGCTATGATAATAGCTTTAATGTACTGGGAATAAGCATGAATAAGTACAGTTGGTTAGGTTAGGTTAAGTTTTCTTCTTGACCACCCTAATTTGACTAAGGGCGGCACTCCGAATACAGTTGGTTAGGGTTAAGTTATATTTTTTTGAGCATCAAGAATCGACTCGGGACACTCCAAATAGGCTTGGTTAGGTTAAGTTTTTTTTTGACCACCCAGTACCGAAAATTAAACATATAATAGTACATTATGATACAAGTGTGCTAAGTTGACCATTATATACTAGGCGTTATTGTGCGCACGAGCGGAAGCGAGTGCGCCATAAGAAATCCGCGTATATTATGGTCACAGGCACACGTGTTTCATACGACGTTTTTCAACACACTTGCGAGGAAAAACAAGACTCTTCATTTAGTCAAATTTTAATTATTAAAACAGTTATTAAAAGTAGGTACAATTTTCAAAACGGTACTTAACAGTTTTGTTTGGCATTACGGTTTGTGTAATGTTGTTAATTATTTCATTCTCTTGGGTGAATGTCGGCGATGAACAATTATTTTCGATGGAGTTTGATGCTTGTGTTAAGGCACGAGCAGGAGACGACAAGAAATCAGGGCCGTTGTCGCGTGATGTTCAAGGCCGCGGCTCTGGGCAAACCTTGTTTGCTGGTGACTCTAAATTTATAGCCGGTGTGATTTTTTTACCACTTTGCCTTATTGTGTAATGAGTCTTCCACATAAGACTCTGCGACTGCGTCTGAACGCCATCCGCCATGACGTTTTAGGGTCAATACATCGGCCCCTGAATCAGCTAGTAAAGTTGCCGAAGTCCTTCTGAAACTGTGTCCAGTGTAGGAATCTGCGTCAGGCAAGTCCAAATATTTGGCTATTTCTTTTTATTTGGCATTGCACCAAACTTGTTAATGCCAATAGCTTGTGCTGTACACTTCCCTTTTTGAAAGTTTTGGAAAAAACGGTCAGATTTGGCATTTGGTGAACGTAGAGCTTGATACTGTTTAACTATTTCAAGAACAGGCCATCTATCGTGGAAGATCGTGGAATTTTGTTTTTGGTAAGTATTTTTAATTTTTACAAGGAGCATTTCACCGTGGGTTTCTATATCTTGAGTCGTTAGATCACTAAAGTTCTTTACGTCTACACGCACCTGTAACGCCTAACATTAACGCAACCCGTAAATAAACCAAACATAGTTGTACTTAATATAAGAACATACTAATAGAATAATGTAGGTACTTATAGGTAATACAAGGGAAATTGTATAAAGTTAAACTGACCTTTGTTGCAAGGTACTGATTATTAGGAGCTTCTTTCAAAAACCCTCCACGTCGGATGGAGTCAATAGTTTTGATTTTCGGATAGTGAATCCGTCCCAGCGTCTCTTCAAAAATGCCATCAGGTTACTGTACGTACGAATATGTAAGTAATAATATATAATATCTATGTTATTCTTTATCTTTACTGTGCGTTTTTACATAGAGTAAGTGCACCAAAGCGAGCTGGGCTTATACTTTTTTGCCAGTTCATTGAAGTAGGCTAAAAATACACTCTCTGAGAAGGAATGAGCATTCTTGCCGGTTTTCCATTTTAAAAATGTTTTATAGGCCGCTAAGTAAATACTTTTCATTCGATTTTGATGGCAAAAGATATCGCACGCGTTTTTCGCCTCGTTACGTATGTCCGGCGGAGTTAATAATAGGTTTTCTTCATTTTCTTTACTTGAAGTAGACATTTTCGTTAATATTAAACTTCACAATTAATCCAAACTTCGTCACAGCCGTCAATTATTTACGAAAAATGGTGCGTTTTTTTTTTCTTGCCGCGATACCGATGCGCTAAGGAGATCTGCCAACAACCAAGATTAAAAATGTAATAATTCGTGTTTAAACCACCAATTTCAGAAAATTTAAAATGATTTTAATGAATTTGAGTTATTTTTTACCAGTTTATTGAAATATATATGTAGATACTGTTATTTGACGCATAAAAACTGTTTGTTGCTAAAAAAAAAACCGACTAAATTATATCGCTTCTTCTTCGTACTTACAACTTGGTACTAGGGTACAAATGTAAATTGGTCGGGTTAGTAAACTAAAGGCCCTCGTTCAATAATATACTGAAAAACAAAAAACCGCCTTCAAAAACGCAAAAAATAACTTCTACTACTAGGTACTTAGTAGTAGGTACCTATCCTATTAGGTTAGTCCAACTGAAGTCGGCTTTTTGTTGAAAATATTGTGGTCGCCGACTTCAGTTAGACTAACCTAATAGGATAGGTACCTACTACTAAGTACCTAGTAGTAGAAGTTATTTTTTGCGTTTTTGAAGGCGGTTTTTTGTTTTTTAAAACATTTATTTTATTTTACACTTTTTAGTGATCATAATAAGCGTATGTAGTCCCACTTCTTAATTGATATATGAAACTTTAAGACATTTCAAGCTCGCCGCAAGAAAATCATAGTCATTTTAAAACAATTAAATGTGCTTCGTTGTAGTCGCTCAACTATCTTAATCGAGATATCTTATCGCCACCCTTGAAATCGGTACCGTTGAGGAGTTCCGGTGGCCATCTGTGGTCTTCATCATCAGTTCCGCTTCACCAAGTGACACTTTCTGAATGCAAATGCTACCCTTGTTACTAGAAATACTAAAATCGCTATATGTTTGCATACAATATTTGAGGAGTTCCCTCAATTCCTCACTGATCCCTTCATCAGATTCAGATTTGCTGACAATGGGACCACCTCGGAAGTATACTCTATCAAACCAAAAAAGAATTTTTAAAATCGGTCCACAATTGACGGAGTAATCGGTGAACATACATAAAAAAAAAAAAAAACATACAGTGGAACGTATAACCTCCTCCTTTTTTGAAGTCGGTTAAAAAGCACGCGTGTTTAATATCTAGGATTATGAGCCAAGTATCGGTGGAATAAAAACGTCGTTTTGAGCAAGTGTGTTGAATTTTTTAATACACTAACTAGAATAGTTACACTTACGCCTACTATAATACTTTACGCACTAACATCTAAATCATAAAATTTGTTCAGTGTGAAATTGTGTGACTTTTGTTTATGCCATAGACTTATATATATTACTTCGTATGGACTGGCCTCTGGTACACAAAAACGGGCCATTAATTTGGTGCTAAATTTAAGAATCTAGCACCAAAGCGTGACAGTGACGTTTCAACCTCGCACCAAGTCGTACGTACTGGTAAAAATCAAAAATGCCTTGTTGCGTCATAAAAAAGTGCAATAATTATACCTCAAAGGTATCGAAAACCAAGAATGGAGTTTCTTTTTTCCGGTAAGCATATTAAGTAATGTATTACTCGAGTTAAACCATTTTTTCAAGCATTCTTAATATTATTCTAAATAGAGCTGTTGTTTGGTTACCCGGCCACGTTACGTAGTATGGTGACGCGTGTCTAGCGCACTCAATCAGCGCCCTTCTACTTTTGACTGGTTTACATTATACTAGCAATACCGCGCAAACATCCGCACGGTATAACCTTGTAATAGGGTCATTATTTGAGCGTTTCAACCGCCTCACTTTTGTGGACATATTTTTGAAAAATCGGGCGTATATTTTGATGCCGTTTTTGGATATTTGTTAGATGTCTGGTAAACTTAGATACCTAACCAGAAACAAAATCGAAATCTGCAGCCACTTCTACAAAAATGTGACCACGAAAGTGATTCGGAACAAACGCCCAAATAATAACCCAATACGTAACTATATGGTAGTGTCGAATATTTCTGAGTAGGTAGGTATATAAAGTTAAGTAAATAAGTATTTGTTATTATTATTTAAGATTATATTTATTACTTACTCTAATTAACTTGTTAAATCGAGGATTAGTACCTAAATATAAATACATAAATATATTTTTTAGACTTCCAGCAATCAAAATTTAATCTTACGCATATTTATAAAACCTAGCCTAAGCCTTTTTATCAGTTCCCCATAAAATAACCCAAACGTCTTTACAAGGTTACGTTGACCGCTCAACAACAAAGTATGTTGGAGTCTGTTTTCAATTTTGTCACGTAGTTCTATGTAGTTTGACGTAGTTTATAAGCAATATGATAGTGTCGCTACTGTTTCTTGACCAAACATATGTGACATTTTTGTTCGGAAGACCCTATCTAGTTGTTTAAATCAATGGTTTATGCACGAAAGTATAATATAGGTACAGTGACAAAGTTCTTCGCAGCGTCGCAGACGCCGGGAGTATAAATAGGAGCCACAAAGCCCGCTCGCACACATTGTATCGTAAAAACGGTTAAACACACCAGCATCAAATTTGGTATGATTATACAAACCCTTAAATACCAACAAAATACTAAAAATCGGACAAGTGCGAGTCGGACTCGCGCACCGAGGGTATTTTTATCGACTACGATTTCGGCCAGAGCAACGTCCCATTTACATCATATCCTACATATACTTATTATCAATTGGAAAGGTTGTGCGTGCGTGAGTTTGTTAGGTACTTCTTCGCTGAAAAGGATATGGACGAATTAGGTTTTGAGTTTGTTTATAATACACTGGATTAACACATAGGTTACCTTGCATCCCGAAATAAATCACTGTTCCCGTGGGATGGCAAAATTACTAATTCAACGCGGACGAAGTCGCGGGCAGAAGCTAGTAGAAAATAATCATATCGAATTAAAATGACTACTGATGTATTTTGGTAGCAAATACCCTACTTGCTTTCAAACAGAGACGTGTTATAATTTTTTCATTGGCAGTAATGTTTGCAACCAATACCGACCGATTGCTATAAATCAAAAAATTGAATTGAATTGTTACAATTTTCTTTAGGTTTAGGCTTGATTATTCGAATCGTCAGATTATTTTAGCTTGGTAAATAAATGCTTAAAGTGGGGGTGTGGGTGGAAAAGTTGAAAGCAGAAAGTTTGACTTCGGAACTTTGTTTGGACTAGTTAGGAGATAAACATAATAAAAGTCCCCACCCCTCGGATGCGAGCCCTAGGGGGGGGGAGCACCAAGAAGGTCCCGTTTTTTGGTTTTTGAAAACGATGCGTCATAGGAAATTTTGTTGTATCGCATTATTATATATAGCTCAAAAAAATTTCTACAACTTTGATTCTATACATTATTTACCTATTTTCAATCGTTTTTTAGATATGAGCTCCAAAAACGGTCGATTTTCAAAAATGTATTTTTACCTTCACCTTTTTTGTGTAACATTTTTCTCTAACTTGCATACTTATATATCATCTGAAAAAAAAACAGCCCCCTTAATAGCTTGCACGAGGAAGGCAGCTGTCAGAGAGGAGTGGCGGCGAGTTGTGAAGCTTGCCACCAGCGCCTGATATGATGACCACGACCACTCTATCAAGAGTGAAAACGTCGAAGAAGAAGACTTAGCTTGTAGAGGGTTAAATTATCTTTAAGAATATATATAAATATATTAATATATCATCTACCGTTGAAAAGTTATACCACATTTTAAAATTTCGGCGACATTTAAATATTTCACATTAATATAGTGCAAAGCTCATTACTTTCGCTAATATCAATCAGATGGGACCGTAGATTTCAGGATACATATAATAGTACATTACTTAACAAGGGCTGTAAAAGAAAGAAAGCCCGAAATCGCAGGTATTTGAGACCCGAGCCGTAGGCGAGGGTTGTAAATATGCGATAGAGGGCTTTCTTTTTTACTGCCCGTGATGAGTACCTACACAATTTTACGTCTTCACCTTGCGGGTTGGTACAAAGTACGTTCATAATTCGGTTCGAGGTTTCTTTGAGAGTGCCGACTTTTAAAAACGTAGTGTTTAAGTACTCTGTGATGTAAATTGTGACTCGTTCGTACACAAAAATTGGTCGAGGTGTGCAGGTTTTGTCGGTGTATTGTTCAATTTTTTATGTATTAGTTCATCATTACAGTTTTGTTTTTGAAGGCGCGGCTCACTCCGCGATTTACATTCGTCGCTACAAGTACATGCCGGTTACCCATCTGATGGGTACTATTCAGGGGCTGCCACCAATTTTATATTAAGATATGACATCTGCGAGCAAAAGCGTTCCTCAAAAAGGAAGGTAAATTACCGTACTACGGTTCGTAAGCACGCGTCAAAAACAATAAAGTTTTATAACCGAAAAGTACCTAATAAATATGTTTCATAAAAAATGCCGTCTTGTGATTTTCGAGGCTGCCGAAATTATACTGTAACTATAAAAAGAAGAATGGATGTCTCATTTCATTCGTAAGTACAGTAAATATTTTTAAATTTTGTTTGCATAGCCATAGTTTTTTTAATTTGCACCGGCGGCGTCACTGTCACCTGTGAAACATGAGATACATAAGCATGAGTGCGATAAAGACGGGTAGGTAATTGGCCGCCATGACAGATAGGCACGCCGCGTCATTCGGGTACGCAATTTGAAACAACTATTTATCTTTTTCTAACAATAGCGTTCGCTACGGATTGCCGTCTTTATCTGTAGAAATATGGTAAAGTAGCAACTGTCAGTAATTGGTGACGGGTTTTGAATGCGTTTAGTATGAGCATAAAGTATCTAAATATAAAATATCATTGGCTTCCACGCTGTGCATCGGATCACACGCACACGCTTACGCAAATCGTAAATATATCGCAAGTGAACGTGCCGCATTCGTCTGTTTGTGTGTTGCATTATTTTGTTTTATTATACATATTAAAATGTTTAAAAATAAAGCAACAAGATTTTGCATTACTGTGGGTTGCAGCAAAGCCAATAAAATGTGGCCTGGCGGCGGGGCGGTCTCGGTGTATTCGATTCGTCCAAATTGTGAGATTTATTATTTTAGAGATAAATAATGAAATAATGTATATAATGTATGAAGAATATACATTCATTGCTCTCTATATATTGAATGCAAGAAATAAATGGGCAATACGTCATTATTATTTTATTTTTAGTCGTTGACAGCCCTCACTATCGCGAAGCAGCGATTCATTTTCACCGTTCGTACACAGCCTTAACGTTCCGTTTGGCTTGCGCTGGAGTCGCCGACATCAGAGGGCCATAAATCATAATGTTTTGGCTAAGAAAAAAAGCGGCTTTTGTCAAGATCAAAGAAGTGAGCCTTCTGTACTATTATCTATTCTGTGGTTTTTGTATGTAGGTGTGCAGAGCTGCATTTATGTGCAAATTTCACCCCGCAAGAAATGACAGAACTATTTGATTCCCTTCCGCCAGGAAGGCCGTGTTGCTTGATGATGGTAGTCATAGTGGGAAAAACAACTCAGAACTTTCTTAGTGCCTAATTCAAATTCAAAATTCAAAATTATTTATTTCGGACAAAGTCCATAACGTGTTAGTAACAATATTACCTACTTATATCTAAGTTTAGTATAGCATAGCCTAAACCTGGTACTATTACTTTATTCTGTACCTAAACTAGAATTTGATATATATGTTTACCGTTTCAGGGCAGGTAGAACTTTTTATCATCCTTTCCACTAAAGGAGGAACATCATCTTTAGTTCGAGGTTCGCTGTATCCTTCCTTAATTAAATCAGCTATATAATTTTGTGGCCCACACAAAGTTAAGCCAAAAAATTCCATAGTCAATAAATTAACACAGTAAATCTAAAATATAAAACCAATAAGCGTATAACACATCTATCTGAGGACTCATATAATTATAAGTTTTGAAGTTTGACATTGACGCCGCGGTTAGTTAAGTATATCGACAATGTTTGAGATGGGTCTACAATTTATGACAACCGGCCAGTACCCAGTGACCAACTACTTTTAAGGCATTCGGAGGTTGACTGAAAGCCTTAAAATACTTACCTACACAATATACATTCCGGGGGGTAGGTGTCTATCGCAAAATGGCTGGAAATGGATGGCTTAAAAAGGACGTAAGTGCCATGGTGATACGCATTTTTGCTGATTCAAATTTCCGCATTGTATTTTTTGAGTTAAGTATATTTTTTGTGTTTGTAGTAACGGCTTCGGAACTAAAGTTGCGCCCGCTCGGTCTTTAAAGGGAGCTATCCGATCTCGGTCTATCTGTCAAAGGAACTAGTTCGGTCTTTTAGTTCCTTTAGTTCGTTTAGCTCCGGAGCAAAGTTTGAGATCTGAGCAGGACACACTTTGAAATAGGTACTATTTGTCTCGTTCACATCGAGCGCTGTACCATGTGCTCTTCGTTCGCTCTGTTTCTCTCATACTTACGTTCAACAATTGCTACTGACCTAAAGGACCGAAGACCGATTAAGATCGTTTATGAAGAACTAGTTCCTTTCAGTCTGTGACGGGAATTCATTCCTTTTAGTTCTTAGTTCCAGACAAGCTTATTTGACATGCTCATGCCCGGTTTCATTATCATTGGTACGGAACTCTAAAAATGGTGGATACTCGACCTTTTGCAAGTTTACTGAACTATATAGTAGGTATAGGTGAAAAACTTAATTAAGTCACCTGTTGTATGTAGTTGTGCAAAGTTTGCAAAAAAACGCATAAGCAGAATAAATTATTTAAATATTTAATAGGAGTAAAAGAGTACGCGACTTACTCATTGCAAACGGAGTAACGCAAAGGCTCATTATGCCGTATACCCCAGAACAAAATGGATGCAGCGAGAGAGATAATCGCACTATAGTCGGGTCTGCTAGAGCAATGATGCATGCACATGACGAAATTCCTCAGACCTATATCTCCAATACGGTTGAAAAAGACGTAAATGAACTCGAAATACTCATAAACCGAAGATCCCTGGAAAATAACGAAGAAAGCATTTCTGTTGGCAACAATAGCCAGAGCTTGGATAACTCTGAGGACCTAGGCAATGCTAATGAAGAAAGAAGTTCTGTTATTGAAGTGGATAACGCAGGAATAAATTCGATTGTCACTGAAAACGAGGATAATGAAGAAAGGAATCCTGTTGTTAGCGAAGACTTTGATGATGCTCAGAGTCATATTGTCTGAACAGTCTATTGAAAGTGAGGGGGAAGATGATGATAACAATGAAGATCAAATACCTGATCAATTGGAACGAATGGTGCTCAGAGATCGATCTGCTCTTCGTGCTCCAGTTAAACTCAATCCTGAACGCTGAGATGTGCTACCCTGAATATCATGAGCCAACCTGTCTTAATGAGGTTATGTTGAGCTCGGAAAAGGAACTATGGCAAGGTGCTATAAGGTGGATAGCAAAATGAAATCTTTGAACGAAAACCAAACTTGGGAACTTAGAAACTTACCAAAGGGACGGAAGGCTATACCGTGCAAGTGGTTTTTCCAAGTTAAATTAAACCCTAACAGTACTGTAGAAAAGTACAAGGCTAGACTGGTGATTAAAGGTTTTCATCAAAAAAGGGGCATTGATTACGAGCAGACATTTAGCCCGGTAACTAGAATGGCGACGGTTCGCTCTGTGCTAAGTATAGCGGCAAGTGAAGGCATGGCAATGCTGCAATTTGATGTCACAACTGCCTTCTTGTATGGTACCCTAACTGATAATTTTTTTATGAAGCAATCTGAAGGCTATGACGATGGCTCTGATCAAGTTTGCCTTTTAAAGAAAAGCCTTTATGGGTTAAAGCAGGCTTTCGTTGTTGGAACCGATGCATAAATGGAATGATCAAAATATAAGTCCATTTTGGAACCTCGGCCCGTAGGATAGTGAAATTGACAAACTAGACGAGATCTGAGGCTCTACTTTGAAATCCGTAATTCGAACTTCGTCTATTGCTATCCTTTTTGCTCTCGACGCGTCACTAATTCGCAAGAAAGTGACGGGGCGATCCGAAGTTCGAATTACTGATTTCAAAGTAGAGCCCCTGCTTGCTATTTCTAAAGCTGGGTCCACATTTGTATCATTTCGTCGTATCATATCTCCGTCGCGTTGCACCGACGCGTGTCAAGATCGCTAGTGTGGACGCAAAAACAGCGCGATCATGCGGCGCGCCGTATCTGATCGCTCGGGATCGATGTTGACACGCGTTTATTATACCCCGCACACTCGCGATCGGATACGCGTATCAAGATCGGTAAGTATGGACGTGTTTTGATACTGTATCACGATACGAAGTTATGATTTGATACGCGATACGCCGTGATCGCTCTCGAGGCGGTTTTTCCCCGATCATCAAAGGGGATACGGATAGCGTCCACACTTAATGATACGGCGTTATGATACGATACGCTGCTACGCTACGGTTAGTATGGACGCATTTTTTTCACGCGACGGCTGTAGTGATACGGTGTGCCCAAAGTGAGCGTCCATACTTAGGATACGCGAGCTCGATACTATACGCGTGATCGTGATCGGCAAAATGATACAAATGTGGACCCAGCTTTAGGAGTTGAGATCGAAAGCAGAGGAGATGGTATCAGAATATTTCAAGCATCGTATGTGCAGAAATTACTAAAAATATTTGGGATGGATTCATGTAAGCCAGTCCCTACACCTATAGCAAAGGACAGCATGTTGTGTGATAAAGTCGACCGAAGTTACATGCTCAGTAACTATCGACAAATTGTGGGAGCCTTGGCCTATCTAATTGTATGCACCAGGCCTGATATAGCATTTGCCATAGTGTCGTATCACTGGTCACAAGTAGAGAACTTGCAGTGACCAAGGTACCCAGTGAAGAACAACTCGCAGACATTTTTACAAAGTCACTTGCGAGACCAAGGTGAAAAAAATTGCTCAGCTCACAGGTCTTTCTTGAGAGGAGATATTAAGAAAAAAGTGGTAACATGGCAATTAAAGACTATGAGTGTTTTGTTGACTGTCAATGATGTCAGTGTGAAAAAGTAAACCGTCTCTTACTGTTATATTGGAAACTAGCTTCTGCCCGCGACTTCGTCCGCGTAGAATTAGTAATTTTGCCATCCCACGGGAACACTGATTTATTTCGGGATTCAAGGTAGCCTATATGCATTGTATAGGGTAACGGCACCAATGATGGACACTTTTAGCTGACCGACACCAGTAATGGACACTTCACTCTTAATTCAAATTCCATACGGTCCTAAATCGATTGTTGCAAAACAAATGAATAACCCTTATCTTCTGTACAATAAGAATCAAGTGTCCATCATTGGTCCTTTCCATTACTGGTTCCGCCACCCTAAGTAAACTCTATTCTAAATTATATCCAACCAAATTCGTCCATCCGTTTTAGCGAAGAAGTAACAATCTCACGCACGCATAACCTTTCGCATTGATAATATATGTAGGATAGGATGTAAATAGGTACATCCAGCACACACAATCGCTCCGGCCGAAATCATAGTCCATAAAAAATACCTTCGGTGCGTGAGTCCGACTCACACTTGACCGGTTTTCAGTATTTGACGCTTGTGTATTTTACCGTTATATTATAACGATACAACAAAAAAATGGTTCGAAGTTTTTTAATCTTAATTTTGTATGGAATAATACAAATTGACAATATCCCAAACAAAGCAAGTAGGACGTAGTTCTTCGATCAATGAGCGCGGGCGGGCTTTGCCGCTCCTATTTACACCCCCGGCGTCCGCGACACGCTGCGAAGAACTTTGTCGCTGTATATTATACTTTCATGTATAAACTAAAGTCGCACAATTTCACACTGAACAAATTTTACGATTTAGATGTTAATGCGTAATGTATGTTATAGTAGATGTAAGTGCCCAATTAGTTTTTAATTCTAAAGTTGAACAGGTAATAAAGAAAAGTTAGGGTATTTAATTTTTTACATGTTTAATTTTCGGATTCTGGATGGTAAAAAAAAAACTTTACCCTAACCTAACCAACTGTAGGTACTTAATCCCAGTACATTATAGCTATTATCATAGCTCATAGCTATTAGTTTATTTAACTTCGATACATACCTCTATCCCCCATTTCAACTAATTAGGAATATTTTTTCAAAATCGCCAAAAGATTTTTTTTTGATAACACCAATTTTAACGTTTCTAACTACAAAAATGACGAACTCTCATATAAAATTATATATCCCCCTTTTATCCCTTAAGGGTAGTTTTTCCAAAATCGCTGTAAGCTATATATTTTATTTTTATTAGTATATACCAATTTTCACGTATCTAACTTCACAAAATAAATGCGTTTTTGAAGGCGGTTTTTTGTTTTTTAAACATTTATTTTATTTTTGACTTTTTAGAGATCATAATAAGCTTATGTTCCTAGTCCCACTTCTTAGTTGATATGAAACTTTAAGGCATTTCACGATCGCCGCCAGCAACGCCGCGGGGAAGTCATAGTCATATTTAAACAATTAAATATCCTTCGTTGTAGTCGCTCAACTATCTTAATCGAGATATCTTATCACCACCCTTGAAAAAAGTATCGTTGAGGTTCCCTCAATTCCTCACTGATCCCCTTAAAAATTTACCCTTTAGGGTTAATAATATGAGCAGGATTAGTAGGATACTCGTATTAGTAGGATTAGTGGATAATAGCTTCTAGTCTTCGTCCGCTTAGATTTCGATTATAGTTATTCTCTCGGGAACTTTTAAATTTTCCGGGATGAAAAGTAGCCTATGTGTTATTCCAGGGTATAAGCTATCTCCATTCCAAATTTCATCCAAATCCGTCTAGCCGTTGCAGCGTGAAGAGGTAACAAACACACACACACACACACACAAACTTTCGCATTTATAATATTATATATAATATATATATATATATATATATATATATATATATATATATATATATATATAGTAGGATAGTAGGATAGGATTCTCTGATAAAGTATAAATTCAGTTTAGTGATCCTTTTATTTCGGACTCCTACTTTCGCACGTGATGTCGCACTCTTAAGTATAACATACTGTTACGTACGTGGGGGTAGGTAACTGATAGAAATGCACAAATACACCGATAATCAAAAGTAGACTTTAATAACGCACTCACTTAAACCATTCAAACAATTATCGCACAATAAATTCGAATACTCAGATGATCACTCGGGTCGCGCTTGTTCGCACTGTTCGCTTTCCAATTAAAGACTGACTAGGTACTTGCAATCGGTCCGCCTTTATAGTTCCCGTCTCCGATCATTCCAGAATGCGTTGTGGAATGATCGATGTACTTTGCCCCGCCAAGGTCGTTCGAGACTAAAGCATGGTTCATTGAGAATTGGCACGCATAAATGAATTAAAAAAAATGTTTCTAGAGTTCTTATTTCAAAAGTGACAATCACGGTTTGTAGACAACCTTTTTATGTTTAAATGGTGCAAAAATTATAGACTTCGATCAATGCGTTTAATAGTTATCGACAATGGAACTTGAAAAAAGGAAAGTAATTGTGAACAAATACTTGGAAAATCCATCGTGGTCTGGGTCGCAGATAGCTAAGGCACTAAATTTCCACAAAAGTACTATTTATAGAGTTATAAAACGATACAAGGAGACCCTGTCTTGCCGCCGAAAGACACAGATCAATCGTAAATCGGGTACCAGGGATAGATAACTTAAAAAGAAAGTGTTGAGAGCTGTTGAACAAAATCCAGGGCTGTCCGATTAAGATCTATCTCGTAAATTAAAAAAAAGTCGAAGTACTGTGAGACGGATTCGCCTTCGAGCTGGCTATAAGAGCTATAAAGCTATTAAGAAGCCAAATCGCACCATGAAGCAGAACGTTCAAGTTAAAAAGCGAGCTCACTTGTTGTATGACAAAGTTTTAACCAAATTCAAAGGGTGCTTCTTGATGGACGACGAAACCTATGTTAAACTCGATTTTAAGCAACTGCCCGGTTCAAAGTATTACTTGGCTGATGCTAGAGGAAATGTTGAAGAAAAATATAAGTTCATTAAATTGGAGAAATTCGCAAAAAACACACATGATATGGCAAGGGATCTGTAGTTGTGGCTTAAAGACCAAAACAGCTTTCGTTACGTCTTCTACAATGACGTCACATGTTTACATGAAAGAGTGCCTGCAGAAACGAGTTTTACCTTTCATTAGAAACCACGGTCTTCCTGTGAAGTTTTGGCCAGATTTAGCTAGCTGCCATTACTCAAAAAAGGTACTACAGTGGTATGAAACCTATCAGGTCGATTACGTGCCTCGTGACATGAATCCTCCAAATTGTCCACAGTTTCGACCAATTGAGAACTACTGGGCAATTATGAAAGG
Source organism: Acleris cristana (assembly GCA_948252455.1). Lineage (NCBI taxonomy): Eukaryota > Metazoa > Arthropoda > Insecta > Lepidoptera > Tortricidae > Acleris > Acleris cristana. The sequence goes on along the minus strand of OX411772.1, from coordinate 23,443,694 downwards.
GAAACTCAAAAAGAGTAGCAAAATGGTCAAAGATGTAAATTCGTTGCGATCTTCATGGAATCTTCAAGCCAAAAAAGTAGATAAAAGCACTGTTCAGAAGATGATGGGATCTATTACGAAGAAAGTTCGGAATTACATAAATGGTTTTGACAACTGAATATTTTTAGTCAAAATGTAAAATAATAATACATATTTTTCAATTTATAAGACTAAATGTTTTATTTCATTAACTATTTAAAATTTTATAACCCTGGTAATATGTACCAATTCTAAATGAACTATGCTTTATTCGTTGCTGGAATGTTCTACGCCTTTCTACCTTGTATAGTCCTTGACCTTGACTCACGGGTCTGGAATATTCTGCGTATTGCCGCCTCATTTTTAATCGTGTTGTCTCTTTCTCATGCTTCTCGAAGTTTCTCAGTATCGCTGTCTCTTTCTAATCATGCTATCTCTTTCACTCTTAGTGGAGAAATTGCCATATACTGAAAACGCTTCTAAAGCATCGAAATTCACGATTGAAGATAAGGCGCCTTATCCCATCGGCGTAACAATACTGTAATTTTTTTTTACCTCAATCACTCGGCATTTCGTCATCCTCATTTTCATCAGTGGACTGTACAGAAACAATGTCAATTAAGAACTGTTGACATGTTTCTAGAAAACAACGCACGTTACCTAAGAATAAACTATTGAAATCTATTCTCTAGACATGAGAATAGAACAAGAGCATAAAATTAACCGGTTTCGCTGCGTATTTTTTCTACAATCACGTAATGAAATCTCAATAACATTGACAGTTTGAACCGTCGGCCATTGTTCGGAAATGTTCGGATCGGTCTCGCTTAGTCATGGACTTGTACCTACACTGGACTGAGGACTAACTTTTCCTAGCCAATCAAAATTGAACCATATTACAAAGCAAGACAGTTACAATTATGTGATGATAGGAGATGAGGACGAGTGAGAGCAACCAACCTGAGGACGGTGTCCCACTCACACAAGTTGCCAATGTAAAACAGGTAATGACATAGTGGTATTCAAGAATAGGTACTGTAAATCATTACCTGCATATTATACTAAATAGCTATATTTATATAAGAGATTTTACGTTTTACCTAATTTGTAAATGTTTAAGATTTTAACATTATTTACTGATTAAAACACGTTAGTGAATAAAATACTGTGGTAATCAAGTAGTAATTGTAAATTTTGGCTGGTATCCCCAACGTAGACATATTTCAAATATTTGTTTTAATGTTTGTCAACTAACAAAACAAGCTAAAAATGGTGAAAATATGTTGTGTAAAGGGTTGTAGAAGTGAAAGCTTTGGTGACTGTAGAATATCATTTCACAGGTAAGGAACATTTGGCTCTATTTTACGATAAAACGAGAAAACCATGCCTAACTTATTAGGGTGGCTATGATTTGGGCCGGTGTGAGTATGGATACGAATGCAATTTCATAGATAAGTTGGCAGAGCAGTTATATTTGGTACTTAAACACTATACAAATTCTCGATATTTAAAAGTTTTGTGTACCTACTGGTAGGGAGTTGTAAAACAACAAAACAAATGGAACCCCGACACACCGAGACGCGCGTGAGAGATTTGGGAAATAAAGTAGGACTCAGGCAAAAACTACACAAAACCACACCTCGGACAATGGCGATAAAATGTATGAAACAAATGCGTTGCTACGCAAACAGTCTAAGCTCGTGTACGTGAACGCGTACCATGCTTGTGTGAGTGAGATAAGACATGCTAGGGTTGCCGCCATTTAGTGCGTTCGCAAATCAGGAACGCAATATGAGATGACCTTGTAATAGCGGCGTCGAATTATTTTGTATGCTTGTAATTATATTATTATTGTATTGCGAGGAAAACAAATAACGTTACAATATTTAGAAAATAATTATGTATCCAAGTTTCTGTAAAATTTGCTTCGCGGTTGTTTCTTTAATCATTGCGGTAAGTGACACTTTACAAAGTGACACAAATGCTTGCATATTTAGCGAACAGATATAAATTTGAAAACTATTTGTACTATGCCTAATAAGATAAAATTATCTTAATAATATTAAGTTCCGCAAAAATATTAAAAAAATAACGATTTAATTTCGTTTAAATATATTTAAATAGATTCATATTTGTAATCATTAATCGTGTTTCACGATATTAAAACGTTATTTTTTAAATATTTTTGCGCAGTTGTCATTTTGAGGTTATTTCCACAGCCTAAAAATAGAGATTAATACGGAGTTTTAGTCCCGATGTGCAGAGACTAAAGTAACATTTTAAGAGTATGAGAAGTGAAAATTATTTTACGTGGCTCTGCGCACCGCGTCGTCGCGTCCTTGGCATCCGGTAACTGTGAGGTAACCGAGAGCGGGTGGGCGGCACTTTTGACGGGAGGCAGAGAGTGACCATACTGTACGCTAGTACTCTTTATTATACTGTGACAAAACTATATTGTTTAACAATATATGATACACTAGAGGACGCCCGCGACTTCGTACGCGTAGAATTAGTTTCCCGCTATTCCCCCCATTTCTTCCCGTTGGGGGTCGATTTTTGGAAAATTCTTTCTTAGTGCTCACTTACATCATGAAAGGAACCCCTGTACCAAATTTCAAGTTTCTAGGTACAGTAGTTTCGGCAGTGCGTTGATACATCAGTCAGTCAGTTTAGCCTTTTATATATATAGATGTATAATAATTTGCAATGAATAAATATTTCTTAAATAAATATTCTTATTTTATTTAACAATTTAGATTATTTCTTACTTATGTAAATTTACACATTTATAACTTTTAAAAAAATCCTGTGGCCCGTTTCACGAAGCTACAAGTTACAAATTACAAGCGGAACCCTCTTTCTAGCAGTACGAAATAGAAAGAGACTTCCGCTTGTAATTTGTAACTTGTAGCTTCGTGAAACGGGCCTCTGTGGCTCGTTTCACGAAGCTACAAGTTACAAATTACAAGCGGAACCCTCTTTCTAGCAGTACGAATTAGAAAGAGACTTCCGCTTGTAATTTGTAACTTGTAGCTTCGTGAAACGGGCCACTGGTATCCGCACTTCCGCAGATGTACTTGGTCACCCTAATTAAAACGAGATGCAATTCTCTAGTATGGTTTCCTTGTCGGTCACACTTTTTTATCGCAGTAATCAGTCCAGTATAGGTACAAGTCCATGCGCTTATTGCGTCCATACTAACCGTAGCGTAGCAGCTTATCGTATCATAACGCCGTATCATTAAGTGTCCCCCTTTGATGATCGAGGAAAAACCGCGTCGAGAGCGATCACGGCGTATCGTGTATCAAATCATTACTTCGTATCTTGATACAGTATCAAAACACGTCCATACTTACCGATTTTGATACGCGTATCCGATCGCGAGTGTGCGGGGTATGTAATAAACGCGTGTCAACATCGATCCCGAGGCATTAAGTAGAGATAAGTCACGTTACTGTAAACTAGATGACTTAAGTAGCTGTAAGATTCTAGTTAATGGTTTATATGTCTGTAATGTTTATCAGACCTTTTCCACTACGTCACAACCTATATGCGAAACTGAAATAGAAACTAAATTGTTATTATCTAAACCGATTCAATGTGAATCTAAACTAATATCCGGAAATATGGAAATTTGGCATAAATTAAATAACAATAGATGGATATAAATGTAATTTCGCAAAAATCTAAATTATCTATTGAATGCTATAACAACTCAAATGTGTTCGAAACTAGCATAGTAGGAACAGGCATCTTGATCTTACCCAATAAATGTACAGCCTATTGCAAGGATATGCAGATTATTGCTAAACATACTGTAACATTAGACATCAAGCCTATCCACTCAACCTTTAATCTAATTAAAGATACTTGTTGTAATTACTTTCAGTTAAGGAAATTTCATTTGAGTGATCCCAGCTTACCTGTAAAGAAATTGAATCTGGAACCCTTAAGATAATAACCGCTGGTCACATTACCAATTATCTAAACAATTCGATAAGATAATTAACAAACCCCATATTGTATTGTATGGTAATTATTACTCTTATAGTACCTTCGGAATTATTATTGTATTAGTGTCCTTTGCTGTTTATAAGATTTGGAAAAGGTTCAATTGTAATAAGAAGTTAAATTTCCCTCCTTACCCTCCTAAAACATTGACAATACCTACCGAACCCTCTGAATCTGAAGAGATTCCAGCACTAGCTCCAGGTCCTCGACTCAGACTTACATAAACTTCACTCATTAAGAGTGAAAGTTCATTCTTAACCCCGGGGAGATGTTATAACCTCCACCTTGTATGCCTTCTAGCTGACCAAGCAACCCTATCAGCAGTAATCCCTTCCAACCGACCCTAGCTTCTCTATCCAGCCCAGTCCATCCTCAGTTGTTCCCGAGCCGCTAACCGCGCTATACCTCTATTATCCTAAAAGGTCGTGTACTTGTCTTAATTTAAAGGGTGTGTTTAATAAATATGTTTTTTAAAAAGACCTTGGTGTTTTTCGCCATGCCCCATTTTAGGTTTAATAATTAATTTATAATATACGCACATCTTCAAACGATAATATTGTACCTATCAAAACGGATACCAAATGTTATCGAGACCTGAAGTTTACCATTGCAATATGAATATTTCTACCCAGAAATTGCAAAAAATAATAATTACCGAGTTTCATGTGTAAATTTAAGCCATGATTTAAGTGTTGACATTTTAATAAATGGATATGAAAATATATAATCTACCTACATAATATTATCAAACCGCGACAATTGAGCACATATGTCGTTTCTGAATTAATACATGAAATGACATTGTCAAGTGTGCAGATAAATGAAAATACTTATTTCTGTACGAAGAAGTTATAAACCTTGGGAAAACAAACATAAATTATATTACCTTTTAAAAAAATACAAATAATGCAACAATTACATTTAGGACCACCATCAAAAAATATTAATTCATAACACCATCGTCTTCAGAGCTGTCGCTGCGGAATTTAAAATTGTACCTATGGTATGCCTGTGTGCGCTAGAGTGAGACAATGTTGATGCTTTTGTCATTAACTTATAACTTAATACTTAATGAATGACAAAAGCATCAACATTGTCTAACTCTAGCCCATACAGTCATACGGTCAGCCTTATAAGAAGCTGCACACTTAAGTGTTTTGTCACTTTAACGTCATGTTGGAACTGCTGCACTAATCTGTCAATTTTTTTTTGACATTTTCTAAAACTCGATACCTACTGGCGAAATACACCTTGTTAAAACAAGGAGTTAAAGCCATTAATTAAGAAAAAAAAAAGGCCGACTGTACCATAGGTACAATTTCAATTTCAGTCTCAGCTTTCGTTAGCCAGACTCTAGTTAACTCAACTAATTGTTAAATTTTTTGGCGGTACATATTTGTTATAATATTACGTAAGGCACATTTGTCGAAATTGTCTAAAATAAATTTTGGCCCTCGTTTTCCTTTTTTAAGAGTGCTCAGTTTCCGAAAATTTTCTCTGACAACGTTCTCTTTTTTTTTTTATTGATATTGCTGTTTTTTTGCATACGCCCGTCGCAGCCACCGCACGATTTAAAACTTTGCGATTATTTTTCAGTAATCCAATTATTTCCTGTAATGTATCCTTTGGAATAGTTACCATCGTTACGTTTACACTTAAAACGACCATCAAAGACTTCAGAAGAACGTTCGTTTTATAATTTTCATTATTAAAATATGTTAATACATTGAAGATCATTTCTCGGCACCGACCGTTTAACACTTTACCACGATACATATTGTACATTATACAAATTTATTTTCGACACGTACAATTGCACGTACAGCGATTCGGTAACATGAAAATTATGTGGAAAATAATGACATTGATTTGTCAAATATTTTATTCTACTCGCGTACTATAAACCGCTAATATTGATATCGTTAATGGTGGGTGTCAGAATACCACCTATAGCGTAACCGAAGAGTAAAAACAATTCTATAATGAGCGTTGCCATGGTAATAACAATTGTATAATTTATTATAGCATTGTTATTACCATGGTAACGGTCATTCCGGATATCAGTCTTGGAGTTTAGTTAACACTTGACAACTTATTAATTTGTATAATAAACCGTTAAAATCATTTTAAGACCAATTAAAATTACGTATATTAAAAATAAAATTAATTTTGAGACTAAATATGTGTTTAGAATTACATTTTTACAAGTTAATAAAAATAGATGAGTAATATTTATTTATTTAATATCCATCGATTTGTTATTTCGTTACCAAGGTTACGTTCAATATGGATAACAACAAAATGGCGTTTTGTTCGGCATTCCAACTTCTATTATAAATTGTCAGAACTGTTTTAGTACCTAACTATTAAAAATTGCATGAAATTTGTAAACATTTAGCAATAAAATTTACAAACTATTAACGCCAATCGGAATAATGAAAATGACTTTGCTAACAAGTAATTTGTTAGCAGAAAATCGAGTGAAGTATACGAAAAAAGTTAGCGATTGTTTATTTTTGTCATTATCATTCTAAGCTTGTAGAAAAAGTTATGTATGCAACGGTACATAATTAGCTCTTAAGGTACTCGTACCTTAAGAAGCTTCATTATGTACCAGTTACATAAATAACTATTATGACATGACCTTTTTTTTTATAAAACAAATGACACATCGTTTACCAAGAATAGGTAGAGTTATTTGTTATACGAACTGAATGATTATGATGAAGCAATTCTTTGTAAAACTTTTATCTATAAGTGTCTGCAGTTAAACTATGAAGACATCATAGATTGACTTATAATTAATTATATTTATTTATTATATGTACTTTTGTGCTAAAGGTACTTCCGAAGTGTATTCTAGTCGCGGTTTGATAATAGGTTCCTCCGGTCAAACGACCTTCGATAAAATAGGATCCTAATATTTTATTCCCATTAATGCCCGACCGCACGTTGGCACTAAACCTTACTTGGTGGTTATTTTCTTTAACTTGATGTGGATTACTGTCAGCTGAAGTTTCGCCATCGAAAAATACTTGTTTAATTGTAAAAAGGTTTTTATTGTTGAGGTTTTTAAAAAGCGATTTTCTAGTGTAACTTAGTGTCCACACATAAAAGTAGGATAATTTGCAACAAAACACACTTTAACGATACAAAAATCATATTTTAAAATTTGTGCAAAAAAAACCCTGTATACCTACTGTGACTCAACCACGCCCACCCTATATTTTTTCGACATGCCGAGGGCCATGCACTGTTCCGAGATCGCCACGATTTATTGTTACGTCTGTAGCGGGCATAATATAACTTACGTTACTGAAGTATCCGAGGACAGGATGCCCACGAATAAAATACTATAATTTAATAAAGAGTTTATTTTTCATAAAAGGCACATATTTTCATAACTAACACTTACATGAAGCTTGATATTTTAGCTTGGGATACCATTAAAATAATACACACGTTTTTGTTAAATATTTGCACAATAATAAACATTGTTAGAGATTATTTTATTTTAACTATCTTATGTTTTTATTTCAACAATCAAATTAAGGTAAAAAAAAAAGAACTTATTTGGCCAGTTATGCTCGGTTGCACGTAAATTTAACCCCAGGGTTATCTCCAGGGTAAATTATTCACACATTTATATAAGAACTGTCAATTTTAACAAATTGTCCTGTTATATGGGGTTAACCTAGGGTTAACATTTACGTGCAAGCAAACATTAACCAATTATATATATTTTGTATTTATACATGAAACTCTCCTCCATCAAGCTTTTCATCGGAGAGTGAAGACAAAATACTGGCAGAAGTGCTTTGAGAAAACCAAATGAAGTTCATTATGAGGCCTTCAATTACGCCAAGTCCGCATCCCGCTAGGACATCTAGCAAGTAATGTCTCTCCAGCAGTACTCTTGACAGCAAAACAGACACGACCCATGCCAGCAGAGGAGGATAGAATATGACCGACACCGGACTCAAGCATATTAGTATGGAAGCAATCAAGACAGATCGACTTGCATGCCCAGATGGAAATGAGTACTTGTCAGGGTCAACTGCAATTAACTTGTTCATGGGTACAGGTCTTCGTCTTCGAACGAATGCTTTTATAACTGCTACTATAATAATATCCAGTAAAAGAGCTGAAAACAAAACATGCAATTAACTTAACAAATAAGTAATATTTTAAACTTTGCTTATATTGATTGCCTCAAATACATATCGTCACTACTATGAAAAAAAACTCGTATCTGGGTAATTATCCCAACCACATTTTTGAGCGGCGGACGTGATAATTGGGGTGTAAAGTACATGTATTGAAAAACTATTTATTTTCTAGATAATCTTACACATATGTTGAGCCAAAATAAAAAATATTATTAATTTATCCCATTTATTATAAAAAAATATTTTCTATCCAAAATCAATTTTGGTGTCGTGTCCTGTACTTGTGTCATATACTGATATACCGTGGTACAAAGTTATTAAGCCTCAACTAGATTTATATTTTAGTTATCTGTATTCCCTATTACTAAAAAATATTGTGTGATAGTAATTTCAAGTATGTTTATGGTGTCTTTTTAAATGTATTAAGTTAAATTTCGGCACTACTTTAAAAAACTCGTATCAGATTTTTTCAACATTAAAGTAAGTAATAAAAATACATCTAATGTTTTCAACATGACATCATCTTTAAAATTGGGATTTGCTGCTGTGTAGTAATTTATTATATAGTTAGTGGAGTGCCGTAAGATTTAAACCTCGGAATCCAGGGAAAGTCAATGAATCTATATACTACTAAAAAAAGTTTAAAATCTGATTTTAATAATATATAGAATAAATAAATAAAAAAAATAGCCCATCTTAATTTTTTGAATTTTTGTATGATAATTGATAATATAAAATTCTTAATTCGTATTGATGTATCAACGCACAGCCCAAACCGTTGGACCTAGAGACTTGAAATTTTGCACCTTACAGTGTAGAGATCCACTAACGAAGGATTTTAGACATACTAAAAGTCCCCACCCCTCGGAGGTGAGCTCTAGGGCCGGGCACAAAGAAGGTCCCGTTTTTTGGTTTTTTGTTAACATCTTGAAAACGATGCGGCATAGGAAATTTTGTTTTATGGCATTATTACAGGTCATAAAATTCTCTACAACTTTAATTATATACATTTTTTACTTATTTTCAATCGTTGTCTAGATATAAGCTCCAACAAACGGTTGATTTTCAAAAGTGTATTTTTCGCCTCACTTTTTTTGTGTTACATTTTCTTACTTGCATTAATATCATCTGAAAAAAACAGCCCCATAAATAGCTTGCACGAGGAAGGTAGCTGTCAGAGAGGAGTGGCGGCGAGTTGTGAAGCTTGCCACCGGCGCCTGATATGATGACCACGACCACTCTCTCAAGAGTGTAAACGACGAAAAAGATGACTTAGCTTGTAGAGGGTTAAATTCTCTTTAAGAACATATATTAATATATCATCTACCGTTGAAAAGTTATACCACATTTTAATATTTCAGCTACTTTAAAATATTTCACATTAATATAGTGCAAAGCTCATTACTTTCGCTATTATCAGATGCAACCGTAGATTTCAAAATACGTAATTTTTATTAAAATATATATATAAGATTTGAACTCCATAAAAAAAATTGACATTATTTATTACATTTCAGAAGGCGAAATTAAACATTGCTGGCTCGATTTACACGACAATAATGTTTAACCTTTTTTTATTGAGTTCAAATCTTAATATACATTTATTTTCACTAATACCTTATAGTATCCTGAAGTTTTCAAGATGAAACAAAAAAACGGGACCTTCTTTGTGACTCTCTCAGTGATTTTAGAAAATCTGCACCTAAGGCGATAAATGTAGAAGTAGTTTTTTATGGGAAATTGTTTATTTTTGAAGCAAGTAACTTGGGAATTAGCCTTTAGGCTACTGTTTATAATTAAAAAAAATAACACTTTCCCTAAAAAACTACCCCTAAGGGGGTAAAAGGGGTTTTGGTTTGTTACTCCTTCACACTGCGACGCTGGACAGATTTGGATGAAATTTAGAATGGAGATAGCTTATACCCTAGATTAACACATAGCAAAATTTAATAGTTCACGAGGGAATAACGATACCGTGTTTGATGTTTTTTGATAAGGTCATCACGGGTGTCGTTTTCTTAGATTACGGTGACGCAGATTTAGAAAATGTTATCAAATTTGGAATTCTAAGATGGTGGTTTTGATAAAAAAAATATCTAATGTGTGTCATTTTCTTAGATTTTGTGGACGCAAATTTCAAAAATAATGTTAAATTTGGAATTTAATATAGCGGCCATGTTTTTTGAAAAAGTCGTCATGGGTGTTTTTCTTATATTTTGGGGACAACGTACAACGATGAGAGATCCGTGAAAAAAAACAAAAATTCATCGATGAAACCTTAAACGGTTTGAAACCTTACCTTGTTTAATGTGACATGAGAGCTGTCATAACAAAAGCTGTCAAAGAAATCAATATACAGAATTTGCATGAATTAGGATGTAAACAATACGAACAAGTAACGTTACAGGTATTATGTGTATTTATTATTGTGCAGTTACACATCATTAAAACACAATTGGGTTTTTCAAACTTTCTAAATAGATAGTAAGTATTTGTTTTTTATTTATATTGCACGCTTATTAAAACAATTTTGAATACTAAATAATAAATTGATGCTGAAACAACTGTCAAAAAGTTTTTAAAAAATTGACTGATAGTGTTTGGTCTATTAACGAATAATCCACAGTAATTTTTTTTACTCATTACTATTCTTTTTTTTTAATTCTGCCTCTTGGCAATCTGTTCAGACAACAATAAGCCAATTTTTTGTCAGGTTTATCCATTCATAGGGTTTTCAGTTAAGGGAAGGTCCAATGACCCTGCCCTTATTCATTGTTGTCGAATCTTCTACTAAGATTTGGCACACTATGTCTTCTCAGTCTTTTGACGCTGGTACTGCCTGTACCTTGAAGGATAGCGGCTAGTTCATTCGGGTGTTGTCGGAGTCGGTCTTGGTATTTTCTAATGACAGCTGATATTTTTTCGCGTACAGTGTTCATCTTTAGGTCCTGGTAGATATATTTGTTGCTGATGTAGAATGGGATGTTCAATAAGGTTAGAAGCGCTTTGCTTTGGAATCTCTCTTAGATGTCAATGTTGCTATTACTGGCTTTTCCCCATAACTGAATTCCGTATGTCCATATTGGTTTTAACATCACCTTATACAGGAGGAGTTTACTGTTGCTGTTCAGTCTTGATGTTTGCCAGTAGAGACTTCTGTTTGCGTTTTGTCCAAATGTGTTTGCGCCAGGTGAGACGACGATCTAGATGCATGCCCAAAATATTTGGCATCCTCTGCTTGGGGTATCCTTTCGCTATTTAATAGGACCGGTGGGCAGGTTTCTTTTCTTAACGTGTAGGTCACCTGAACTGACTTCGACTGATTCGTTTTGACTCTCCATAGGTCAAACCTGTTTTCCAGAATGGCAACCTGTTTCTGTAGATTCAGCGAGGCTGTATAAGGGTTGCGGTGTACGGATAGCAGTGCAGTGTCATCCGCGTAAGTGGCAGTAGTAACTAGGTCGATAGCAGGTAGATCTGAAGTAAAGATTAAGTACAGGATGGGCCCGATTATGCTACCCTGTGGGACACCGGAACTTATCTTATAAAGTTGCGATGTCACATTGTTGACTCTGACTTCAAAACACCTGTTTGTTAAATAAGACCTCAGAATGAAGAAGAACAAATGAGGCAGAGTTTTCTTGATCTTATACAGTAACCCATCACGCCAGACTCTGTCAAAAGCCTGACTTATGTCCAGAAAAACTGCTGAGCAATATTGGTGGTTTTCAAATGTGCGACTGATGATATCTGTGATTCGGTGCACTTGTTCCATAGTTCCGTGCTTCTGGCGGAAGCCGAATTGGTGAGCAGGAATGATATCTGGTAAATATTTATTCATTCTACACAAAAGAAGTCTTTCCAGTATCTTGCCAAGTATTGGAAGCAAACGTATAGGCCTATAGGTATAGGAAGCTTCGTGCTGGACTTTTCCAGGTTTTAAAATCATTACTATTTGAGAAATTTTCCATTGACTTGGGAAATGAGCCAGTCTCAGGCAAGCATTATATATGGCCACCAGAAACATGATGGCATTTTTAGGAAGATGTTTGATTATTTTGGCGTCTATCAAATCATACCCTGGTGATTTCCCATCTGGAAGATTATTCACCTCTCTTTGTACTTCTCTTGGGGTGACATATGCCAGGGGAAGTGACATTTGCAATGGGTGCTCTAGGTATGTTTCAACTTTTTTGTCATGATCTGGGTTCTTACTAGGTAGGGGTTGGAAGACTCCGTGCAAGTGTTTAGCGAAAGTCAAAGCTTTGTCCAGATCTGTCCTAGCCCACTCTCCATTATCCTTTATTAAGGGTTGCCACCCTCCATGGTATTCCGGACGTTTCAGTTTCTTGGTTGCTTTCCATAGCGAATAGTTTGTTTCCTTTGTTGCTGTTAATTTACTCAAGTAAAACTGTAGGTTGTTATTTTCAGTGGTCTTTATCAAGGTTTTCAGTTCTTCACAGGATTTATTAAAAGCAGTTTTGTCTCGTGGATATCTGGTTTGGTGCCATACCTTTCTCAACTTTCGTTTTTCTTCTAGTTTTTGTCTAATTATAGTTGAGTACTCTTGTTTTTTAGGGATTATTATTCTATAGTTTGATGTAGCATTATAAATAGTTTGATGAATGAGTTTATTAAAATACGAGGGGTGATCAATAAGTTTTGAGAATCAGTATGAACCATCCACTTAATGATATTCTTTTAATGTGGAATATACCACGGCACTAACCAAAATTAAATTAGAGAAAAAAAAAATTACATTATTCATTTGTTTTTCTGCGACAGCTAAACAAAAAACATCTGTATGAACAATTTTACAAGACGGCAAAAATAAGAGTTCGTTTTGTAATACTTTGGAGCGGTGTGGAGAAAGTTCTTTTACACTAATAAAAAATATTGTTATTAAAAATGAAACCTTGATTTATCATTATGATTTAAAGGATTAATAAGTTATCATTGCAGTGGTATTTTTATCTCCAGCTCTGTAGGTAACCAAATTTTAGGGTGGTTTTTTTGGCCTTATCCAGGACTATTGAGGCCTACAAATAAATAATGTGACATTAGTTTTTAGCCATTGAGTTCAAATAATATAGGAGAGTTATATAACATTATTCTATCATAGTTATGGGAAAATATTAAAAATAAGATGAAGAAAAAAAAAACGAATTTGCGGCAGGAATTGTGCTTCAGAGCCTTCTAATTGACAAGGGTGCTGCTCATCGACCAAAGATCAGAACTGATAACCGCTGTCCTCGTTATTTAGCCCTAACTTTCGACTACTACTTCTCATTCACCGATGTTAAAAAAAAACTATATAATAATCACGAGCTGGTGATGACTTAGGGAAGGTACAAAATTTGACCATTTAGAACTCCGAAAGTAAAATTATTTTTATAGTGGCAAAATAAAACAATTGAATGAGGTTAATAAGTGTTTGGAAATATAGAAAGTGTGCTTATTCCAATTAAAATATAACGATTGATATATTTCCCATTTTTAATACCGATTATCAAAACTTATGGATCACCCCTCGTATTCTATAGCACAATCGATTTCCTCGGTGCTTTTCAGTGATGCTTTGATGTTGATTTCATTGTTGAGTGTTCGTTCAAATATATCCCACTGAGTGGACCCGTTGTAGATTCGTGCCGGTAATTCAGTTAAGACAATTTTTGCGTTGACGCCGAGGACTATATAGGGGTGTGATCGGATGATAAATCAACCACATATTCAATATTAGTGTGAGATGCAGGAACATTTTTGGTCACATAGAAGTCCAGGAGGTCAGGCTTTTTATTGGGGTCCGTGGGCCAATAAGTCGGTTTCCCATCCGAGATACACTCGAGGTTTAGTTTTTGTGTAGCTTTGAAGAGTTGTCTACCTCGAGGTGAGATTAACCTTGAGCCCCAGAAGGTATGTTTTGCGTTCCAGTCACCCCCGCAAATAAAGCGGTTGCCCAGTTTTGTAAACAGTGATTCAAATTCAATGTATGAAATAACATGTTTTGGTGGACAATATACTGAACATACTGTGTGGTTAAATAGCTGCCGCAACTCCTCAATGGCACCTATTTCAAGGGTTGCGATAAGATATCTTGATTAAGATAGTTGAGCAATTGTAACGAAGAACATTTAATTGTTTAAATATGACTATGACTTTCCCGAGGCGTTGCTGGCGGCGAGCTTAAAATCTCTTAAAGTTTCATATCAACTAAGAAGTGGAACTACATAAAAGCTTATATTATCACTAAAAAGTTAAAAAAGAAACTCCGACTTCAATTGGACTGACCTATACCTAACATTTTAAAAGAAGTAATTTTTTTTGCGTTTTTGAAGGCGGTTTTTTGTTTTTTAAAACATTTATTTTGTTACAAGCTTTTATTGAAGAGGATTGTGAAGAGCCGCTAAAATCCAAACAAATTTAGCTCCGGGCGATAACGTTTCTCACCCCCTAAATCAAGTCTGATTTCCACGATTTTTGAATATGTTGTATGTATGTATGTAAGTATATATGTATGTAAACACTTTATTGTACAAAAGAAAAAACAGAACACTACAATTAATATAAAAATATCTAAGTAAAAAGTAATAAGTATGTTGTAGTTATTATGAAGAACTAGATCCGTACGTTTTTTTTTTAATTTGTTTTATTCTAAGAAATATTTCCTTAAAAAGGAAAACGTACAGTACAGTTTTTCATGATATGTACAACATATTCTAAAATCGTGAAAAACGGAGTAGGTTTAAGGGGAGAGAAACGTTATCGCATTTTGTATGAAAATTTGTAGCTTCACAATCATCTTAACTTAAAAAAATATTAAAACACATATCT
Source organism: Acleris cristana (assembly GCA_948252455.1). Lineage (NCBI taxonomy): Eukaryota > Metazoa > Arthropoda > Insecta > Lepidoptera > Tortricidae > Acleris > Acleris cristana. The sequence continues at coordinate 23,428,665 of OX411772.1, read as the reverse complement.
TCATATATAAGGTATTTTAAACAGACTTCAAGAAAATAAATAAATAAGGTATTTTAAACAGACTTCAAGAAAAACGGTTCTTTGTGTGTATGTTTGTATCTATGTATCTTCGCGACTATCACATTTTTTTTATATGTTCTATGGGAATAAATAACGGAGTAGGATATAAAATCAGTCACGAATATTTGAACAAAAAATAAAAAAGGCAGGAATAGGAAGGGAGGAAGATAATAATGGAAAATTCGGAATTCTCAACATTCGTAAATATAATATTCGGAAAAAACGTTTTCGCTCTCGGTAATATTTAATTCGAGATTTTGATAATTCGGCCTTACATTTTTCCCATTTTTTTTTTTCATTGTAATACTTCGGATTTATGAAATTCAGTATTTTCAAATTCCGAATTAAATAATTCGAGATTTTAGGGTGTTCCCAGTTTTATAAATCTTACCAAAAAAAGAAGTTTGTTAGGGTCAAGTTTGTTTACAATAGCAAATTAAATAGGTAATATTAAAATAATATTTTTTATGATTGGTCAAAATGACTTTTATTAGTAGGTACCCAAAAAATAAATAAATAAATAACAAATTAAAAAACAAAAACCGCCTTCAAAAGGCCTTGTGTTTTTGAAGTCGGTTATTTTTACATTTATTATATTTAAGTACTTTTTAGTGATCATAATAAGTTGTTGTGTAGTTCCACTTCTTAGTTGATATGAAAATTTAAGACAATTTAAGCTCGCCTCACGCAACGCCTCGGGAAAGTCATAGTCATATTTAATCAACTAGCGACCCGCCCTCGCTTCGCTTCGGTAAATGTGAGTTTTCTGTAATACCCGTACATAATCCAGAATTTATTATACATAATCAAAAATTCAATCAGATGATCTTCTATCTATTAGTAGAATAGTTAGACATGTCATATGGTATTGCACACTTTTTTGTAGATATTGATGTCCTCTTTAAAACTGCAGTACATCACTTTGCTCTATTGTCAATAGTTTCCGCAGTGTATGCGTTATAAGGTTTTTTTTCAAACCTTGGGCTACATTATCGAAGTTTTTATACGAATCCCCAAATTTTTGGAAATTGTGCTATCGCCTATGTTCATCAGGGGTAATGTAGGATTCAAAAATGGTGAAAGAATTTTTGAAATCGGTCCAGTAGTTTCGGAGCCTATTCAATTCAAACAAACAAACAAACAAAAAATCAAATCTTTCCTCTTTATAATATTAGTGTAGATAGTGTAGATTAAATGTTCTTCGTTATAATTGCTCAAATATCTTAATCGAGATATCTTATCAAGTTATCACCACCCTTAAAAGTTGTTGAGGAGTTCCGGTAGCCATTTGTGGTCCTCATCATCAGTACCACTTCACCAAATGATACTTTCTGAATACAAACGCTGACTTGTTACTAAAAAATACTAAAATCGCTGTATTTATGCCTATAATATTTGAGGAGTTCCCTCAATTCCTTACGGATCCCCTCATCAGATTCAGATTTGTTGACAATGGTCCCACCTCGGAAGTATACTCTATCAAACCAAAAAAGATTTTTTTAAATCGGACAACTCTGTAAAAAGTTCAAACTGAGAACCTCCTTTTTTCAGTCGGTTAAGTGTAACAAATATTTTTCTGAAAACCGCATCAAAATCGGTTCAGCCAAACGCGAGATAATCGCGGACAACCATACATACATACATACAAACATAAAAATTATAATTATAATAATCCATCTAAATTAGCTTTCACTATTCCGTATTTTAATAATAATATGAAATAAGTCGCATCTTTTTTGAAAAACCTCAAAAGTAATCAATATAATCATGAAGAAAAAAACAATTATTAATTTATCAATGACCAACTGAACTTTAATTTTTAAACTACACAATACAATTGGGATACACCAAAAAAAATAACTGCTTGATTTTACATTTTTATTCGAAAGAATAGCCTTTTATAAGAAACTAATTTGAAGCATTTCATGATGAAATGTATTATTGATATTTAAAATAATTTATTAAATTAAAGTAACCTTACCTACTTGTAACGACAAGATGACGTAGATATTTATAATAAACGGGTATACTTTGTCTAAGATTTAGAAAGACGATTTATTATTACCTGTGATCTGTTTTCAAAGTCATAATAGACGAACGTCATTCAAACATAATGTAAACAAACAATCGCAATATGATATTATTTATTATTTAAGAGTAGGTATATAAGCATTCAACCATTGCTTATTACCTAGACCTCAATTAATACAACACATCCTACATGACCTTGTTTCTAGACTAGATTTACTTAACACAATCACATTAAATTTGTTGAAAAGGCGGATTCCATAATTCCAATCATGAGTTTCTACAATAAATGTTGATGCCGTCTTTTTGAACCTCTTGTAAAACCTTACCACACAAATTATTAACATTTATCACACATAACTCAAAAGAGAAATGGTCTCATTAATATATTAATTTCATCATAAGAATTACACTCAATTTGTAAACAAATAAATTTGACAGGACAACAGCTGTCTTCAAACGTAGGTGTCAGCTAGATATCTAAATTGTACTTATAAAATAAAAAATTGAAGAGGTTTTATATGTTTTATGTAAAACCACAAAAGTGCTCGATACAGCGCAATTGGGACAGGCATTTAGGGGTCAAATGAAGATCATTTCTTAATTTTAATATAATTGATTCATTGTAACATATTTTTTAAATCTAACTACTGGGATCAATTCGAAAAGCCTATTCCTCGAAATGGTTTTGAAATTTTCATACATTGTTAAAAATGGGTGTATCCCAATTGTTTTATCATTACGATTCTTCAGGAATGCATTTTATATCTATTTTTGAATAAGTTTAGTTTATTTATTTCATGAAAAAAAAATACAATATAAATTTGCATTACGTGTCAAAATTAAAAGTATCCTCATCATGATTGTCAAAAACGCATATAGACATAAAATTAATAATTCAAATCATGCGGGATAGCTGCAAAACTTTGAATGCTTGTTACCAAAGTATATTATTTTTGAGATATTTCTTTGAGCAAGCGTGCGATATCACTTGAGAGATGCGCAGTTCTTTTCTTCTTACCAATCACAAAGAAAGTGATAAATAAAATATCGTAGGCAAGTAAACAAACACTTCACGCCGATATCCACCGACCGGAAGTCTGACGAGCGAAAAAACCTGTCCAAACATTCAAAACAAAAACAAATTTAAAGCAAATCCTAAATAAAGCAATGTACAGTTTTGGTCTTCTGACGTCACGAAAAGTGTGACCTTCCGACAAAGCTTCGGGCGCCTTCGGCACACTTCGGCTCCCTCAATTCGCAGTCTTGCTTAAGCGGCCCTATGAATTGTTAGGTAATGCAATAATAAGTCGAAACTATAGCGCATACAGAATAAAACAGCTTGAAACCGTTCAATTAAGTTTGAATAGGGACGATGGGGTATTGGGATAGGGTTAGCGCTTAGTCGAATTAACTCTATCGTTTGGTTGCCCTTTCATTGAACTAAGTCGACGATAGGCTTAGCGCATCCTTGGGGTTTGTAATAACAACTCTATCAAATAGCATATCGAAAACACCTTTCGCGCTAAGCGGTTCCGATCCCTGCACCACGACAACGCCCAAGCTCATCGCTCACAATTGGCACTCACTGCGATCCGCTATATTGGCTTCGAGCTTTTCGACCACCCGCCATATTCTCCGGACTTGGCTCCTAGTGATTTTCACCTATTCCCGAAATTAGAGGAGCACATCCGCGGACTTCTGAGAATACCCTCGTATTTCAGATAGTACCTAATGAGTTAACCTAGATTTTTTAACACGCAAACCTTTAAAAGCCTTTCTCAACACTTAACTTCATCAATTAGTCGGTTCTTGGAGTAAGGGGACGTCATATATGTATATGTTCGATTTGTCAGCGCATTGCGTCGCCCGTCGGCGCGTGCCGCGTCGCCGAACCCTGAACGAGGCCATAGGGCCATACCACATGGAGAAGAGCGTTAAAAATATAATGGGTAAAATAATAATAAAAATTCAAGAGCAAACCGTCAAAAAATAAAATTCAGTGCCTTAGGATGTAAATATAAGGGATGTATTTACCGATCAAAGTGTTCACTTGAACCTGGTATAGATCTTTATTATTGAATAACCAAATGAAGCTCAGCCAGCCTGCAAGCCAAATAATACCATGGCAGGATACCTGTTGAAAAAGGATAATTGTAAGGGAAAGCAACTAGAAATCTTATACTGTACTAAGTAATACTAATACTATACCGAGATTATAAATGTTAAAGTAACTATCTGTTACACTTTCAAGGCAAAACCGCTAAACGGATTTCGAAGATATTTGGTATTGAAATTAATTTAGATACTTTTGATTCCGGAAAACTCATTGGTTTCCGAGAAAATAGCGCTACCCGAATTCTACGCGAACGGAGTCGCAGGCTAGAGCTATTCTGGTATACAGCGTGTGTATTCCATACGATCCTATATTTTAAGGGCAGTTCGATAAGACCCTAATTAACTAATTAAGTTCACAAAAGAAAACACTTTTTTTTCATACCAATTAATTCGGCACGCAGTGTATTCAAATAACCAAGTCGTCTACGTAAGCACTTTGTGTTCAGGGTTGGGTTCGTAAGGACTAGATTGCATAACGACTCTATAAGCAAAACGTCTTAGTTGCATAAAGTCTTGGTAAGCACAATGTCTTTTTTGCAGAATGCCCTAGTGAGTAGAATGTCTTAGTTGTTCGATTGACAACTATAGCAAAACGCCCGAAGTTGCAAAATGACTAATAGAGTTTACGTCCAAGTTATTAATAAGTCTTGATTGTAAAACGACGCATAAGGAAAAGTGTCTGGATAGCATATGGTCTTGGTAGCAAAACGTCATGATTGCATACCGGCTAGGTAATATTAGATGAATTTAATGTCTGTAGGGACGACTAGTTATAAAAGATAAAACTCAATTGACAGTTAAGATTGTTTAACAATAAGTATATTATCTTTGATTTTAAGTGGCCAAGCAACTCGACTTTGAAGTTTCTTTATCAAAGAGTTCCTCTTGTCATTCAACCATCTAGTCGTTATGCCATTTAGACGTTATTAATGTTTGACGATATGCCTACCTAGTCGTTTTGCTATTACAGCATTTTGATATTAGGGCGTTATACAAACAAGACGTAATAGAACTAAGTCCAATCTTAAACCCAGGCATTCTACTATTAAGACGTTTGTACAATTAGACATTTAGCTACCAAGACCTTATGCTACTAAGACGTTTTGCTTATAGAGTTGTTATGCAATCTAGTCCTTACGAACCCAACCCTGTGTTCATTGATTCATTGAGTTATTTTCAACTCAATATTTGCATTACATTGCTGGCCGGAAAAACTTAAAAAAAATCATTACGCTTAATTATTGAGAGTATTTGTTAAAGTTTATTACTGTACCTCTTAATACTGCTTAAATCTATCGTATGTATTTTAGGATCGTATGGATTACACACGCTGAATAGTTAAATACAACACATTTTTTACGAACGCTATAAAATAGATAAATATGCTGCCAGTATAACCGAATCAATTTCCCTGCCTTCTATCTTTATTTATAAAAAAGCACTTGTGAGCAGGTAACGTCGTTCGGATGTAGGTACCTACTAGAAGATTGCGCCTACATGTATCCATTTTCCGCTTCACGTTTGACAGATCGCCGGCAAATAGATTAGTAGGTACCTCGAGCACGAACATTTACTCACGTTTTTTGTCATGCATTTCTCTCTAACATGCAATAATATAATTTGAGAAAAAACAGCCCCCTACATAGCTTATATAAAGCTAGCTTTTAAGTTGAGATCGGAGAATGGCAATCAGAGGCCCGTTTCACGAAGCTACAAGTTACAAATTATAAGCGGAACTCTCTTTCTGGCTAAAGGAGTTAGAAAGAGACTTCCGCTTGTAATTTGTAACTTGTAGCTTCGTGAAACGGGCCTCAGGTTAATTTTATTGTGGCTGTTTCAGAGAAAATGTTCCTGCTTGACATCGATCGTTGTTTCGAAATTGAGATTTATATTTGTGATTCTAAAACTTTATTCCCAATCCTTAATAACGTAGCAATGTATTAAATTACACTATAATTCTTATTAACACATATTCATAATAAATCCATACTTTTTAAGCCACTCAAGCATTTTTCGTTTTTCATTCAACAACTTTGATTCTTTTTACTGAACAAAAACATCTCTAAAGTCTGTCCCTATTCATTCCGTCACTCATATAAACAAATCGATTTACCATTATAACTCCATATTCGCGCACTTTTGAAGGTTGAACATAGACATATTATTTATTTATACACTTAATAATTGTCTTCAAGTTTATTTTGAGGTAGAGCTTAATGTCTATTTAACCTTGTATTTTTGATGAAAAGCACTCTCGGTAAAATACGATAACACTGACTGGTGCTTGACATATTTTCGTTTTTTCGAAATATATTTTGACTTAAAAACGTAGTGATTTCTTGATAGGTTTGATTGATTAAGTAGTTAAGAGAGGTTTTCGTCTCGAAATAAACGGTTTAAATAACAAAAAAAACAATAATGTTTTTAATTATTCCGAAAAGCTTTGTGTTTTAATAACACAAGTTTAAGTTATAACAATAGCTACGAGAGGATTCGAATTCGGTGTTACGTAACCTTGACCTGTCCCTTTCTTTCGATCACGTCATAACTGTGGAATAAAAGGTATTTGTAATATAGGTGTTTCGGAGTAACCCACCTGGGTCACCGTGACGTTTACGAAAGCGCTACGCCTACTCAGGGTCCGTGGGGTGCGCATTTTGCGCTGCGCTGCGTTGGCATCGCACCGCGTGAATGTTGCGCCCTCTTCTGAGTGCCAACCCTTTAGTTCATAACATGCATATTTAATCATGTTGTAACTCATTTTGTCGCTTTATACTGTCATACGGAACTATACCAATTCAATTTAGGTACAAACTTGTAAATATCGTAAGACATATTTCGATAGTATTCATCACGTGTATGTATATAGCGAGACGCATGGCATTTATCCCCTCCCGCACCGTTTCACTACCGCAGGAACCTACTCAGGTTATGCGCTATATTTATACAGTTACTATTAATTAAAATATTATAACAAACGTATTTGTTATTTGATTTCGCAAAATAACGCTAACCCAGAAAATTACTACCACGGATTCGTAAAAAAAACATTGCAATTCAATTTACTCAAATCCAATTCTCTGTTCGTGTCTCCGGTGGGGAAGCATCTTCAAAATTATTATTCGGACGCATAATACGATGATGGTGATGAATATATGTATATTCAACCTTTTTAATTAACTAATTAGAGGTAAAATTATTCTCATCACTATTTCATCCTCTATCAAAAGACAATAATAGTCAGGTATACTTGCTATTTTCATTGGCAGTCTAAATAGAAACAGAGTTTACGTTATTAAGGATTGAATATAAAGTTTTAGAATTATGAATTATAGCTATTTTTAGCTAAGAGAGGCAAAGGAAGCGTTCTTTGCCAACCAAGCAACCAACCAACTAATTAACAGATGGAAAAGTTAAGACTATATACTGAACAGGTAAGGAAAGGGCTTTCTTATCTCTTAATATTTACATCAAATTCTGGGATACCCTGCATATAAAAACTAGTTGTTCGCTCCGTCCGCGTACAAGTCGTTTACCGCGGTTAAAAAGTACCTATGCCCTTCCTCGGGACTTGAGCTATCTTCACACCCATCGGAAACGGTTGTGCGGGGTAGCCATGAAAACGTAACAAACGGACAGGCAGGGTTACTTGCGCATGTATAACATTATTATGGATTACATACTTTGTGGCTTTTAAAACAAAATCTAAACTAAACATTAGGCTTCCTTTTTCTTGGTTACTTTTTTATATACGTAATTGATAGAATTATTTAAAATTTGTCGTAAAAAAAAAATCTTAAACTACGAGGGGCGTTCAATAAAAAGTGAGAATGAGTATGTTGCAGATATTTTTCAATAAAACTAATTTTACTTTATATAATAGTCCTTAGCTAGGAGTACCTTTTAGGTTAATACACTAAATATATCTTTTTCACAACACTGCTCGGAAATATGGCCATAGATGGTCTTGTTTGGGGTCACAAAACGTCACTTTTTAGGACAGACCGAGAATGTTTTTGTCGGCATGTTTGCTTATTGGTCGAGAACATTGTTGTCCAACTTTAAGAACCAATAAAAATCAATCAATAATTTTTTGTGTCATAGCTCCTTAAAATGAAAAATTGAAATCGCCCAATCAGAACACACCATTTTGTGTCGTAAAATATTTTTGCTAAAAGATACACAGACTAAAAACAATGACACGGCTTTTTTTTTAAATGTAATTCAAACTTTGCCCCTAATCTCGAACCACTAGAGATGAACAAATACAACTTTATTATGGAGTTGACATCTTCATCTCGAATGTTAGTTTATTAATCTCGAGTGCTACGAAAATAGGGGTCAGGGCCCGTATTATGGTCGCGTTTATCGCGGTGGATAAAGCTTTCGTCACTCTCGCACTTACTACTAGTCAGAAAGTGACAGATTTTTTATCTACGCTTATCTACGTCGATAAACACGACCATAATCGGCCCGCTGATTAAAAAAAAAGTTATCTATGGTTAAATTGGCGGTGAAACCTTTGAAAAACCGAAGCCAATTGTCTAAGACTATTGAGGTTTAAAATTAATTTTTATTATTTCCTCTCAGTAGTTGTGAAAAGCACTATGTCTGCCTCGGTAGAAAGTGCAATTTATGGACTCGTACACTAGAGGGCCTCAACTACGTTATCCTCTCTCTCCCTCTATATGACTCGTCCAATAATCGCGTACTTTCTACCCACTGCAACAATGTACAATGTACAATGTACTATTTTTTAAACATAAGAATCCCCTTTTAAAAAAATCTTCTTCCTGGGAACCTAAAAAATCTTGTACGGCGGCGATTACTGCTTCATCGTCCTGATATTTCTGGCCTCTCATTCTCTCTCTTTCAACCTTAGAAATAGATAAAAATCACTAGGGGCAAGGTCTGGTGAACATGGCGGGTGTTCCAGCAGTTCGAAACCTACTTTTTGGATCGAGGACATTGCTACTGCAGATCGATGTGCTGGGGCACTGTCCTGAAGGAACAGAACAACTTTACCAAGTTTCCTCGACGTTTTTCATGAATTTCCTCACTAAGTTTTTTTATTTTTTCCGCGTACAAACTACCAGTCATAGTAGCTCCGTGATTGAGTTTATCAATTATTACGAACCCTTGACTATCCCAGAAAATAGAGCCCATGACCTTTCCGGCGGATGGATATGCCATGAATTTCTTAGCGGTCGGAGAAGACGGTCTTTTCCAGGTCATGGACTGTTTGTTTGGTTTTGGGGTCGTAATGGTGAAGACATGTTTCAGCCATGGTAATGAATCGTGCCAAAAAGTTCAGGATCCCGTTGCAATAATTTTAGTACGCTTTGCGAAACCGGCATTCTTGTTTTCTTTTGCACGTCAGGGAGCATTCTGGGTACCCGACGCGCGGATACTTTTTTTATCCCCAAGCAGTCATGTAAAATACTATGTGCACTACTTATTGAAATCTTCATTTTATCGGCTTCATTAACGTGTCCTGTAACACGACGATCAGACAAAACAATTTTTTTACATTTTTCGCCATATCATCTGTTACTGCCGTTGTAGCCCGTCTTGTTCGGGGGTCATCTTTACAAGAAGTTCTACCGCATTTAAATTCGGCGCACGAACGTGCAACTGTTGAATATGGCGGAGCGTTTGTCCCTAACGTTTACCTCATTCTCACTTTTTTTTGTACGCCCCTCGTACAAAAACCTTATGGCAACCACTAGGGTAAATTCGGCTTATTACGTGACACATGTAATTCCGTGGTCCCACCACACAGTTCTAACAGTTTTGCAGGGCGTTTAATATTATTGTACCATGTTGTTTGTTTTTAATAAATAAATAAATAAATAATAATAATAACAAACAGTTCTGTAACACTTTTTTCCCGTCTGCGTCATAAGGAGGGTTCTCATGATGCAATTGGGCAAAAACGGCCAAAATAGAGGAACCTAGTACAAGTTGGCAGTAAAAAGGAGTGATATCTTTAATATAAGGCAACAAAGTTCGAGTTTATTTTAATTAAAACTTTGTGGCTCCTGCATTACACGGCAGGACGTTCGACTTAATAGCCCACCACAATAGACCCAGCTAAGTAGGTAGTTAACCGTCTAGCCTAAGCAACGAAGCAAAATCAGGGGAAAAAACTCGTGTATAAGCGAATTTTGGCATAGGTAGTTGTAGGGAATGGGGTTTTAAACCACATATTAAAAGTACTGATGGGTGGGGGTGGAGCTTTTTCTTAAGTTTTTTTTAAATGTAGGTACTGTTTTTCGGGATGTTTTCAAGCGATTTGCTTCAAATTTTGAAATGATGTTCTTTTTATAGATCTGCATCGCCTCCCAAAAAACAAATACCAGTTACCATTTAAAAAAAAGAAAACAGAACCGATTGAATACAGAACTGGCCACATATAATGCTGATTTTTGAAAATCTTACAAAAATCACAAGTCACAATTAAGATGTTGATACTCAGTATAAATATTCTTCATAATAAGAGGTACTCACAAAAAAAAACCCGAGCCCAATCGACGTAAGGGCCGACTTACAATGGAAACCCGAAAATGGCCTTTCGGAAATCATTCTTCCCTCCATATCTCTTTTTTTTATAGAGAATTTTATGCAGATTATTCATGTAATGGAACATTTTTTTCTATGGGCCACCGTTTACGAGTTATTTGCGAAAAACTAAAAAAGGGACCTTTACAAACCCAGCTCCAACAATACCCATCAGTACGTTTAGAATGTGTTTTAAAAGGGTATCAATTAACCGGTCAGCAAAATATTCTCATTTTGGTGAACAGAAATATGTATTTGGTCAGCCAAAATAGCTAGTTGGTAAGCAACTTATGGTTAGCAAACATTTATAAATCTGTCAGCAATTAATGACATATTGGGCTGCTCTAAATTATTTTGGTCAGCAAATTAAATATTTGAGCTGCATTGAACGACCCACAGATAATTAAATTTTGGTAAGCAATCAGAAGGTAAGCAAAATAATTCATTTTGTCCAGCAGAAAATAGGAGGCAAAAAAATCAAATTGGTCATCAACAAAATGGGCGCAACTATTACAAAGTTCATTCAAATATACTCTCTTTTTTAACCGACTTCAAAAAAGGAGGAGGTTCTCAATTCAACTGTATGTTTTTTTTTTATGTTTTTTTTTTGTAAATTATTCAATTTATATAGAATTATTCCTCTAGGGCACACTTTCCTCGCAGATACACCCTTGAAAAAAGTTCGCCTTTATTCCTTATAGATCCCCTTTTTAAATACCAATGCAGTGTTTCCTAATAGATACACTTTTGGGTACAGTTGTGTACACAAAGGTGTAATTAACAAATTTACTGCCGTGCCGGCAACACACACATCCCAAACCCACCATCAAATTTACAAATTTAACAGAGTCGACGGAGCTCCGCTCACGCGGGTCTCCTATTTCTGGGTTGTTCTGGCCCTCCGGGCCTGATATAATAACGAACCTAACCTAATCTACCTCATATTTATGATAAGTACAAATTTTGGTTAATCTAGGGTGTGATTGTGATAGAAAATTGTGTGACAAAACTTAACTTGTAAACACTGCTGACTTTTCAAACTAAACGCAATCCACTTCTATATTATAGATGACCATTATTTTAATATGCATACCTCTTAATTAAACTGCTTACAGACATGTTTTCTCTGCTGACCAATTGTAAAATCTTGCTGCCCAAATAATTATTTTGCAGCTCGACTGTTTATTAGGCAGACAAATGACAAAGAAAGCTGATCGAAATTGTTTAAAATGTTACCCGTTTATAAATTGTTTGCTGAACAAAGAGTTGTAGCCCGATTTTTATTTATTGCCACCTAAATCTTTTTATGCTGCCCAAATGAATTAATTGCTGATTTTTTTTGCTGATCAATTTTAATAACGGCTGACCATTTAATTACTTCCCGTTTTAAAACACCATTCCTACAACTATGCCAAAATTCGCTTATACACGAGTTTTTTCCCCTGAGAGGCAGTATTTGGTCTTCGTTGCTTAGGCTATAGGCATTAATTTTCATAGTCATATCATATGCCATAGTAAGTGCAGACTGCAGATAGACCAGTCTGTAGAGACAGTACAAAGCATTTGCTTTACAAAAGGTGGAGCATAGTTTGTTAGTCATGTTGGAATGGGGTCCTAATAAAAAGGTTTTTGACCTTGGGGAGGAGGAGACTTAAGCGGCCATTTCACAATTGCCTCTGTCAAAAGTTCTTATGAGAAGTATAAACCAGACAAAACTGTGCACAGTTTATGCATAAGTATGTTTTTTTATGTCTTCCCGATTAGGAATGTTACAAACATTCGCATTAGCATGTTAAACATTCGCTTCGACATTCGCATTCGCATCCTTTGAGCGATTGAGAAATGAATAAAAACAACGGATGGCTAAACATACAACAATTAAAGAAACAGAAGATCCATAAAAAAGTCTTAGTCACAGTACTTCACGATCCCAACTTTTCACAGGTCCAATTCTTCACGATCCCAGTTCATAACAGTCCCAATTCTTCACAATACCAACTTTCCAAAAACCCATTTATTCACAATCCTATTTCTTTACATTCCGAATTCTTAACAGTCCCAATTCTTCACAATACCAACCTTTCAAAAACCTATTTATTCACAGTCCTATTTCTTTACATTCCAAATTCTTAACAGTCCCAATTCTTCACTATCCCAACCCTTCAAAGACCCAATTCTTTACATTCCCAGCTTACCACGCAGCACTTAATTTGAGTTTTTTACAAACCCAATTCTTTGCAATCTCACTACTTCATGATCATGAATGGTATTATTTTTACCCAACGCTCCCGAAAGACGCATAATGTTTTTGGAGTATGTTTGTTTATAGATGTAGGTTTGTATGCACGAATGTATGTAAGTCTATCTCTCTATCATTAATTATCATATATTGATAAAAGTTAGGATTTCGTAGCCAAAATGGCAAAAATGGGAATATGATAGTTTAGGAATGTGGTTGAATGAGAATGTGAAATTTAAAAAAATGTGAATAATTGGGAATGTGAAAAGCTGGGAATAAGATAGTTTAGGAATGTGGTTAAATGAGAGAGTGAAAATTTAAAAAATGTGAATAATTGGGAATGTGAAAACCTAGGAATATGATAGTTTAGGAATGTGGTTAAATGGAAATGTGAGAATTCAGGAATTAGTATATATGGGAATGTGAATGCCTGGGCAATGTGATCATTTAGGAATGTGAATACCTGGGACTAATCCGAGTAGGTTGGCACTCGAGCGTAAGCGGTTCTGGGAGCCGGTAGCCAAGAAAGACAACCGTTCGAAAAGGTAAGGAGGGGATTGAGGATTGAAGAGGATATTAAATAGCAACGACAGGATATGAACATTATTCTACGCGATCTAATGGGAAACCAATTTAGCTGAGTACGGAAATCAGACACATGTGGCCCGTTTCACGAAGCTACAAGTTACAAATTACACGCGGAACTCTCTTTCTAGCAAAAGGAGTTAGATAGAGACTTTCGCTTGTAATTTGTAACATGTAGCTTCGTGAAACGGGCCAAGGGTCAAATTTCCGCAAGCCAAATATGTACCGAATGCACAGGTTTTGAAGCCGTTCCAGCTTATTAAGCAGCTCTTCATTTGCGTCTATATATGCGATGTCGCCATAGTAGAGAAAAGGGAGAAGAGATTGCTGTAATATGACATGTGTTTCTTTAACTTCGACTATTAAAATAACGTTTATGAGTACCTACTCATAATAATACAATTACTGTAAGTACTCGTATTTAATATGTAACACTGATAAGTTTAACTTTTTGAAATAAAAAACTTCCTTAACATTCGCATTCGCACATTTTCACTAAGAAAATTCGCATTCGCATTCGCAAGCAACATTTTTGAACTTAGACATATAAAACCTAACATAAGGCTAAGGCGGCACGTACCTAACCTATCGAAGTCGCTTCTATCTAGCCCATGTTGATCGGTTGCTTCGCTCAGACGCTAACTGCCTTTTGTTATTTTAAAGTATTTATTGAGGTAGGTATGTCTTTATTCTACTGTACACAACATTATTCATAATGAAATTAGTCCTTGTCAATTAGTATACTATCTTTTTTCTACTCGCGTACTATAAACCGCTAATATTGATATCGTTAGTGGTGTCAGAATACCACCTATAGCGTAACCGAAGAGTAAAAACAATTCTATAATTAGCGTTGCCATGGTAATAACAGTTCTATAATTTATTATAGCATTGTTATTACCATGGTAAAGGTCATTCCGGATATCATCTTGGCGTTTAGTTAACACTTGACATCCTAATAATTTGTATAATAAACCGTTAAAAAATGTTAACACCAATTAAAATTATCTATATTAAAAATAAAATTATTTTTGAGACTAAATATGTGTTTAGAATTACATTTTTATCAAGTTACTAAAAATTGATGAGTAATATCCATCGATTTGTTATTTGGTTACCATGGTTACGTTCAATATGGATATCAACAAAATGGCGTTTTGTTTGGCATTCCAACTTTTATGATAAATTGTCAGAACTGTTTTAGTACCTAACTATTAAAGATTGCATGAAATTTATAAACATTTAGCAATAAAATTTACAAACTATTAACACCAATCGGAATAAAGAAAATGACTTTGCTAACAAGTAATTTGTTAGCAGAAAAATCGAGTGAAGACGAGAGAAAAGTTAGCGATTGTTTATTTTTGTCATTATCATTCTAAGCTTGTAGAAAAAATTATGTATGCAACTGTACATAATTAGCTCTTAAGGTACTCGTGCCTATAATTAGAGCGCTCGCAAGCTCGCGCTCTAACTTCGGCGCTCGTACCTTAAGAACCTTCATTATGTACCAGTTACATAAATAACTATTTCTACTCGCGTACCTACTATAAACCGGGAATATTAAATATCGTTAATGGTATCAAAATACCACCTATAGCGTAACCGAAGCGTGAAAACAATTCTATAAGGGTATCATCTAAGGGTATCATTTAACCGATCAGCAAGATATTCTTATTTTGGTGAACAGAAAAATGTATTTGGTCAGCGAAAATAGCTAGTTGGTAAGCAACTTATATTATGGTTAGCAAACATTTATAAATCTGTCTGCAATTAATGATATACTGTACAGCTCTAAATTATTTTGGTCACCAAATTAAATATTTGAGCTGCATTGAGTGACCCACAATTAATCAAATTTTGGTAAGCAATCAGTAGGTAAGCAAAATATTTCATTTTGTCCAGCAAAAAAAGGGGGCAATTTTACTGCCGTGCCGGCAACGCACATAATATGCCGGTTAGGGTGTAGCAGAGGGTAACCACTGAAAAGACTTAGAATGTTTTTAACCAAAAGTGTAAAAAACATGACATGATGATGATGATGATGATGACGATGACGATGGCAATGGCGATGACGATGGCGATGGCGATGACGATGATGACGATGACGATGACGATGGTGATGATGATGGTGGTGATGGTGATGGTGATGATGATGATGATGGTGATGACGATGATGATGACGATGATGATGATGATTATGATGATGATGATGGAAATTTACAAATTTAACAGAGTCGACGGAGCTCCGCTCACGCGGATCTCCTACTTCTGGGTTGTTCTGGACCTCCGGGCCTGATATAAAAACGAACCTAACCTAACCTACCTCATATTTATGACACAAATTTTGGTTAATCTAGGGTGTGATTGTGATTTCTAAATTTGTGTCACAAAACAACTTGTAATTACTACTTACTAGCCTGAAAAATAACAATGCTTGGGTGCTCGCTTCACGTGGTCTGATTTCGCTCCGCCCACAAAAACGAACACTGCTGATTTTTCAAACTAAATGCAATCCACTTATTTATATAGATAACCATTATTTTAATATGCATACCTCTCAATTAAACTGCTTACATACATGTTTTCTCTGCTGACCAATTGTAAAATCTTGCTGCCCAAATAATTATTTTGCAGCTCGACTGTTTATTAGGCAGACCGAAATTGATTAAAATGTTACCCGTTTATAAATTATTTGCTGAACAAAGAGTTGTAGCCCGATTTTTATTTATTGCCACCCAAATCTTTTTATGCTGCCCAAATGAATTAATTGCTGATTTTTTTTGCTGATCAATTTTAATAACGGCTGACCATTTAATTACTTCCCATTCTATAATGAGCGTTGCCGTGGTAATAACAGTTCTATAATAATTATTATAGCATTGTTATTACCATGGTTACGGTCATTTCGGATATCAGTCTTGGCGTTTAGTGAACACTAGACACCCTAATTTGTATAATAAACCGTTAAAAATATATTAACACCAATTAAAATTACGTATATTAAAAAACAAATTAAATTTGAGACTAATTATGTGTTTAAAATTACATTTTTATTAAATTACTACATATAGATGATTATTAATATCCATCGATTTGTTATTTGGTTACCATGGTTACGTTCAATACGGATATCAACAAAATGGCGTTTCGTTTGGCATTCCAACTTTTATGATAAATTGTCAGAACTGTTTTTAACTATTAAAATTTGCATGAAATTTGTAAACATTTAACAATAAAATTACCTAAACAAACTACCTAAGTATTAACGCCAATCGGAATAATGAAAATGACTTTGCTGACAAGTAATTTGTAAGCTAAAAAATCTAGTAAAGTATACAAGAAACGTTAGCGATAATTTATTTTCGTCAGTATAATTTTAAGCTTGTAGAAAAAGTTATGTATGCAACGGTACATAATTAGCTCTTAAGGTACTCGTTCCTGTAATTAGAGCGCTCGCAAGCTCGCGCTCCAACCTCGGCGGTCGCACCTTAAGAACCTACATTATGTACCAGTTACATAAATAACTAATATTGAGGTATGTCATTATTCTAATGTACACAACATTATTCATAATGAAATTAGTCCTTGTCAATAGTATACTATCCCCCTTACTAATAAACGTTGAGTAGTGGTATAGCTATACAATGATTTGTCCTTATCTGTCAAATCCAAATGTAACAATGACAGATAAGGACAAAACATTGTATAGCTATACCACCGTTACTCAACGTTTATTAGTGAGGGGGTTAGTAATTAACCTTTTGAACACCACAGACGGCTCCGGTCGTCAACAAAGTCGTGCCACTGGCCACTGTCCCCACGTGTTGGGCGTGTGAGCGACACATTTTGTATTCAACATGTTCAAAAGATTAAAATTCGACTAAATAAATATTCGGATGATTACCTACCATTTATAGCAAATACGCTTTCAGCAATGTCAACATTCGTCGACAAACGATTATTATTTATTTAATCTTTATTGCACAAAAATACAAATTTGAGTACAAAAGTTGAACTTAACATGCTTTTAGTGGCATTCTCTACCAGTTGACCTTTGGGAAAATCAGAAAATTGTTGTAGGCGATGCAAAGTTGTACGAACGATAGCATACAGATCATAACATCATACATCTAAAATACATATATAAACATAGGCACATACAAACAAATACATACATAAACATATACATAAATACAATAAAAACATGTAATGTATAAAATTATCAGTGTTTGTAACAAAACTCTCCCGAAATTGCTTGACCGATTCATATTAATGTTGTGTGAAATAGCCCATGGAGTTGGTACATTTTCCCTTGCATTAAATCGGGTAGTTCTGTTTTTTTTATTATGTCCTATGTGATGAAGTGGTTATGGCCAATCCAAGTTTTCGACCTCGAAAGCCCTCCGGAACATTGTAAAATTTTTGAAAAACCATTAAATTTCAGACTTTTTTCAGTTTCTACCAATTTTTACCAACAGAGACCTATTTTACGGAAAATATCACTATGTATAGGTACTTTAAAGAAGACTAAATTCTCAACAAAGTAGTTAGGTTAAAGTGAGAAGGCGATAATCCAAATAGTTTGTAAGATACAGTTGTTCAAAAATTTGCAAAAGGGTCTAGCAGGCTAAGCTAACAAGATTGGCCCCCCGCGAGGGATTTGGTTATACTTTTAGGTGGAGTAGTGGCAGGATCTAAGAACACTGTATGCTTAATATCAGCTTTCGATTTTCTTTGATTTCTGATTTATTCACGAAAATGTTAAAAAAACAAGGTAATGTTTAAACTGTTATTTCATCTAAACCGTGCAAGCGAGAGTAACCAAATAAAATCACTATTGATGAAAATATAATGTGGCAAATACGTTTCGGACAATCGATATAATGCTAAACAGACGAGTTATTAAGGAGTTGTGGAGGGGCGTTAAACTGAAGCCATAAAACTCAAGGCAAAATAATCTTGAACTTGGTAACC
Source organism: Acleris cristana (assembly GCA_948252455.1). NCBI lineage: Eukaryota > Metazoa > Arthropoda > Insecta > Lepidoptera > Tortricidae > Acleris > Acleris cristana. The sequence continues at coordinate 23,410,097 of OX411772.1, read as the reverse complement.
CTACATTAGAGATATCATTCCCTTTTACTGCCAACTTTCACCAGGTTAGGTACTTCGATTTTGGGTGCTTTTTACACGAATGCCCAACAAAAGGAGTTTAATGTTTTCAGGGTGCATGTATGTACCTATGTACGTACGATTCTTTATTCCACCTTAACCTACCATAACTTCTATACGCCGCGGGCCTAGGTAGTATGGTTGCGTTTATCGCGTGACAAAATGTGGATAAAGCATCCGTCACTCTCGTTCTTATATATACGTGTCAAAAAGTGACGGATGTTTTATCCACATTTTGTCACGTGATAAACACAGCTATATTAGGCCCCGTGAGCCGATTTAGATGTGTATGGTATCGATGGAATCCTTTCAGCATCCCGGGTGACATAAGATACTTAAACTGTTAAAATTTCATTAACAACAATGGCACAATTTCAATTATGAGCATAGGTATATCGACGACAACATAAAAAACGCAGTCGGGTTTTTAAAGCTTGCTTTTCCATTAGTTATTACAGAACTGTTTTAATGGGATAGATATAAACATGTGTTTAGTTCAGGATATATCTTTGGCCGTCTGTTATCTACTTTGAGATCTTTTTGTCTGCCTTAAGAGTTACCGGACCTAACCTTGACCTTAACCTTTCAAACTGTGCTGTTTGAAGAACGAGGGCAGTTTTAGGATTTTCTTTTGTTTGATATTAACAAAAAGATCTTAGTGAAGATTACTCGTACTGGCGGCCAATGCATATTTCTGAACTATACATACAGGGTGACTGGTAACTCGACCTATTCCTTAAAAGGGGTTACACTCTCATTTGCAATAATTTTGTCCCAGTTAACTGGGGGTCTAATGTCACTGGTTTCAGAGTTATTTAACTTCTTAGGTACCTATTTTTAAAAAATTCCGTCTTTTGATCTAAAACTGTCGATTGTGAAAAAACTACTTCACTCTGGGAACTAAAATTGTATTTTTCTAATAGCTGATAAATGAGCAAATGCTTCAAACAAAAAACTTCGCAAAGATTCCAAAAACCTCAGAAATAAAAAGTTCTTAAATCACAAGTCGGTTTTTTTTTTTGAAAATTTACTTTCTGTCGAAGAGGATTACTCCAAAAAAATGAACAACACTTGGATTACGGAAAAAACTTCCTCAATTCATAAGCTTTTCAAAAAGGTGCAAATGTTGTCCACTTTAAAACAGGTTTTAAAAATTAAGCTGATTAAACGAGTAGAAGGCGCGATGTTAATTTAATTTGGAAAGAGCTCATTACATTACACACAACATTACATTCGTGGTGTTTTGGTTCAAGCTAATGTGTCTTGTGTGTTTGAACCACGGGATCTTAGTTGCTCGGATGGTAAGCGGCAGTAAGTCTCCTGTGGAATGCAACGCGTTTCAGCACTTTTGGCTTCCTCGCACCTCAGTCACACGATACGGAGCGCAAGTGCTGCTGCTGAAGGTGCTGCAAGGTTCAGTCACTCCAAATAGTCATCCAGGTACTAATAATAATAATAACGAAGAGCTAAATGTGACATTTGATGGGTTTTTTTTACAATTTAGGTAGCAGGTTTTTAAAATAGCCGCATGTCCAATTTTAAGGTAATCTTGTGATGTGCGACGAGACGAATTCTATGAATGGTTTCGGCGCCCGCTTCTTAACGCCGCCGTATAGTAAACCCGTTTTAGTTAAACTTCAGTTATTTGACAGCGAAATACATTAATCATTAAATGAAAAAAATTACATAATTAATCTTTTATGCAGTCAAAAATACGGCCAAGTTTGAATCTGCAAATGTTTCAAACCTCAAGAAACTTCGCGTGGTTACGAAGAGACCGAAAGGTGGTGTTTTTTAAAGCAGCGTCTACAAACTTCTTGGTAACTTGGACATCATACTGCAAAACTTTTTGCAACATTTTCGGAACTTTTCGTTTTTCTTCGGTTACACCCAACTGTAAAAAAAATTGCATGTAATGTGATGTGACTAGCCTGACTAGAAAATTGATATATTATATGTTGCAAAAGGTCAGGAAAAACTAAAAGTAACAATAGTCTGAAATACAGGGTGTTCGGCAGAAGGTTGGACAAACTTCAGGGACTAACTCTGTAGGTCATACTCATCAACCTTTATTATGGAACCAACATCCAACTCGCGAAAAAAAAAACAGCTGTTCCATACAAACTTTGAGAGCTAAACAGCCGAAATGTATGGAACAGCTGTTTTTTTTTCGCGATTTGGATGTTGGTCCCATCATAAAACTTGATGAGTATGACCTACAGAGTTAGTCCCTTAAGTTTGTCCAACCTTCTGCCGAACACCCTGTATATCTAAAAAGAAAGCACATATAACGAACTTAAAAGGAAAAGTATTACGACTACGTAGAGTTGGTTGGGGTCTGAGATACAGGCGGCTCATGGGCGGTTAAATCTACTATAAATCATCTAAGACGGCAGACTAAATAACTTTAGATGGAAAATTAGTATAGTTGGTTTTTTGAGATAGTGTTCTGAGTTTGTAATAACGGCATTGGAGCCCTATTAATGCTCTTATCCGGTTTTTCGATGTGTTATTGTTATTGACGACGAGACGCGTTGACGTAGTTGGTAGTGACCCTGCCTACGAAGCTAGCGGTCCGGGGTTCAAATCCCGGTGAGTGCAGATATTTGTGTGATGAGCGCGAATATTTGTTCCTGCGTCTTGGATGTTTTCTATGTATTTAAGTATATATTTCTCTATATAAGTATGTATATCGTTGTCTTGGACCCATAGTATAAGCCTAGAGCTTAGTTTGGGTCTAGGTCAATTGGTGTGACATTGTGCCCAGCTATTAATATGTACAGGCCTCTTAGATGAAAGTAAAATAGCGGAAGATAGGTAACTAAAGCCCGCTTTACATTTGGCTAAATTCAGTGTGCTGAATGAAAAAGACTCTAAAAAAAGACAAGTGTAAAGGCAGTTAGCATGTTAGTCGAGAGGACGCGCTTATCCCCTCCACGCAGCCTGTCTAAATTTAGCACACTGAATTTAGCCAAATGTAAAGCGGGCTTAACCTTCAGGACACGAAAGTAATAAATCAGGTCCAGTGGACCTAATTCACTCAATCGCAATCCGAGTGCCATTCACGTCACACGAGGGCGTGTCAAGATACCTTTATGATTTTAGGGAAAATAAAGGTACGAGTACGACAATGCCTTCGTGTGTTAAAATGTTTGTACAACCCATTTAAGAAGAAAAAACCAATTACACAGCATTACTTTTCACTCGTATGTACATGTTTGTTATTAAATGTCTCGATTTATTTTATTTTGTTCGCGCAAGCGTTCGCCATTTTGCAGAACGGGACAGAAATATAGGATACGTGCGATAAGTAAGGTGTACTCTGCAGTTTGATTTCACAGTTGCGTCAGCCAAAAATATCAAAGAAAAATACAAAAATATCAAGAAAAAGTACAAAAAATAAATGAAATATTATATGCATTTTTTTGTACTTTTTTGTATCAAAGGGAGAAATAATGGAAAAGGGTCGAATCTTAAGTACCTACCCGAAACCGACCTGCATGCATTACTCGAAGTATGAATGTGGAAGAAGCGAAAGAGATTTGTCAGGATCGTAGCAGGTAGAAAGAAGTGGTCTCTGCCTACGCCTCTAGGAAACAGGCGTGATTTAATGTATGTATGTATGTATTATTTCATTATCTAATATCTATTTTTTGAAACAATATTACTGTAACATCAACAAAATCACGGAATTTGCTAACCTAATGTAGGGTTACCAACTCCAATTTTTTTTTACCCCTATAACTTATGTTAAAAACCCCTAAAACTAAACTAGTTTTTCGGAAAATCTCCTAAATTAAAATATAATAAAACAAATCACAGTAGCGTAAATCGGAACGTTCGGTCGAGTGTTTCTTTCTCAGTCGCACTTACGAGTTCGACCAATAGAGAGTGGGATACACTATGGTATCGAGAACGTTCCATTTCCATTAATAATTTAGTTTCTCACATCGTAAACACGTTTTCCTATATCACACAAATATGAAATGGAAAAATTCCTAAATATACCCCTAAAAATATTGAGACCCTAAAAAAATCCCATGCTCCTTATTTCCCCCCTAAATTTAGGGGTAAAACCCCTAAGTTGGCACCCCTGAACCTAATGTTAAGTAGTTCAATAGTTAGTAGGTATTTTCCTAAGGTATTTTGTACGTGTTTAAATAAATAAAACTGCCGAACTGTTGTAATTTGTTATTAAGTAGCTACAATTTTACTGTTTACTCGTATAGGTACATACCTATAATAATAAGAATTTGAAAACATTCATTACTATTAATAAGTAGGTACTACATAAGATTTAAATTGTTATAGAAATAAATAAACCGAACAGATTCAGAACACATACTTTTCTTTTTTAACCCTACTAAGCGGCGATAAGTCATTTGGTTAAATGACCTCGCCGAATGTTGCCGAACGTTACTGAGTAACTGTCTACACAAGTCAGAGCAGCAGGAGTTCGTCTTGCTCGCGCGCCACCTATTTGCGTCTTTGTCTCTCTCTCTGCTGACATCTTATATTAAATTTGTTTGTGTGAGTAAATGTATTTGTGGTAGTATCACATCCACTATTCGAGTACGGAATATTATGAACGTCACTTATCTTCCGCTATTTTACTTTCATCTAAGATAGGCCTCGTACCAAATATTGAAAAACGAAACATTGTTGTCCGTCAGTCCGTTTATCTCCCTTTTGATCGAGTTACCTTAAACGCAAGATGCCAATGAAGGCGTTATACCTAAACATGAGATTTGCCTAAAAAGCTGTTTGCCCTAAACGAGGGATGCCTATGAAGCAGCATGCCTGAAATGTAAAATTGACTAAGAAGCAGATTGCCTAAAGTCGATGCCTACAAATCAGGATGCCTAAATGGTTAAATGCCTACAAAGCAGGATGCCTAAATGGTCAAATGTCTACAAAGCAGGATGCCTAAGTGGTTAAATGCCTACAAAGCAAATAACGCCAAAGCTGCCCCCTTCCTACCGCCAAGCTAGAAGTGCGATAGCTCTTAGACGGTGCTTCGGGTTTGTACTTGTCTCTCATTCGCTCTTATTAAGTGCGAGTGAGAGAGAAGTACAAACCTGAAGCGTGTTCTAAGTGCTCACAGAGCTCACAGACTACTCAGAGTACTTTTTAATAATTTTATTAATTATTACAAAATACATTTATAGATTTTTGCAGTGTTACGTACGAGTGCTTTTATTAGCGGTAAAGAGCCAGAAAAACATATATATAGGTTCACGACTTAGGAGTCAGCCCGGCATAATATTATAAAGTAAATAGGTATCTAGTAGATTTTACCCGAGACTTCACCCGCGTTACTTTTGCGACTTGTTTGTAACTAACTGACGACCGTCGCACTCCAGTAAAAATCGTAAAATATCCTCCGGGACAAGTTTCATAAAAAAATATAATTAAGTCTCATGTTATTACTTTTCTATAGAGATTATAGGATTTTATGAAACTAATAGGTTTCAATGAAATAAGTAGGCCCGCAGTGGCCGTTATTCTCTTCTTCGCTAACAATATTCCAGTCTATGCACATATGAAACTTACCGCTTCTCAGTCATCTTGTATTTCAGGCAATCTGCTGCTTAGTCAATTTTACATTTCAGGCATGCTGCTTCTTCGGTATCTCTCGTTTAGGGCAATCAGCATTTTTAGTCATCTTGTATTTCAGGCAAACTGCTTTACAGGTAATTTAAACTTAGGCAATCTGCTTCTTAGTCAATTTTACATTTCAGGCATGCTGCTTCATAGGCATCCCTAGTTTAGGACAAACAGCTTTTTAGGCAAATCTCATGTTTAGGTATAACGCCTTCATTGGCATCTTGCGTTTAAGGTAACTCGATCAAGAGGGGTTTATCCCCCTAAAGATTAAAACCGGTCAAGTGCGAGTCGGACTCGCGGACCGAGGGTTCCGTACATACATACATATATACCGTCAACTGCTGCAACTTTGCCAACTAGCTACAACATTACCCGTTTCCTAAAAATTTGATTTTCTACCAAAGCGTTATATTTTTTTTACTACTATTAATGGGAGAAATAAGATCATATACCTGGCAAAACATTTCAAAAAAAAAAACGGTGGCAGCACTGATAGTTTTGAACTCAGCCGATGTCAAAGCTTGTAAAACGGACATGTGTTTTTTCGGTGTCTCCAAAACTTTTGTTATTACTCAGAAAACAAATAACATAGCTACTTGGTGAATGATCACATGGTTAGTAATAATGGTCTTTTTGTTAAGTACTTCACGTACTTTTACTTGTAAATGTAATGATTTACAGCTAATACGAGGATGGGTAACGTTGCAAAGTGTTTCTTAGAACATACATGCTACAAGTTTGCCTAGGGCTAGGGTTGACACTATTTACTCGATTACGAAAAAAAAAGATTGATGACGCGTGCGGGTCTTAATATGCGGATATTTGTGTGTTGAATAATGGTTTTTATTAGTCATACCTACGTAATTATCAAATTGCGTTATATTTTAGTTAGTTTGCTATAAATGAACCGATATGCAATAGGTTTTTTTTTTATAATACTGTACTGATTTTATTTCATTAATACGTATAATTGCATTTTTATTAAAATTTCATAGAAATACTATTGTTTTTTTTCATTATTTGTCTCTTAATCATTCGTCAATTTAAATGCCAGTAAAGTACCTAGGTACTCTGAACTATTTTGTTTTTCTGTTTGGGACAACCCTAACTATGCTTAAAAATGTGTATGGAGAAAAACGGGAATGCTATGGGACACGCTACAACATTGCCTACCAGATAGAAAAAATATACTATATGTTCGGAAAAAGGTCTGACAAACTTCAGGGACTAACTCTGTAGGTCATTCTCATCAACTTTTATTATGGGACCAACATCCAAATCGCGAAAAAAAAAACAGCTGTTCCATACATTTCGGCTCTTTAGCTCTCAAAGTTTGTATGGAACAGCTGTTTTTTTTTTCGCGATTTGGATGTTGGTCCCATAATAAAAGTTGATGAGAATGACCTACAGAGTTAGTCCCTGAAGTTTGTCAGACCTTTTTCCGAACACCTTGTATACATGGTAGTTTGGTGATTTCTAATGACATCCCGGCATAGATATAACAGTAATGAATTTAAGAATTGGTCCCTTTTATAGATACTGCATTTAATATCTCAGATAATCCGCTAGGCAAAGTTGACGTTTTTGGCTACAACTTTACCTGCAACTTAGACAGTTTCTACAAGCCAATTTATATCGATTTGGAGCATTTCGTACTGAAATTCGTATGTCTTATGATCTAAAATAGCTTAGCAATGCAAAAAAGAGAATAGATAACGTACAATTTTAGAGTTATTTAAAAAAAAACATGAATTTCCGTGCAATGTTACATTGCAGCAGTTGACGGTACATAAACTAACACATTCGTTTTCAGAGTGGGGTGGGCAGATCTACAGAATTACCTACAACTTGTTGATAATTCTGTAACCATATTTTGCAGTCTTTATTCCCTTATGCCCGGTTCCTATATTCAAGAAACGAATCGTTTTCCTTACGTCTCGTTAAAATTTGACATTTGCTACGTACAAAATGTGTCAAAATTTTAACGAGACGTAAGGAAAACGATTCGTTTCTTGAATATAGGAACCGGGCATTAGTCGCCTCTTACGCCATCTACGGGAAGACATGGAGTAGCACTATTCTAACCCGGCAAACCACGGGCAAAAGACGGTTCCGTATTTATTAAGATAATATGGTTGGGAAACGAAAAAGAAAATATACTCATTTTGTTATCTTTATTCAATAAGCTCCATTTTGACTAACCTAAATTTTAATTCGGATTTTAAGTTTTTTGATAAATTTGACAACTTCATTTTAAAAAGTAAGGGGGGAACGGTCATTTTTTGTAAATTTTTAGCTATAAATCAAAAAGTACCTACGTCACGGTAAATTATAAAAAAAATGTTTGGAAATGTGAAGACAGCCCTTTCACATGACACCCCGTTACCTATAATCAAATTAGGTACTTTCATTTTTTTCAACCTCCCATTCTAGGCTTGTATCATTCCTAGCCAATAGTTCTTGCATTGTAACTTGGTGCCTGGAAAGTCCCCACTATCGAAAAAAGTAAGGTGGTACTTTAGGTGTGCCTTAAATATTGTAGGCGTAAAATATTTCATTCTAATTATTTTAGATTTTTGAAATTATTACAGTACCATTAGACTAATGATATGCGAAGAGATGGGTAACTCAGGAAAGATAAATAAAAAAGATTTGAATCAATTAGATTCCAGCAATCACTCTTTGTATCCGTTTAAATTCGAATGTATCACTGTATCATGTATCTTCACTCAATGATTTTAAAACTAAAAACGTCACGTGTTTAATATTTATTTCATCAATCATGATGACAAATGACCAAATTGTTAATACGCAGAACCATTTGCCTAATATATCAGATATTATTACCAAGCATAATAACTGAAACAGCAATATATATATCATTCACTTATTGATTGGATAGAGTTGAATTTAGCTAGCACTGTGCAATGTGCGTTTGCGTGAGCGTGAGTTACTGATACATAAGGATATAAAGATACAAAAGAAAGAGTGATTCATATCCCAGTGATCAAAAGATACATAAGTATCAATCTTTTCTTTTTAGTGATAGTTTTGTCACGGACCTAAAAAAAATACGGACGTAACGTTGCACTAAAAAGGTGTGAAGTATGCAAGGTACACCATTTCGTTCCGTCATACACGATCTACCGTCTCACAGATGCACTAGGTACACCAACCCGCCGCCATTACGCGTCGACCCACAGCACGAGTGACATTTAATTTTACGCCAAATAAAATGCCGACTTGCGAAGTAAAAACGTTTAAAAACTACCGTAGTTAATATAAAAAGCAACACGGTACCACCTATCACGTGTAAGTTATGATTATTCGTGTTATTTTTCAAAAATATGCGTTTATGAAAAATAACACGAATTATCATAACGACGCAAGGGCATTTAAAAAACCATTCCCGACGAACGCGTCAGCGATGGTTTTTTAAATGCTTCCTCTGTGAAAACTACGATATTGTACGAACATTTTTTATACACCATTTTGAACCTTATTTAATCAGCTAACGAATTGAGTAATAGCAATACAATGGTCAATTAGTTCTTGTTTGGTTGTCAATTTTGGTAAGTCAAATTAGTATAGAATCGTATGATATGTAAGTACAAAGGCAATAATACAAGGTGACTCATAAGTCGTGAACAAACTTATCATCGGGGTGTTTTACCCACAAATATGAACAACTTTCACTATGGGACCAACTCTGAAATCACTATAAAAAAATCAGCTGTTTCATACATTTTGGTCGCGGACGTATTGAACTTTTCTATGAAACAGGTGATTTTTTTTTCGAGATTTCAGAGTTGGTCCCATAGTGAAAGTTGTTCATATTTGTGGGTAGAACACTCTAGTGATAAGTTTGTTCACGACTTATGTGTCACCTTGTATATTAGTGGCCGGTACCAAAAAATACATGTAACTATTTCTTTTTAGAATTTAATAATGAACATTGTCCTTGACACTTTTTTTCGGGACAAATTTCAGAGTGGGGGCGGGGGTGAAGGGGGAGGTGGGGAGAGTAGTGAAATTTAAACACCACACCCAAATGTGTCATGGCTCATGGCACACAAGTTATAAAACTTTATTAATTTGTTTGATTTTTCCATACATTGAATACATAGAATTAGGTACTGTATTAGTAGTTGAATTCTAAAAGTTAGGTACGATGGCGAGGAACTGCGATAATTATCGAATAGTAGGGGCGGTAACGACCATAGGTCAAAATTAAAGATGAATTCACTTGGCACAGATGAATCTTAGGACAAACTGAGCTGATTTAGCCCGGTAGCCATCAGGGACCTGTTTTATAAAGCTACAAATTACAATTTTACGGTTACAAGTTTCCATTTGACACAACCTCGACCAATGACGACCGGCCATTTGAGCAGTTTTGCAAGTTTAGACCTGTAAAATTGTAACTTGTAGCTTTTGGTCTAAGATCCTAAGATCCGACGATTTGCACCGGGCTGCTTATTCGATCAAAAGTATTTTATATCAAATTTGATACGCTAAATAATATGTGGCGAATAGGTTGCCTGAAAAATTTCAGTCCAGTACATATATCATTAAAAAAAATATTAAAAATGAACTTTTTTTTTTAAATGCAAATACTTGTTTAATAGACAAATTACATACTAATCGAAAGTATGAAGCCTATAGAATATGCAAACGTTCGGTTTAGTGCAAATTATTAGTAACGACTTACCTGTTTATACCTGCCTATCCAATAGGTTGACGGGAAAAAAATAGTCAACCTAACGTTTGCAAGTTCTATAGGCATGAACTTGCTTTCGATTGGTATATAATTTGTCTATTAAACAAGCAATTGCATTTTTTTAGTTAATTTTTAATTTTTTAATTATTTATATACTGGACTGAAATTTTTCAGGCAACCTATTCGCCAAATATTATTTAGCGTATCAAATTTGATATAAAATACTTTTGATCGAATAAGCAGCTCGGTGCAAATCGTCTCCTATCCGGATCTCCTACTATTTATAAAACGTGCCCCAGCCACCCCCTGGTTGTATTCAAAGTTACACGCGCTTGAGATAAAAAATTATATCGGCTTCATTTTACCTATCACCTCGAGTGTGGTGTCATTTTCTGATAAACCATAGATGTGGCTTTCAGTTTAGATATAATAATTACACTCCTTCATATAAATTTATTTAGATACATAAAGAAGTTTCACAACATCAGCTTATGTTTTTTGTTTCAACACACAATATTTTATAATATATGTACAACTCTAACCTTAAGTGTACCTATGTTAACATAAGCAACCTCCTGATGCACGCACCACCCGAACACCTAAGGGGTGTTGGCGGGACGGGGGATGTGGAATCCTGCGGCCTCCTAAACGGGAGAATGATTTTCTCTCCCGGCCCTTCAGCACTGGCTGGGGTAAGGCTCCGCTCGCGATTCACCGGTCCCTCGTCAAACTGACACCTGCCCCTCCCCCCTTAATTATAGCAGATGTTTAGGCTAAATTGCAATGGAAGAGGTCACAAAAGAGGGCAGCGCAAGGAGACAACCGCAAAAAATAGTATCTCCAGGCAAAAGACCAAGCCTCAAAAAAGGGTAGCCTCGCCCCACCCATAAAGATGGTGTCCACAGCCACACAAGCGGTCCAAAAAAGATCTCCGACCAACCTACTCCTCCTACAGTCCTACTGAAGTCTGCTTTTGGATAAAATATTGTAGGACGCCGACTTCAGTTGGACTGACCTATTCATTTTAAAAGAAGTAATTTTTTGCTTTTTGAAGGTGGTTGTTTTGTTTTTTTTTATGTCTCCACAGGTCATTCAGTACTGTGCCATAACATAACACGATTATACTTTAAGATTTTTGTTTTTACGGTGCCACATCGCGGGAGAGTGCGCCAACAACTTTAGTTACGCGGACGACATGGCTCTGCTGAGCCCCTCTGTGAACGGTATGAATAGGCTACTGGATATTTGTCACCGGTATGCGGTTTCACATGGACTGAAATATAATGTTAAGAAAACTAAAGTAATGGTATTTAGGTATGGTAAGGGACCAGATTGTATCCCACCCAGAACAGAAAAAACAGTAGAAGTGTCAAGTGGGCGTGTAACGTGTGGCATAGTTATGCGGAGTTCCGCATAACCTACCATACTTTTGCCGCGATCGCGTATTTCGATAATTTGATATTTCGATATTTTTAAAAAAGGAAATAAATCCAGAAGCATGCCTTATTGTTTTATTTTGGAGTGTAAAAAAGATAGCCGCACCAAAAACATTTTCCATGGTGGCGTGTTGTTTTTATGACAGTTTGAGTATTGGCGACAACAGGTCTGATACTAAGCGAAGCTCATGCCACTTCCACTGTTTTTTCTATTCCGTGGTATCCCACCTGTTGTACTGGATCGAGCGGAATTAGAGTTAGTGACTTCATTCAAATACCTAGGTCACATTATCACGGACAAATTAAGAGATGATGAAGATCTCGAGAGACAGCGTCGGTCGCTCGATATCAGTAAAGAGTAACATGTTAGCGCGCCGATTTTCATATTGTTCAGACCAGGGATTGTAAAACCGGTTAAATTGAATACCTGTATATAAATTGTCAACGATTACCGCTAAAAAAACAAAACCAATATTCGAATTAGAGGTAATGTTGTCATTCCGCTTTTGTCTTTTTCACTATGTATGCACTATTTACAGTATTCTTTACCTCTATTTAATACCGGTATTCGTTGCTCTTGATAGATAAGGTGTCAAGTAGACATTATGACTGAAGCACAACAAATAGGTGTAACGTAACTCAATAGCATTAGTGGCTAACACTGGCTGAAATGTCTGCTAGATACTGAAAAAATAAATTGATTTGCGACGTATTTCAAATTGTCAATTTGTTTATTCGCCTTTCTGTAATAATTTAATAAAGTAGCAAAAAGCCACACGAAAAAGAAAGGTTTCGTATTTATAGAATAATATCTAAAATGGGCCGCGGACGGAAAAGAAAAAGTGCAGCTTACCGGTATTTTGATATCGACGATAACCAAAATGAGTCCACCTGCTTAATTGAAGGCTTTGAGTAATTATGTATACTACATAGAGTGGACGCCTCAACTTGATGTGACTTTGCACACGTAATTTAACTGCATTTTCTTTAATCACGCTTAATTTAATTATTTTTCTATCAATTTTAATGCATGTCGACGCGTCATTTGGCCGCCATGTTTCGTTGAAACCAAAGAGTAACAAAATAAGTCTACGCAGACCTGACAAGATCGACGTGCAATGTTAATACAGATAATCAAGTTAAATAAGTTTAGTTTTAACTTTTAATTGTATTAAATTTTGAAGTTCCCTATCAGACATATAATTATATATAATACTTTTTGCCGACTACGAAATTAATGGTTGAAGTTGTTAAAAATATTAACACAAAGTATCGAAGGGAAGAAAAAACCTTCAGCTCATACACGCATATATGTTCCGTGCATTTTAAAGAAGACCAATAATATACCACAAAAACAGGACGAGTCTACCTTGAGAAATATGCATAATATGCAGTACCATGTCACCAATCTTGAAATTTACTAAACGTCAGAAACTGACAAAACTTATATTGTGTGAAGGAAATTAAATATGATGTAGCAGTTTAAATTATTTTATTTTATTATATCTGCACCCATGACATAAAACCTCTATAATGACTTCTAACTATTATTCCCATTGTACACCGTGAATTACCATCGTGTATGTAGAACAAACTGTAAGTCGCCTCTGTTGCGCGCTCACTTTATCTATAAGAAAACGAACACCCCCGCACACACCGCGCGCATGCCCCTCCGTCGTCAAGTTACTCCGTGTCTTTTGTTTGAAATGTCTGTTCTAGTGTAACGTAATAATTCAATGATTGAAGGATGCGGAAAAAAAAAAGTAAGTTTTGTCTTTCTGTTGGCAAATTCGTTTATTGAACTTATAGAAAATGTCCAGGGCCCAATAACCAAATATATTTTAAACTGTATTAGTTATGTTTTCAGGGGCATCATGGAACGAATCTTCTATCACATCTGAAAGTCTCTCATCACAGTCAATATTTAATTGCGAAACAAATAAATGATGAGGCATCAACTAGCAATTGAATGGAAGTGACTTTTTAAAAGATACAATTATTTCGGTTCTCCACAAATACCAAATCAACATAGAAAACCTGTATTCTATTACAACGGACAATGGAGCAAACATGATCAAAATGGTAAAACTTTTAAACGAACACGTAACAGAAGCACAGAAAGAGGTTGAAGAGTCACAAGATCATGAGGATTTAGCAGACAATTTAGGTGCTTTCTCGCTAGTTAACGAAGAAACCTCTGTAGGACCGATTTCCATTTCTGCAGTAAGGTGTGCAGCTCATACTCTGCAGCTAGCAATCCACGATGCTATTAACAGCGATAATGAATGCAAAAAATCTTATCTCATGTGCGATCGTGTGTTCGTAATTTAAGGAGACCGTCTGTGATGCCGTTTTTGGCCAAAAAGCCAATTCTAGATTGTCCAACCAGATGGGATTCAACCTATAATATGATACAAAACCTTATAGAGCTGAAAGATTACATCTTGCCTGAGACAAGTAACACGGTAGGAAGTTACTTTACTAGTGACGAGAGGACTTTAATTTACGATATTGAAAAATCACTGAAACCGTCCAAAATTCCGTCAAAAAAATTACAGGAGAAGCAACTAACGTTCGGCGACTTTTGGTATCACTGGACAAAGTGCCAGTTACTAACTAAAAATATATCAACATTTTCGGAAAAAATTGTGAAAGCGATGGAAAGAAGACAAGAAAAACTGTTCGAGAGCGATTCCTTTTTAAGTGCAATATTTCTGGACCCAAGATACAATTCAATTCTGACATCATCGCAAATGGATATGGCCATCAGCCATCTGAGATCCACGTGGCTGACGTGGCAAAAGCTTCAACGTTTTCAAGCCACTCCATCACATTCTGCTTCGGAGGCCTTTACAACTTACTCCGTGAACAATTCTACGAGTGATGTTGACAATGTGATAGAGAACATGTTACGACTAGCCGAAGAACAAAAGAATAACAATTTGGACTACTTAGTTCACGAATACAGCATTAATATTGAGCAGATATTAAGAGATTTTATTGGATTTCCCCGTGTTAAATCAACGACTGGAGTGTTAGAGTTTTGGAAATCTATCAAATCGACTCAGCCCCAACTATACTGCTTAGCAATCACCGCTTTAGCGTCTCCAGCTACACAAGTCAGCGTTGAAAGAATGTTTTCTTCGCTGAAATATGTGTTGTCGTGCCTGCGATGCAGGCTTAATGATGATGTCATCGAAGACATACTTATCATAAGGAACAGTAAAGTGTAATTATTTTATATACATTAACGCTCTGCCTTCTTCCCACATTGTCGCTTTATACAGGGTGTCCCAGAAACCGACGTCAACCTGTCTAGAGCTGATAGAGCAGCTAAAAAGCTATCGATTTAACCCCTATGTATATTCAGCAATTTTTGCTAGTTTCGGAGATATTGATCATTTAAATCTGAATTTTTGTAATTTTCCCTTATGTCCATATCACGAAAAATCATCAATTTCATGTTTTATTTCATTAGTTTTTTCAGTGATATCTTACATTATTAGAATCATTACGAATCAGCAAAGTTTTTAAACCTAGTTACACTGGGGACACCTAGTATGGAGAAACAAACTTTTATATACTAAACAAAAAAACGGGCAACTAGGTTTAAAAACTTCGCTGATTCGTAATGATTCTATGAAATATAAACGTGAAATTAATGATTTTTCGTGACATGGACATAAGGGAACATTACGAAATTTCAGATTTAAATGATCAATATCTCCGAAACTAGCAAAAATCGCTGAATACAGGGTGTTTTTTTGGTCGACAACTTCCAAAACAGGAGAGATAGTTTAATTAATGCTGAATCCGAATATCACATTAAAAAATTAAAAAGCCTTAGTAGGTCAGAGAAATCGCATTTTCAATTTTTCCCATTATTTCACTTAATTGTGGTTACCATGCGACGTGTTTACCGAAGACTAATGACGTAATCACCGTGCACAATGTTATGATTCATCTTTCCCTTCATACTTGTTACAGGCTTAGGACCGTCAAAGATTACAAAATGTAGATTATTGTTGTAAAAATCGTTCTGAAATAGCATTTAACTACAGAATAACGGTATGGATTACAAAACCGCAAGTTGTCTATGGCGTATTTAAAAAGGGGAATCAGCTTTGCACAACGATTGTTAAACATTTACAAAATTTAAATTTTTACATTAGGTCACTTTTAATAAATGTTCGAAGTGACAGCCGCTTTCCAAGATGCACATTAATGCACAATGTAGCTCGTCGTCGCAAATTAGTATTTAAACTGCTTAAGACTAAGAGAGTACTCGCCCGTGGATGTTCTTCGAAGTAATCGAGAATAGCCTGCTGCTGCAAGCCCACTTTGGCCTCTTCCTTGAGCATGGCGTGGCGTTTCAAAAGTGCCCCACACGTAACGGTTGCTAGCGATAGACCATACAGTGTAACACGTAATGGCATGCCGATTAGGAAATCGTTCAGTCCAAATTATAACGGTGTCAGCAATGTTTTGACCACTCACAAAGTAAATGTTTACAACATCAAACATGTCCCGATTGTCAAGAAGTAAATTTTCTTGCCGAGACATTTTTTGTATCAATTAAGTGATTTAACACTTCACTTAACAAGCACTCGCTTCAAAACAAACACGGTACTGACGTCGCTTGCGCATAGTTTTGTGAGGGTAGTCTCAAACAATAACAATCGTGACGATAAGCGGCCTACCCCCTTCGTAGCTACAGAAACGAGAGACCATGATTTATAAAGTAGCGAGGATATTCTTTCGACAATTCATGAAAAAAAACGAAAGAATCATGAATATAGTAACCCCTATTGTGGAAGTTGCTGACCAAAAAAACACCCTGTATAATTATATAGGAGTTAAATCGATAGCTTTTTAGCTGTTCTGGCAGCCCTAGACGGGTTGACGTCGGTTTCTGGGGCACCCTGTATAATGTCTACTTCTCTTTAACGTAACCGTTTTTATTTAAAAAAGGAAATACTTTTAAGCTGCTTGTCAATTTTAATGTCATTGAGATTTAAGTATTAAACAGACATCTAATATTGTAAAAAATTGCCTATTTATTTGACGTTGAAGAATTTCGACAGTTAAGTACGGAGCTGAATGCGAAGATAGAAATTATTAAGGCTAGACGTGGTAATAATAATCCTATAGTACCAAATTTCCTTCTTGGCTTGATACATTTTAGAGAGAGATGTTTAAGAGTTCTTCTAAAACAAACCCATTTCTTAAACTTTAACGATTGCTGGGAAGAAGTCATGGTGGTGTTTCGGAAATATCGACATGATGATGAATTTAATAATGTTAATGATGATTGCTTATGTCCAAGGCAACAACCATCAGCGTTACACAAAATGTTGACAGGATGTTGACAGGAGGAACTAAACAAACTTTTGATCAATTTTGGGTTGAAGTTGTAAATGTCAACGATAAATATAAGTTAACTAGAGGACGCCCGCGACTTCGTACGCGTAGAATTAGTTTCCCGCTACTCCCCCCATTTCTTCCCGTTGGGGGTCGATTTACGGAAAATCCTTTCTTAGTGCTCACTTACATCATGAAAGGAACCCCTGTACCAAATTTCAAGTTTCTAGGTACAGTAGTTTGGGCTGTGCGTTGATATGTCAGTCAGTCAGTTTTGCCTTTTATATATATAGATAGATAATATTTCTGTTCTATGATTCAGTCGTTTTATTTTCGTAGTTAGCTTGTACGTCGAAATCAAAAATATGTTTACACTTTAGTACTTTGTCTAATTAACGTCATGTTCGAACTACCATATATAAATTGCAACAGAGATAAAAGTGACAAGGTACTAAAGCGTAAACATATTTTTGACTTCGACTGTAATAAAATCAATATTAATAAATGCGAAAGTGTCACTATCTCTCTATTACTCTTTCACGGCTACGCCGCTGAACCGATTTAGAAGAAATCTGGTTTGAAGATGGTTTATGACCCTGGGAAGGACGTCGGATTGGATTTTCGCTATTTTGTCAGGAAACTTCCTGAACGAGCCTGAGCCTATAGAAATACTTCGGAAAATAAATTATATTTTGTCCTATGACCTCATTCGGAATCACAACAAAGTCCAAAATTCGAAGTCCGTATTGTATTGTTCGGCAGCTCTCAAAGATGAGTAGGTAGTATGTTAACAAGAAAACGAGAGGGACAGTATTATACGAACTAAAACTTAAATTTCTGTCTTGTACGTGGGCGGACTCTTTTTTTTAATTTTGCCTTTAAACAAAATATGAGAGCAAAAAAAGAAAAAAAAAAGCATTTCGTTTATCCACAAATTGGTAATATAATATTCACGAGAAAAACCACATGAAAATCTTGTATATTATAATGTATTGTGAAGCAGAACCATAAAATAATAGATGAAAGATCAAATGACACGTCAATGACGACACGATGAAAATGAAAAGGACAAACCGATCATATGATAGAATGGTAATCTTTTCGGTGATTGTCATAATTCAAAATTAGAAAACTTGCTTGTTTGGACACTGACAGGTATTACCGGTAATGGTACTAATGGTTTTATTGGTAAAGTATCAAATAGAGGTAATGTTGTCAATCGTCGAAACCGCTATTACATTTGTA
Organism: Acleris cristana; assembly: GCA_948252455.1. Lineage (NCBI taxonomy): Eukaryota > Metazoa > Arthropoda > Insecta > Lepidoptera > Tortricidae > Acleris > Acleris cristana. Next base: position 23,391,671 of record OX411772.1, on the reverse strand, counting down.
TACCGGTTTTGATTATACCGCTTATTAGAGCTTTAGTGATATAAATACCAAAATGCAACTATAACCGGTTATACCTTATTTAAAACCTGTAGTAAGAACATAGACTTATATATATTACTTCGTATGGACTGGCCTCTGGTACACAAAAACGGGCCATTAACTTGGTGCTAAATTTAAGAATCTAGCACCAAAGCGTGACAGTGACGTTTCAACCTCGCACCAAGTCGTACGTACTGGTAAAAATCAAAAATGCCTTGTTGCGTCATAAAAAAGTGCAATAATTATACCTCAAAGGTATCGAAAACCAAGAATGGAGTTTCTTTTTTCCGGTAAGCATATTAAGTAATGTATTACTCGAGTTAAACCATTTTTTCAAGCATTCTTAATATTATTCTAAATAGAGCTGTTGTTTGGTTACCCTGCCACGTTACGTAGTATGGTGACGCGTGTCTAGCGCACTCAATCAGCGCCCTTCTACTTTTGACTGGTTTACATTATACTAGCAATACCGCGCAAACATCCGCACGGTATACCCTTGTAATAGGGTCATTATTTGAGCGTTTCAACCGCCTCACTTTTGTGGACATATTTTTGAAAAATCGGGCGTATATTTTGATGCCGTTTTTGGATATTTGTTAGATGTCTGGTAAACTTAGATACCTAACCAGAAACAAAATCGAAATCTGCAGCCACTTCTACAAAAATGTGACCACGAAAGTGATTCGGAACAAACGCCCAAATAATAACCCAATACGTAACTATATGGTAGTGTCGAATATTTCTGAGTAGGTAGGTATATAAAGTTAAGTAAATAAGTATTTGTTATTATTGTTTAAGATTATATTTATTACTTACTCTAATTAACTTGTTAAATCGAGGATTAGTACCTAAATATAAATAAATAAATATATTTTTTAGACTTCCAGCAATCAAAATTTAATCTTACGCATATTTATAAAACCTAGCCTAAGCCTTTTTATCAGTTCCCCATAAAATAACCCAAACGTCTTTACAAGGTTACGTTGACCGCTCAACAACAAAGTATGTTGGAGTCTGTTTTCAATTTTGTCACGTAGTTCTATGTAGTTTGACGTAGTTTATAAGCAATATGATAGATGTTCCTACTGTTTCTTGACCAAACATATGTGACATTTTTGTTCGGAAGACCCTATCTAGTTGTTTAAATCAATGAGTAAGAATACCGGTAACGATCCCTGGTTCAGACCAAGTGAAAATTACATTGTTCAGGGCTTACTGTCAGGCGTTTTATGCAAGTCAGCTGTGGGACAGTTATACGAAACGTGCACTTAGTGCGTTAAGAGTGCAATACAACAACGCATTCCGCGTGCTGCTCGGGCTGCCCTGGCGTTGCAGCGCGTCGGGCATGTTTGCCACTAACAGGGTTGACGATTTTTTCGCGGTCATGCGTAAAAGACAGTGGTCTTTTATGCAGAGACTCGAAAGATCGAATAACGAAATCATTAGGAACACATACTCTGCTTGCTATTTTGTAATCGCATCCTCTGCTCTAAAACTTTAGCTTTTAAACAATGATTGTACCTACATTTTAATTTAATTTTTATTCTTATTTTGTTTTATTTTATTTTGACTTTAAATTTTTTATATTTTTTAAGTAATTGTAAACTTTATGGGATTAATGCCTAAATAAATAACTATTTTATTTATTTTTATTTATTTTATTTAAGACTTGATTTTTTATTCGTATAAGTAATTATCAATCAATAAACATATCATATTGTAAGTAGATTTTCAAATAAACGCTCAAATATTTTGATTTTTATTAATATGCATAGTTATTTCAATATAGCTCAAAATTAAACTAAGACAATGAAAAATGTTATTCCTTTTTTTAAAGTTTAATTATATTACACGACTGTAAATATTTACAAATAATATATAAGTTTAGTGCTCTGTCGAATAGCAGTGGATTTATAATTTGAGCAAATATGGAAAATGACTGAATAAAAATTGTACAAGCTTGCACTGCTAATGCATTTATACACATATGGAAATTGTACCGATGTGTCCGAAGCCCTGTTATCGTATCACCAGACAGGAATCCAGGGGGCAAGATTTTATGACAAGTAGGGAGTTCCTATATCGATGAACTCAATTATCGATACTTTTTCCATATACTAGTGATCGCCCCCAGCATTGCATGTATTTTTCTGTAAGTATTGTTCTGAAGACGAGTATGAAATTCACAAAGCATATTAAAAAAAAATGTTATGACCGCCACACAAATTGAAGTCATTTAGCCACCTGAAATGGATTTATCAGCACAGACGGGCACGTTTAACGTCCGAAAATTTTGAACAAATTCTGATCATTTATTTTAACATTAGTAGATGGGAAAGTAACAAAGAAAAAAAATTAGGATGAGTAAAATTTCAGAAATCGGGTTTAAAAAAGAAGAAGAGAATTGTTTTATCATTTTGTTTAATTTTTACAATTTAAACCAATTATATTTTTCTAAACAAAACTTGGAGTGATCACTAGTATATAGAACAAGCATCGATAATAATTGAGTTCATCGATATAGGAACTCGCTACTTGTCATAAAATTTTGCCCCCTGGATTCCTGCATAATTGCATATCACTAATATTAAAGCAAATCCTAAACTTTGACAAGAGGTAACAAATCATCTATATATCTGTTGTATAAATTTAATATTTGTTTCCCTTAGTTTCCGTAAGTTTTCTATAACACCTGTACACGAGGATAGAGCTGTGACGTCTTGATAAAATTTGACATAATTTGCTATGTACATTTGAGACGTCACAAATCTATCCACGGTTATGAATTTAGGAACGCACAATAAGTGATGACATTGTGCTATGTTACTACATTATTATAAAACAAGTCCGGGTACAGGGAGTCTTTGACATTCATTATGTGACACACAAACAACCCGTTTTAATTTTGTAAATTACCTGATGGGCAAAAACTATCACTAAAAATAAAAGATTGATATGTATCTTTTGATCACTGGGACATGAATGACTTTTTCTTTTGTATCTTTATATCCTTATGTATCAGTAGCTCACGCTCACGCACACGCGCATTGCACAGTGCTAGCTAAATTCAACTCTATCCAATCAATCAGTGAATGATATATATATTGCTGTTTCAGTTATTATGCTTGATCCTTACATTAGATTAGGTATCCCTCTGATATATTAGGCAAATGTTTCTGCCTATTAACAATTTGTTATGATTGATAAAATATATATTAAACACATGAAAAATATACTAGAATTTATAGTTGTAAAATCATAACACGAGTGGAGATACACTGATACAGTGGATACATTTGAATTTGAACGGATACAAAGAGTAATTTGCTGGAAACGGATTGATTCAAATCTTTTTTTTCTTTCTTTCCTGAGTTACCCATCTCTAAGCATATCATTAGGCTAACGGTAATGTAATAGTTTCAAAAACCTAAAATAATTAGAATGAAATATTTTACGCCTACAATATTTAGGGCACACCTAAAATACCACCTTACTTCTTTCATTTGTGGGGACTTTCCAGGCACCAAGCTACAATGCAAGAACTATTGGCTAGGAACATTGCACTGAATGATACAAGCCACTAACAGGTTCCCTGTCCCAATATGATTGTTTTGATATGTTCATAGATAAAATGGCTTGGCATAGATAAAAATAATGTGAACAATTTTGGATCTATCTTTACATACAGAAGTAAACATTGCATGTATGAATGATGGTAGTTTGTAGATAGAACCAACCTAAAATAACCACCAAAGTTTCCACCAAGCAATAGCAAAAAGGGAATTATTTGTTTAAACGAATCCAATTCAGGGCATTAAATTTAATTAAACTTAAAGATCGGCCAAGACCTAAGTAATGACTAGGGAACTCAAAAGAATCGTTTACATTCAATGAAACACGCATGAAAATTATTAGTGTACCAAGGTTATTAAACGATCAACAAAACGAAGTTTAGAATACGCTGACACAAAGTTTACGCAGTGACGCGTCTCCTGCATCACGTTTTGAAATAAGGTTAAGCGTTCTTTAAGGTCTGGCATGGTTGACTCATTAAATGCATAGGTAAGTATGAATAAAATGTAATAAAAAAACCATGCTAAATATCTGTGACGGTGCAAATCTTCTCCCTAGAATTATTTATCCTGTTAAGAGAGGAAACGTTGAAATATGTCTTACCATGCTGATGATTCAAAAAAATCAAGAATCCTTGAAATATTAGCGAACAATAGCAAGAAAACGAAAACAAAGTGCAAGTCCGAACCTAATACTTATGAGTATTTGACACTTGCTTGATTTCTTATAAATAAATCGAATTGTTAATAGGTATTAAAAAAGTTCACATAATACTGCTTTTCACTTCACGTATTAGCTACGAATAGGTATATATTATTATACTCTTTGCTTAAGTAGCAATTTTTTTTCTTCCCCTTGATGCCGGGGTATGGCAATCTATCTATGGGATTTGCCAATGTCTAGTATTCGATTCTTAGTTAGTCGATTGAATGACACTAATGGCCAAACCCTATATTCAAACCGCGGATAGATAGGCTTACTTCGGATAAAAATTTGACACATTTTGTAAGGGCAAATGTCAAATTTTAACCCGAAGTAAGCCTTATCTATCCGCGGTTTGAATATAGGGTTCGGCCGTTAACCTAGTTCGATAAGACTACCGGATGAGATATATATATATATATTTAGTCACGTCATAAATGGGAGAACACGAAATGGCGATGCTGCAATGCAAAAAAATCTGGCCGCTGTATAAAAAAAATAATTAAAGAAAAAATTTAAAATCCGGTTTCTAGCACAATAAGACTTCCAAGTTTCGTTTGTTCCTCGAAACAGGGGCTCTACTTTGAAATCAGTAATTCGAACTTCGGATCGCCCCGTCACTTTCTTGCGAATTAGTGACGCGTCGAGAGTAAAAGGGATATCAATAGACGAAGTTCGAATTACGGATTTCAAAGTAGAGCCTCAGAGGCCCTACTTTGAAAATCGAAGTTCGAAGTTACGTTAGCTTCATCCCCTTCTCCCGATATAGTCTCGAACGACGAGTGAAAAGGATGGAGCTAACGTAACTTCGAACTTCGATTTTCAAAGTAGGGCCTCTGTAAATTGTAATTTGTAGTTTTATAAAACAGTGGCTCGTTTCACGAAGCTACAAGATACAAATTACCAGCGGAACTCTCTTTCTAGCAAAAGGAGTTAGAAAGAGACTTCCGCTTGTAATTTGAAACGGGCCTCAGGGGCACTACTTTGAAATTCGAAGTTCGAAGTTCCGTTCTTCGATTTCACCGTTTGCTACTATGAACACCTTCGGGGCCCGTCTTCGGATTCGAAGTTCGTCGTTTGACGTTTGTTGCTTCTATTGACCTACTATGAAAATCGAACTTCGGCGGCGGTTTCGGATTTTGACACAAAGTTCTTCGGGGAGAAACGTCAAATCTCACGTTAACTAAAGTGTTATCGTTTGACCTTCGATCCATTGTTTTCATTGCGTGAGTGCGAGTGATTTTTGGTTTTATTACTGTAAAATATTATTTCCTAAGCTTTTTTTATTAAATCGAGTTAAGTTTATATTTTAGATTGAACGATGTCACGTTTTTTGCTCAACGAAGTACTCCGCAAAGTGATGCGCGTACATGACGAGTTTGGCGGCGGGTGACACTCGAGGCTTTTTGGGGAATTTGTCAACACTTTCAGATTAAATCGAGTGGTGTTAGAGGCTATTGCTAGCCAAGCTTAATAGCCGAGGCATCAACCCTACCTATTCAATCAAAAAAACCCTTAGGTACGTATTTAAAGTGTTTTAGCGATGCTTATTTTTAAGAAAATATGTTTACTTTTGGTGTTGTTATTAATGAGGTATAATGTCTACTCCTCTGGGAAACAGGCGTGATGTAATGTATGCATGTTTGTCTACCTTTTTTTTGTTCAAATATGCAGATCAATCAAGAGAGATAAAACTATTTCATTTGATTTATTACAGATTGGAGTTGCCTTAAATTTTATGGTATTGTAGATTACCAGGGCAGGGTTAGAAGAGATGATGCTGGGTGAAGAGGTGATGACTTGTTGCCTGTGTGATGTTACAAGGCCCTTTTTCTGCCCCATGTGAGGTTCCCCCAAACAAGCACAGCATTATTAAAACTGGGTAAGTACATACTATGGCTATTATATTTTTCTCATTATCATTCGCACTCATCATAATGTCATCCTAAAAGACATTATGTTTGTATGACTTTTCTATACATTGTACCTAGTTAAGTCAAAATGATTATTTTTCATTATTCATAATAATGTTTTGAGTTGCAGCGTAAGAGTTTGTGGGACCACCACTAAAACACCAATGTGTCCAAAGTCACAGCATAATCAAAATTTATAATTAATTATATATTTTATTTGTCACAGGGCAGTGGAGATGCCTTTTGGCCGAACGCATTCTGCACTACCCCCGAGATGGCTGGCACGATCTGCAGGATCACCATTGAATGCAGTATGCTGTACAATATCTGCATGCGAGCTGTAGCTGACGACGTCACGAGCTAGAGCAACATGCAGCCCCGACGTCTGTGTCTCCTCCACCGCAGAGGCGTTGCACGGGGGGTGCGAAATAGATAAATCTTAGTTTTAATTAATAGATAATTAATAGTATGTCGTCCGAGACATCTGACCATATTAAGCGAATTTTTCAAATGTTTATCCTTTGACAAAAATTATACTTACTTTATTTTAAAACTGCTGCTTATGATTCACTAAGACAACATGAATGATGAACTTCAATTTTCGGAGTACTTGTTGGTGTTTTTATTAACCATACTTTTGTTGGATGAGGGGGTTAGGCTTGTAAGGACTAGATTGCAAAACAACTATGTAAGCAAGTTGGATAACAACCAACTAAACACCTTTTTTGTACAATGCCCTAGGATGCAAAATGTCTATGTTGTAAGTAATGCCTAATTAGGCATAGCGTCAAGGTTGTTTTATTTTATTTATTTATTTATTTAAAGCTCACAAAACAAGTTACAGTCTTTGTTACATAATGCTAAAAACAGAGTTTTAAGGTCTAGACTATTACTCTAAACTATGTGTGCACAGTAAGACAAACATTCATGTTAGTTAAATAATGTTAGAAGGCATTAATTTTATTAGTACTCATATTTAAGTTTTAATTACTATCAGGTTATACAAATCAAAAATTGGTTATTGTTCTTTATAAATAATGTTTGTACAATTCTTTTGAAAGTGAGAAGCTTACAGTTAAATATATCCAAAGAAAAATGCTTGGCTGTGATTTCATTTTAAGTTAGGCACATTCTAATAATAGGATTGTAAAAAGATGTATTATTTTTAAGTATTTGTAGGTGGAATACTTTGTGCGTCAAGTTTCACGCTTTGTAGCGTGTGGTAAAGTTAAGTAAAGCAAGGAAGAACAGTCGATATGTGAGTGGAGGATATGCAGGTACATTAGCTCACTGCATTTACGACGTGCTGCTAATATCGGCAGTTGAAAATGCTCTAGTCGGCTAGCATAATGAGCTGAATTTGCGTCCAAGTCGAAGATAGCACAGAACATTTATAAAAGTTATTTGCACTCGCTTTATGCGTTCACTATGAACCTTGTAATGGTGGGACCAAATAAACGCTACATATTCAAGTATACTTCGCACTAGGGATTAATATTAAAACTTCTATGTGTCAGAATTGAGAGAGCTATGTACACCTGGATATTACATGGTCGTAGTTAATGTTAGTTGATCATCAAAGTATATACCGAGATATTTAGATAATATACTATCAAAATTTATATAAATATCACTGAGGTTATAACTGTGGCTAGGTATATTTGCTGAGTAAGAACTTAACAAAGAGAGACATGGTTTCTCAAACCAAGATCTTATGAAAGTAAGTCTTTTGTTTTCATAGTCGTTTTGCAATATAGTCCTTATAAGCCTAACCCTGGATAGGGATGTAAAGAAATTATTTCAATTGTTTCAATCTCCACTGATTCATTGATTGATTCCTGATTGGTGTTCAGTGTAGGCACGAGATAGTCAGTTATTTATTGATTTATTGATGAGAAATCTAATCATGGCCATCATAATGCTCCCAAAAAACAATGCTAGTTATGAAATATATATATACACTAGCTTTTGCCCGCGACTCCGTCCGCGTAGAAGTCATTTATCGCTGCTCCCTCGGGATCTGTCTAATTTTCCAGGATAAAAACTAGCCTATGTCCTTCCCCGGGACTCAAGCTATCTCCTTACCAAATTTCATCTAAATCGGTTCAGCGGTTTAAGCGTGAAGAGGTAACAGACAGACAGTCAGACAGACACACTTTCACATTTGTAATATTAGTATAGAAAGTATGGAATGGATAATGTTATACTAAGGGCCTGTTTCACAATCGACTAGTAAATTTATCTGCCATTTAAAGTTGGTTCTCTCCTGGTCTATTTTCAAGTGTCAGAAAGAGAGGGCTAATTTTATCTGTCAAATATGCTTTACTTGTCGATTGTGAAACAGGCGGTGAGGTACTTTTTTAGGCTTAACTATAGACAAAATATTGGAATAGTCCTCATACAATTTGTTATAGTTTTTTTTCATATTTTTATGTCGTACTTTTTCTTCTATATTTGTATTAAAGGACCATTCATGTATACTTATATTGCCAAGAGAGAGAGGGTGGATTTGTAATTTTGTTTTTGTGGAAGGTAACCACTGCACCTCTCATGATTGCAAGTAGGTAATGCTAGACTTAATCAGTAGTCTTAGTCCGTGGGTCCACAGAAAACCAGCGTGTCGCACCTCCGATAGGTCGTACGACATATAGCTGAGTGGATACCATTTTCGCAGCACTACTTTTTACACACTGTAATAATTTATAATTAAGCGAAATAAATGTTTTCTATTCTATTCTATTCTAATAGGAAGTTGTAATAATTTACAGCAAGTACTGAAAAATGAGCAGTACCATGTAGGAGGGTAATTCAATTTTGTGTTATGTGTAATAAAATAACTTTTATTATTTTTCGATTTTAATTTTATTTTCCTTGTGTTGGAGTCAATGAGCACCGCTTGTCTTGATTTTGTTAGTTCTGCGCAAATGGTTAACTTGGTGATTTTGGAATCTTCCATATCCAGCCTGGCCTGTTTGAGCAGCCAAGATCACCACCGACTGGTGCCTTATGTGAACAGATAATTACAATATTATAAAACATGTAATGGGATCAATATATTTACCTAGAAATAAACACAGCACATAATAACAGTCAGTTAATCCATGAAATACCTAAAATTATATATAAACCCCCTTGCAAAGATAATGGGCACTTTCGATTTCTACAAGTAGTTTATACTAATACATACTGTAACTAAATGAAATTTTATGCTACCACATTAGAATAATAATATTTGTAATCATTGTTTTTCTTTGTTAACAATACTTTCATTAACATAACATTTTAATCAGATGCCGTTTTTTAATTTAACAAGATGTGTTTCAACAACATCAAGTTTTAGACAATTACCATGAACTTATCATGTTTGTTGTACAGGAGCCTCCCTTAAATATTTATAACAATAGCCGCAAAATAAATACATCATCTGTGAAAATTTCAACTGTCTAAATATAATTGTTCATGAGATACCGACAGAGAGACGGACAGATGGACAGCGGAGTGTTAGAAATAGGGTCCCGTTTTTACTCTTTGGGTACGGAACCCTAAAAACCAATCCATGGATATCAAAGACATGGACAATTGTATGGTTAAAGAGTATTTATTCTGGTGGACTAAACAGAAGCACAAGGGCTAGACCCATACACTTCTGCCAAGTCATAAGAAGGTATGCTTACATGATTGGTGCTGAAATGACAGGAGCTGTAATGTTCCTAGGGTATGGATGATTGGTCATAGTCCAAGAGTGAAACTGACACTTTCTCATCCATTCTTATAGGGCAAGTTTTACCCGATGACCTCTTTTGGCGATTGGGATTGCATCATCACCCTGGAAATGAGACAATGTTGTATTGTTTTTATTTTATTGAGAATGCACCTGCATCGGCGCAGGAAAATAAAAAATAATACCATGTCGTGATATTTTACTTTCTGCCGTTGCATTGGCGACTGGACCGCACCACCGAGACTGTTTAACGTAACAGTAATTTGCTCCCACAGGGTGCGGGAGCGTACTCCTCCTTACACGCTCCTGACAAAACCACGAGCATGATCAGCATTTCAAATCGCTCGTGGGTAACAGGGGAAGAAGATGATGGTTGCTGCAATCCATAAGTACAATGTTTTCATTCAAATCTTTCGGTAAACTAGTACTAAAGTAAGTAAGCAAGAGAACCAACAAATATATCAGTTAACTAAACAATAGATACAATACAAATTTAAAAACCACCAAGTCTTGACTCAAGTTTAACTGTTTTATAATATAATATTGGGATGTTATTGGAAATTAAGTTAAATATAAAAAGAAAACTTACAAAACAAAATTTCGTTGCTTGACACATGGATATGACAGATAGATTATTTTTTACACTTAATGATACGTCAGAATATTTTTAAATATTAAAAAACAAGCGTTATTTGGAGATTTTATTTTATTTAACTATCCTTGGTACTTTGTTTGTTATTGTACAAGTAAGATATAAATTGTTAATCGGCGATTTAGGATAAAAATCTGATTACCGGTTTTTAAACGCTATGAGTGTAAACCATACTTTTTATTCATTCGTTCTTTCCCTTCAAGTTGCTCAATTCCTCTAGGATCGAAGGTGATCTATGGCTCCGAAACGTAAGTGAACAATTCGAAGTTACTTCATAGTAGCCTTCACCTTCGTCGTTCGATCGATCTGCGTTGCGGGCTTCGTTGCGAGCGTCGAATTTCAAAGTAGTGCCCCAGGCCTTCGGTCTAACTGTCAAAGTATGGGGTGTTTTATGCAATTTCTGGGGCACTACTTTGAAATTCGACGCTCGCAACGAAGCCCGCAACGCAGATCGATCGAACGACGAAGGTGAAGGCTACTATGAAGTAACTTCGAATTGTTCACTTACGTTTCGGAGCCATAGATCACCTTCGATCCTAGAGGAATTGAGCAACTTGAAGGGAAAGAACGAATGAATAAAAAGTATGGTTTACACTCATAGCGTTTAAAAACCGGTAATCAGATTTTTGTCCTAAATCGCCGATTAACAATTTATATCTTACTTGTACAATAACAAACAAAGTACCAAGGATAGTTAAATAAAATAAAATCTCCAAATAACGCTTGTTTTTTAATATTTAAAAATATTCTGACGTATCATTAAGTGTAAAAAATAATCTATCTGTCATATCCATGTGTCAAGCAACGAAATTTTGTTTTGTAAGTTTTCTTTTTATATTTAACTTAATTTCCAATAACATCCCAATATTATATTATAAAACAGTTAAACTTGAGTCAAGACTTGGTGGTTTTTAAATTTGTATTGTATCTATTGTTTAGTTAACTGATATATTTGTTGGTTCTCTTGCTTACTTACTTTAGTACTAGTTTACCGAAAGATTTGAATGAAAACATTGTACTTATGGATTGCAGCAACCATCATCTTCTTCCCCTGTTACCCACGAGCGATTTGAAATGCTGATCATGCTCGTGGTTTTGTCAGGAGCGTGTAAGGAGGAGTACGCTCCCGCACCCTGTGGGAGCAAATTACTGTTACGTTAAACAGTCTCGGTGGTGCGGTCCAGTCGCCAATGCAACGGCAGAAAGTAAAATATCACGACATGGTATTATTTTTTATTTTCCTGCGCCGATGCAGGTGCATTCTCAATAAAATAAAAACAATACAACATTGTCTCATTTCCAGGGTGATGATGCAATCCCAATCGCCAAAAGAGGTCATCGGGTAAAACTTGCCCTATAAGAATGGATGAGAAAGTGTCAGTTTCACTCTTGGACTATGACCAATCATCCATACCCTAGGAACATTACAGCTCCTGTCATTTCAGCACCAATCATGTAAGCATACCTTCTTATGACTTGGCAGAAGTGTATGGGTCTAGCCCTTGTGCTTCTGTTTAGTCCACCAGAATAAATACTCTTTAACCATACAATTGTCCATGTCTTTGATATCCATGGATTTGTTTTTAGGGTTCCGTACCCAAAGAGTAAAAACGGGACCCTATTTCTAACACTCCGCTGTCCATCTGTCCGTCTCTCTGTCGGTATCTCATGAACAATTATATTTAGACAGTTGAAATTTTCACAGATGATGTATTTATTTTGCGGCTATTGTTATAAATATTTAAGGGAGGCTCCTGTACAACAAACATGATAAGTTCATGGTAATTGTCTAAAACTTGATGTTGTTGAAACACATCTTGTTAAATTAAAAAACGGCATCTGATTAAAATGTTATGTTAATGAAAGTATTGTTAACAAAGAAAAACAATGATTACAAATATTATTATTCTAATGTGGTAGCATAAAATTTCATTTAGTTACAGTATGTATTAGTATAAACTACTTGTAGAAATCGAAAGTGCCCATTATCTTTGCAAGGGGGTTTATATATAATTTTAGGTATTTCATGGATTAACTGACTGTTATTATGTGCTGTGTTTATTTCTAGGTAAATATATTGATCCCATTACATGTTTTATAATATTGTAATTATCTGTTCACATAAGGCACCAGTCGGTGGTGATCTTGGCTGCTCAAACAGGCCAGGCTGGATATGGAAGATTCCAAAATCACCAAGTTAACCATTTGCGCAGAACTAACAAAATCAAGACAAGCGGTGCTCATTGACTCCAACACAAGGAAAATAAAATTAAAATCGAAAAATAATAAAAGTTATTTTATTACACATAACACAAAATTGAATTACCCTCCTACATGGTACTGCTCATTTTTCAGTACTTGCTGTAAATTATTACAACTTCCTATTAGAATAGAATAGAATAGAAAACATTTATTTCGCTTAATTATAAATTATTACAGTGTGTAAAAAGTAGTGCTGCGAAAATGGTATCCACTCAGCTATATGTCGTACGACCTATCGGAGGTGCGACACGCTGGTTTTCTGTGGACCCACGGACTAAGACTACTGATTAAGTCTAGCATTACCTACTTGCAATCATGAGAGGTGCAGTGGTTACCTTCCACAAAAACAAAATTACAAATCCACCCTCTCTCTCTTGGCAATATAAGTATACATGAATGGTCCTTTAATACAAATATAGAAGAAAAAGTACGACATAAAAATATGAAAAAAAACTATAACAAATTGTATGAGGACTATTCCAATATTTTGTCTATAGTTAAGCCTAAAAAAGTACCTCACCGCCTGTTTCACAATCGACAAGTAAAGCATATTTGACAGATAAAATTAGCCCTCTCTTTCTGACACTTGAAAATAGACCAGGAGAGAACCAACTTTAAATGGCAGATAAATTTACTAGTCGATTGTGAAACAGGCCCTTAGTATAACATTATCCATTCCATACTTTCTATACTAATATTACAAATGTGAAAGTGTGTCTGTCTGACTGTCTGTCTGTTACCTCTTCACGCTTAAACCGCTGAACCGATTTAGATGAAATTTGGTAAGGAGATAGCTTGAGTCCCGGGGAAGGACATAGGCTAGTTTTTATCCTGGAAAATTAGACAGATCCCGAGGGAGCAGCGATAAATGACTTCTACGCGGACGGAGTCGCGGGCAAAAGCTAGTGTATATATATATTTCATAACTAGCATTGTTTTTTGGGAGCATTATGATGGCCATGATTAGATTTCTCATCAATAAATCAATAAATAACTGACTATCTCGTGCCTACACTGAACACCAATCAGGAATCAATCAATGAATCAGTGGAGATTGAAACAATTGAAATAATTTCTTTACATCCCTATCCAGGGTTAGGCTTATAAGGACTATATTGCAAAACGACTATGAAAACAAAAGACTTACTTTCATAAGATCTTGGTTTGAGAAACCATGTCTCTCTTTGTTAAGTTCTTACTCAGCAAATATACCTAGCCACAGTTATAACCTCAGTGATATTTATATAAATTTTGATAGTATATTATCTAAATATCTCGGTATATACTTTGATGATCAACTAACATTAACTACGACCATGTAATATCCAGGTGTACATAGCTCTCTCAATTCTGACACATAGAAGTTTTAATATTAATCCCTAGTGCGAAGTATACTTGAATATGTAGCGTTTATTTGGTCCCACCATTACAAGGTTCATAGTGAACGCATAAAGCGAGTGCAAATAACTTTTATAAATGTTCTGTGCTATCTTCGACTTGGACGCAAATTCAGCTCATTATGCTAGCCGACTAGAGCATTTTCAACTGCCGATATTAGCAGCACGTCGTAAATGCAGTGAGCTAATGTACCTGCATATCCTCCACTCACATATCGACTGTTCTTCCTTGCTTTACTTAACTTTACCACACGCTACAAAGCGTGAAACTTGACGCACAAAGTATTCCACCTACAAATACTTAAAAATAATACATCTTTTTACAATCCTATTATTAGAATGTGCCTAACTTAAAATGAAATCACAGCCAAGCATTTTTCTTTGGATATATTTAACTGTAAGCTTCTCACTTTCAAAAGAATTGTACAAACATTATTTATAAAGAACAATAACCAATTTTTGATTTGTATAACCTGATAGTAATTAAAACTTAAATATGAGTACTAATAAAATTAATGCCTTCTAACATTATTTAACTAACATGAATGTTTGTCTTACTGTGCACACATAGTTTAGAGTAATAGTCTAGACCTTAAAACTCTGTTTTTAGCATTATGTAACAAAGACTGTAACTTGTTTTGTGAGCTTTAAATAAATAAATAAATAAAATAAAACAACCTTGACGCTATGCCTAATTAGGCATTACTTACAACATAGACATTTTGCATCCTAGGGCATTGTACAAAAAAGGTGTTTAGTTGGTTGTTATCCAACTTGCTTACATAGTTGTTTTGCAATCTAGTCCTTACAAGCCTAACCCCCTCATCCAACAAAAGTATGGTTAATAAAAACACCAACAAGTACTCCGAAAATTGAAGTTCATCATTCATGTTGTCTTAGTGAATCATAAGCAGCAGTTTTAAAATAAAGTAAGTATAATTTTTGTCAAAGGATAAACATTTGAAAAATTCGCTTAATATGGTCAGATGTCTCGGACGACATACTATTAATTATCTATTAATTAAAACTAAGATTTATCTATTTCGCACCCCCCGTGCAACGCCTCTGCGGTGGAGGAGACACAGACGTCGGGGCTGCATGTTGCTCTAGCTCGTGACGTCGTCAGCTACAGCTCGCATGCAGATATTGTACAGCATACTGCATTCAATGGTGATCCTGCAGATCGTGCCAGCCATCTCGGGGGTAGTGCAGAATGCGTTCGGCCAAAAGGCATCTCCACTGCCCTGTGACAAATAAAATATATAATTAATTATAAATTTTGATTATGCTGTGACTTTGGACACATTGGTGTTTTAGTGGTGGTCCCACAAACTCTTACGCTGCAACTCAAAACATTATTATGAATAATGAAAAATAATCATTTTGACTTAACTAGGTACAATGTATAGAAAAGTCATACAAACATAATGTCTTTTAGGATGACATTATGATGAGTGCGAATGATAATGAGAAAAATATAATAGCCATAGTATGTACTTACCCAGTTTTAATAATGCTGTGCTTGTTTGGGGGAACCTCACATGGGGCAGAAAAAGGGCCTTGTAACATCACACAGGCAACAAGTCATCACCTCTTCACCCAGCATCATCTCTTCTAACCCTGCCCTGGTAATCTACAATACCATAAAATTTAAGGCAACTCCAATCTGTAATAAATCAAATGAAATAGTTTTATCTCTCTTGATTGATCTGCATATTTGAACAAAAAAAAGGTAGACAAACATGCATACATTACATCACGCCTGTTTCCCAGAGGAGTAGACATTATACCTCATTAATAACAACACCAAAAGTAAACATATTTTCTTAAAAATAAGCATCGCTAAAACACTTTAAATACGTACCTAAGGGTTTTTTTGATTGAATAGGTAGGGTTGATGCCTCGGCTATTAAGCTTGGCTAGCAATAGCCTCTAACACCACTCGATTTAATCTGAAAGTGTTGACAAATTCCCCAAAAAGCCTCGAGTGTCACCCGCCGCCAAACTCGTCATGTACGCGCATCACTTTGCGGAGTACTTCGTTGAGCAAAAAACGTGACATCGTTCAATCTAAAATATAAACTTAACTCGATTTAATAAAAAAAGCTTAGGAAATAATATTTTACAGTAATAAAACCAAAAATCACTCGCACTCACGCAATGAAAACAATGGATCGAAGGTCAAACGATAACACTTTAGTTAACGTGAGATTTGACGTTTCTCCCCGAAGAACTTTGTGTCAAAATCCGAAACCGCCGCCGAAGTTCGATTTTCATAGTAGGTCAATAGAAGCAACAAACGTCAAACGACGAACTTCGAATCCGAAGACGGGCCCCGAAGGTGTTCATAGTAGCAAACGGTGAAATCGAAGAACGGAACTTCGAACTTCGAATTTCAAAGTAGTGCCCCTGCTCTTAGCACATTTGGCGAAATCATAGTGGCAACACAAATGACATATGCCACAATTTGAAAACAAAATCTACTAGCACATTTCAGATTTTGACTTTGGTATTTAAGTTCTGGGGCCTATTGCATAAGTTTACTAATAATACTAGGAAAAAATACAAGTCAACGATTTACAAGTCGTACTTATTTGTGTTGCATAACCATTTTTGATTTTACTAATAATACAAGATTATTCCTGTTGCATAAATTGCTAATATTTTTTCTAAACTACAAGTTATAAGATAGTAAAGTACTTTCTAATATATTCTGTTGCATAATAGATTTATTGGAACTTGTAACACTACTGGTGCTAATAAAATTTAACACCGCAGAAAAGATACTTGCAACGTGATACCAGAGGCTCTACTTTGAAATCAGTAATTCGAACTTCGGATCGCCCCGTCACTTTCTTGCAAATTAGTGACGCGTCGAGAGCAAAAGGGATAGCAATAGACGAAGTTCGAATTACGGATTTCAAAGTAGAGCCTCAGGAAAATAAAGTCGTGGCCTAAAGGTCTTGCCACCAGGGGCCTGTTTTATAAAGCTACAAATTATAATTTACAGGTTACAAGTTTCCATTTGACACAACCTCGACCAATGACGGCCAGCCATATTAGCAGTGTTGCCAGTTTAGACCTGTAAAATTGTTACTTGTAGCTTTATAAAACGTGCCCCAGGCCATCAAATCCAAAAAAAAAAACAGCAAATTATACAAATCATAAGTAAATTTTATGGCTGAATGAGTAAAACCTTTGCCTAGGTAGGTAAGGTTTTTTATTAAAAGTAACATTTAGGCGGCAATTTGACTGATACTGAATATTGACATATATTCGGCGAAACTAATTAACAAAATATAATTGAAGTTTTGGAGTAGAAACGTAGGTATTTTAATTAAATATTATAAAAAATGACGGGAAAACGCGAACAACAGCGGAAGTGCGTTTTGGCAAAAATGAACGAAAAGAAAGACGTGCTATTTGGTCCATTTTCCGCAACCGTTACAAAAGAAATAAGATGTGATGCCTGGAAAAGTATTGGACAATATGCACAGAGCCTAGGTATTTTAACAGAAAATAAAGATTGGACCTATATTCGCGATGTTTGGTGGACGAATATACGAAAAATGTCAGTGGTAAGTAACCAAGTTTCTATGTGATACCCTTAATGTTAATTCTTGCACGGTGCACCAATTTGTCTGTTTGTAAACTAAAACATAGTTATGTAGTGTACTTAGTACCTACTCACCTACCTATTCGATGATGATAACGATTTTATCTTGTGTATAATTCAAACTTAATAATATTTATCTACTTACTTAGTTATTGTTATAATATAATAAACATAAATAAATAAACCTTAAAATATGTATTTACATCATGCATAACAAATAACAATGTATAACTAATTACAAAAAATTCTGATATAATAATATTTAATATCTTGTACGTTGCGCGGACAAACAAACCAAGAATTCATATTAGATGCCGCGTATCACGCGATCGCCGCTCGGAACGCCGATGTACAACCGAACGTTTCCGAGCGCGAGCGAGACGAAGGCGCGCCGCGCCGGCCACCGCTTCGCGGCGAGCGCCGCGTCACTCACTAGTCGAAGGCCAAAACTTGATTTGTTTTGATGTGCACGCAGCTCGTAATCTGATTTCTGTACCTACCTAACTCGGACGCTTACGTTGTTAATTTTGAGTTGTGATACTTGTGATTGTGTTCGTCAGTTACGTTTTGTACCTATCTATTGTCTTTCGATCTTTCGTGGTAAATTACTAACATTTTCTCCTTCTATCATTTACGTTTTTGTGAATTAAATCTGTGTTGTGTTAACTACGGACTTATGATTTAAAACCCGTTCATATAACCACATTGGTGACCCCGAGAAAGAACATACTTACCATGCCCGAAGACGAAAAAGAACACATGCCCGAAAAAGAGTTGGAGTTAAACCGAGTCGGTGTAAGAGTACCGCCATTTTACCCTGATAAACCGGCGCTATGGTTTATGCAGCTCGAGAGCCAGTTTGTGTTGGCCAATATAAAAACGGACTCTACAAAATTTCATTATGCTTTGGCGCAGCTGGATTCGGCCTCGGCATCTATCGTGGAGGACGTTATTACTGCTCCGGCGTCGGCAAACAGGTACGAGCAGCTAAAAACCGAGCTCACTAAGCGATTGTCAGATTCGCGGGAGAAGAGGATAAACCAGCTTCTTACTAACGAGGAGTTGGGAGATAGGAAGCCAACACAGTTTCTCCGGCATTTAAAAAGCTTGGCGGGTCCCGGCGTACCTGAAGAGTTTTTGCGGTCAATATGGACCAGCAGACTACCAGCAACTACGCAGAGCATCATCGCATCTCAGGCGAAGCTACCGTTGGACGAGGTAGCCGAGTTAGCCGACCGGATTCATGAGGTCGTTCCACCACGCCCGCAAGTAGCAGTAGCATCTACATCATCAGCAGCAGCATCGACATCATCAAAGTCAGCATCAGCATCCGCATCAGCGTCAGCATCAGTACCACATTCTCTGAGCCAGGAGGTCGCAGCACTGTCCCAGCAGATGCTGGCGCTGACGTCGAAGATCGACCGAATGTCACGCCAGCGCAGCCGGTCAAAAACACCTGGAGGACAGCGCGGTCATGGGCGCGCGCCATCAGCACAAAGGACGAATTCCAACTATCGGAAGTTCCCAACATGCTGGTATCACCACAAATTCGGCGAGAATGCGAATCGTTGCGTACAACCGTGTGATTTTGCGGGAAACGGCCAGGGCAATCAGTAATGGCGGCCGACGACTGCCCGAGTACCGGTCGCCTTTTCGTAACAGATCAGCGGTCAAAAGTGCAATTTTTGGTGGACACCGGCAGTGACTTATGTGTATTTCCAAAATCAATGTTAAAAACCCGGTGTATAAAAACTGATTTAGTTTTAAGCGCGGCAAACGGCACCGCGATCAATACCTACGGTTTTGTTAATTTTATTTTAAACTTAGGATTGCGCCGTGACTATGCCTGGCGATTTATTGTAGCAGACGTAACGAGGGCAATAATAGGCGTCGATTTTTTATCCTATTATGGCCTTGTTGTCGACGTGAGGAATCAACGCCTCATCGACGGTACCACTTCGCTCACCACCCCGGCGTTGCTTGCGCGGAAATCGGAGGACGTCACTTCGGTAAAGGTAATGTCTGGTAATTCTATATATCATTCCATTCTCGAACAGTACCCCGAAATTACACGTCCACCTGGAATACACCGCACAACCACACATAGTACAGTACACCACATACGTACTACACCTGGGCCGCCAGTATCTAGTACACCCCGCCGGCTAGCTCCAGACAAATTAAAAATTGCCAAAGCCGAGTTTGATGCAATGTTACACAGTGGTGTCTGCCGACCATCAGAATCCCCATGGTCCTCTCCACTTCACCTGGCTCCAAAGAAAAACGATGGGTGGCGTCCATGTGGCGATTACAGGATGCTTAACGCCCGGACTATCCCGGATAAGTATCCAATCCGCCACATACAGGACTTTTCCTACAGCCTTTCCGGTTGTAAAATTTTTTCGACCATCGACCTGGTAAAGGCGTACAACCAGATCCCCGTACACCCTGATGACATCGCGAAGACTGCTATAACGACTCCGTATGGTCTCTACGAGTTCCCATTCATGACGTTTGGGCTCCGTAATGCCGCCCAGACGTTCCAGCGCTTCGTCGATGAAATGCTCAGAGGCCTGGATTTTGTTTACGCCTATCTCGACGACTTTTTGGTTTTTTCACAGGATCAGGAGACCCACGAGCAACACTTACATCAGCTCTTCCGCAGACTCAAAGACTTCGGCATGGTGGTGAATACAGCGAAGTGCACCTTTGGCGTATCAGAAGTTACCTTCCTTGGTTACCGCATAACAGCCGAAGGAACCACGCCGCTGCCCGCCAAGGTTCAGGCTATTCAGAGCTTCCCGGTGCCGAAGACAGTCAAGGAGCTGCGTCGTTTTTTAGGTATGCTTAATTTTTACCGCAGGTTTATCCCGAACGCGGCCAACCACCAAGCACCTTTAAACGCTTTGCTGACCGGTTCTGTCAAAGGTTCCCATCCTGTTCATTTTTCTACACAGGAGAGTGCAGCATTTCAGGCTTGCAAGGACGGTCTTTGCCAGGCAGCCATGCTGGCTCACCCAGACTGTCACATGAAGCTCGCGTTGGTGACTGACGCTTCTGACAAGGCTATCGGCGCAGTACTACAGCAGAAAAAGGATGACGAGTGGCAGCCGTTAGCTTTCTTCTCGCGAAAGCTCAGTCCAGCGCAGGTAAAATATTCTCCCTATGATCGCGAACTTCTGGCGATTTACGAGAGTGTGAAGTATTTTCGACACATGGTGGAGGCTCGAGACTTCACGATCTATACAGATCATAAGCCTCTCATCTTCGCGTTCCACTCTCATAAAGAAAATTACTCCCCACGACAGTTTAGGCACCTGGACCTGATAGCCCAGTTTACAACAGACATCAGGCACATATCCGGTAAGAATAATGTCGTGGCGGACACGCTTTCTCGGATAGAGGAGATCTCACAGCCTGTCCCTGCCGAGAAGATAGCTGCTGCTCAACTTGCAGATCAAGAACTCGAACAGCTGCAAGCAGATTCGTCACTGCAGCTGGTAAGAATAAATATCCCTGGTTCTCAGAGTTACCTCTACTGCGACGTCAATAACAACACTCAGAGACCATTCATTCCCAAGGAACTACGTAAGTCGGTGTTTAACAGTCTTCACTCCTTGAGCCATCCCGGCGCTAATGCCACCGCCAAGCTGGTTGCAGAGCGTTACGTCTGGCCTGGAGTCAAAAAAGACTGCAGAGAATGGGTACGTACTTGCTTAGCCTGCCAAAGCTCTAAGGTTACTCGCCACGTCTCTGCTCCTTTAGGTAGTTTCAAATTACCACAGTCGAGACTAACTTTTGTCCACATAGACTTGATAGGCCCGTTGCCATTGTGTCAAGGTTTACGCTATTGTCTCACAGCCGTCGATAGATTCACGCGGTGGCCAGAGGCAATACCATTGGCGGACATGACGGCTGAAACGGTGGCAAAAGCATTGTTAAGTGGTTGGATATCCCGCTTCGGTTGCCCAGCGGATATTGTGACTGACAGAGGGGCTCAGTTTGAATCGGACCTTTTTAAGCAGTTAGCCATCATAGCCGGTTTCCAGCACCGAAGAACGACCGCTTACCATCCCGCATCAAACGGTCTCGTCGAGAGGTTCCACCGACAGCTCAAGGCTGCCATCACCTGCCACAGAGGAAGCAGTTGGGTGGAAGCACTTCCACTTGTCCTACTCGGAATACGTAGTGCTTATAAAGAAGACGTTCAGGCTTCCACGGCTGAACTTCTTTATGGGCAACCTTTGCGACTTCCAGGTGAATTGTTCGACCCAGGACCAGATGAAACCACTGACGTCACAGACTACTTATCACGGCTTCGCAGTTTCGTCAGAGACCTACGCCCATCACCAGCCTCACGGCACAGTGGTAAGCGTAATACCTTTATCTTTAAAGATCTGTCCACATCGAGTCACGTCTTTCTTCGAGACGACACGATAGGGGGCTCTCTGAAACCTGCATACACAGGACCTTACGAGGTTATCACCAGAAAGGATAAAACCTTCAAAATAATGGTAAAAGGTAAACAAGTAACAGTATCCGTTGACCGTATCAAACCGGCCTTCATACTGCGCGACCCAGACACCTCACCTCATACCCCATCAAGCACCTACACAAACATTCATCGCTCAAATTCATTCACACACCACCAGACATTACCGAGTGCCAAGGATGACGTAGTCAAAACGACGCGTTCGGGACGTCACGTTCGCTATCCCGCCCGATTATTATCGCCCTAGACGGTCTCTGGAGGGGGGTGATGTAGTGTACTTAGTACCTACTCACCTACCTATTCGATGATGATAACGATTTTATCTTGTGTATAATTCAAACTTAATAATATTTATCTACTTACTTAGTTATTGTTATAATATAATAAACATAAATAAATAAACCTTAAAATATGTATTTACATCATGCATAACAAATAACAATGTATAACTAATTACAAAAAATTCTGATATAATAATATTTAATATCTTGTACGTTGCGCGGACAAACAAACCAAGAATTCATATTAGATGCCGCGTATCACGCGATCGCCGCTCGGAACGCCGATGTACAACCGAACGTTTCCGAGCGCGAGCGAGACGAAGGCGCGCCGCGCCGGCCACCGCTTCGCGGCGAGCGCCGCGTCACTCACTAGTCGAAGGCCAAAACTTGATTTGTTTTGATGTGCACGCAGCTCGTAATCTGATTTCTGTACCTACCTAACTCGGACGCTTACGTTGTTAATTTTGAGTTGTGATACTTGTGATTGTGTTCGTCAGTTACGTTTTGTACCTATCTATTGTCTTTCGATCTTTCGTGGTAAATTACTAACATTTTCTCCTTCTATCATTTACGTTTTTGTGAATTAAATCTGTGTTGTGTTAACTACGGACTTATGATTTAAAACCCGTTCATATAACCACAGTTATTTACTTTCTGATAGTGATAAAGTACTACGTTATCACATATCTAAGACGAATTACTGAGTACCTACCTAGATAGTAACAATAGAATCTTGAAACCTGTTGAAACCTTAATCATGCATGTATTATACTTTGGTATACGTGTACGTGGTCAAACATTCTGAAGTATATTATGACATTTATTTTTAGTCAAACTATAAAAACATAGTAGGTATAGGTACTTGCCGCTGGTACTGTGTAGTCCAGAGGTCCAAGACGGTAGCCGCGATAGGTCAAGACGTCGTCGGTTCGAATCCGACCTTATACACTTCTTCTGAAGTATATGACATCTATTCTCAGTAAAAAAAGTAGGTACTGCCTTCTTGCTAGTAATAAACTAAAGCATGTTTTAATTTTAATTTTCATACATTATTTATGTTTTTAGGAAAAGCTGGATAATAGAAAGAAGACAGGATCTGCAGAGGCCCGTTTCACGAAGCTACAAGTTACAAATTACAAGCGGAAGTCTCTTTCTAACTCGTACTGCTAGAAAGAGGGTTCCTCTTGTAATTTGTAACTTGTAGCTTCGTGAAACGGGCCACAGGTGGTACAAATTGTAAAGAAACCGAGGTCGATTTTCTGGTGTACGAAATATTAGGAAAAGAATCGCCCGTGCTGGAAGGATATAATATAACAACTGATATAGATGTTTCCACTCACACATCATCTCTCGCCGTAAAGGAAAAAACAGCGGAAGAGAGTGATCTAATTGATATAGATGTTCCCAATCAAACAACACCTCCCGCCGCGAAAAAAAAACCATCAGAAAAAAGTAATCCTACTGAGCTGACCGGAAAAAATCATTTAAAACGCAATGTAATTGAAGAACGTGAAGAGCTTATTCTGAAAAAAACTAAAATGACAATAGAAATATTAGAAAAAGAAATCAAACTTAAGGATTTGCAAATACAAAACTTAGAACGCGATAATTACCTGAAAGACCTGCAGATACTTAGGTACTTATGAGTCTAAATATGATCTCCCAAGATCGCGTTTTACTTGCAATTTTGAACAATTCTCACTAGCTGTGTTCGTTCCAGATGATGAACATAACGTCAATTTGGATGAACTATCGGAAGTTGCCGGTTAATAACAATACCCAATAACTATCCGTATTCTATTTAATGTTGAGTACGTATTTTGTAATTGAATTAAATTATTTTCTGCTTAAAAATTATAAAAAAATGTTCTATTCCATTATAGTTATTACGTGCCTACGTGCATGCCTACTTTACTAATAATAAATGCATAAAAAACGCAAGTGTCTATGATTTAAAAATACACCTCTGAAAGTAACAAACATGAACAAACCTAACTACATATTTATATGCAAAGCCTTCCTCTCAAAACTACGTACTTATTAGATTAATACCTCCTTGCCGTCCCTCCCTCTAGCCTCTTAGGCGTCTTTAGCTTAGTTGGTTGGTAGTCTGCCCAGCGAATCGTGTCACAAAAAAAGCCCGGCAAATTCAAAAAATCTGCAACCAATATGTAATAATGTCCGTACACTAAATAAACGGATTTGATAGATAGAAACAATAATTTAACATTGCTGACAAATGAAATAGTATCAACTACGTTTAGTATCGCCTAATCCAGCTTATCCAACTGCTGATTTTTGAATTGCCGCCCTTTTTTTGTGACACGATTCGCTGGGCAGACTCTAGTGACCCTGCCAATTTAGCTGGAGGTCCTGGGTTCGAATCACGGTATGACCATTTATTTGTGTAACAAATTGCAAATATTTGTTTCTAAGTTATGGATGTTTTCTATGTGTGTGTATACGTATTTATCTATATATGATATTTGGTATCTATTATTATACAGAGTGTGACATTCATTAGAACATAAATTTTAAGGAACACGATAGTTTAAAGTAATGTTAACCGTTTTATCAAAAAAAATTAAACATTCACCCTTTCTGATCGAGAATTACTAATTTTTAATTTTTCAGAAGCAATGTATTGCATATTGCAACAATTTAGTTAAGAACTGACAAGATGTCAGCGTGTCAAATGTACCTATGTGTTAGTTTGTTACCGTTAATTAATTTGTATGAAAAAGAAGTTTTTTTTTAACCAAAATATTGAATTTTGTGTTCATTAGGGGTCACTCTTCAAATATTTGTTCTTATGAAAGTCACACACTGTATATGTATATATATCGTCGCGTCGTCTAGTATACCCACAACACAAGCCTTAAATATGCTTACCGTTGATTTGTGTAAGATTTTTCTAGAATATTTATTTATTTATTAGGTATTTATTTATATTAGTCTCCGACCGAAACCTATTTTTTCGCCGGAATCGTAACCACCGAAGGTTTTGTTTCGATTTTAGTTTAGGCTGAAATCGGTAAACTGAGTCCTTAGTAGACCTCGTAACATCGCTTTTTAGGGTTCCGTACCCAAAGGAGAAAAACGGGAACCGATTACTGAGACTTCGATGTCTGTCTGCCTGTCAGTGGGCTCTATCTCAAGAACCGTGATAGCTACGAGTATAAAGATAAAAATTTCACAGATAGGTAATGTATTTTTGTTGCCGCTGTAACAACAAAGAAAAGATTTTATTAAACTAGTTTAGGATCATTTATTGAAATGTCACATCATTAATAGGGTTCATAAAATTAAATAGGGTAGTTATTGAAATGTTACATCATTGATCGTATGATTTCTTGTTGACGCTGGACAGCATTTAATTGCGGAGCTTCAATAATTATATTTGTAATATTCTCTTCTTCTGGTAGATCCAGCTGCGGGACTGCATTCGCCTCTACAGCTTCCCCTTCTCGGGCTATATTGCAGAGTGTTGCACAACAATTAACAATATCTGCCGCAAATTTTGGGTTTACTCTGAGATGGTTTAGGCAAGGGAATATTTCTTTTAATATACCGTAGGCACATTCTATGGTTTGTCTCGTTGCCTTTAGCCTGCGATTATACCTCCTTTCGCCGTCAGAATTCGGATCGTTGTGAAGTGGTGTCATAAGCCATGTTTTTAAAGGGTATGCAGAGTCCCCAAGTATTACGCCATTAGGAAACAAATTGCCTCGTTCCAAGATACTGTAGAGGCTACTTCTTCGTAGAACTCTTGCGTCGTGGACGCTGCCAGGCCAATTGGCACATACATAAAAAAACTGATAATCAGGTCCACATACCATCATGCAGTTGATAGAATGGCCTCCTTTTCTATCAACAAATGCTGGTTCGTGTGTAGTGGGTGCATCGATTGGTATTAATGTGCCATCAACGATACCAATCAAATTAGGGAAATTATACGATGCGTAGAATTTATTTACCACATCTTCAATAGATTGAGGCCACTTAACTTCCGATGGAAATAATCTTCTATTTATAGCTGTAATAACGCGGTGAACAGTACGTGAAACAGTCGATTTATGAATGCCATGACTTGCACCAATGGAGAAATATTGGCACCCAGTACCTAGCCAGTGGAGAGTTGAACACAGTTGTTGACCGGGAGATAGGCCACCACCATTGTTTTTTTGTTGAATATCTTGTGCAATTGTTTGAAGAATTCGTTCAGCTTTGACTGATGTCATGCGGAACATTTCAACACAACAATTATTTCTGTTTTCAAAGGTGAAATTTAATCGCTTACTGTACATTTTCCGCTGAGGCCTTATTTGTAGGATAAATTCAGCATCTTCGTCATCAGATGAATTTAATAAATGGTTCATTTTTGATATGACGGTTTAACAATTCATCAATGGAAAACTAATATTTTAAAAATATGGTGCCCCTGACGTGCGTGGAAATAATTACAAGTTTGTTCTAATAATTTGTGCTTTTGCTTTCATTTTGCAACATAATCTAGTAAAATTCACTAATTATATGAGTTAATTTAGTACTAATATTATGCAGCTTGTAGTTTATTACTGCTACTTTATTATGCAACAAAATATTATAAATTACGAGTCGAGTTATTTACTAATATTATTAGCTTGTAATTTAGATACTTGTACATTGTATCTTATACTTTATTATGCAACATAAAAGTACAAGTTACAACCAAAACCGCTAATAATATTAGCTTGTACTTTGTTATGCAATAGGCCCCATACGAGATACGAGAAACTGTTGCGCCGTCGTCCAGTAGGTAGCGCGTGCGCTGTGACCGCGCCCTTAGGGCGACGCAAAACAACCGGCACGATCTTTAAAATTACGATTGAATTAGACACTGAGATCGTGTTGTTTACACTTTCGCTATGAAATTCCGCACACTCGCGCGCGACTCTATCATTTTCGGACACGGTGTTCACTTGACACGGCGGTGTCGGGGCGGGCCAGTGAAGCAGCTTGTGATGCTGGAGCCCACACTGGTCATTCCGGGCCTTCCGTAATGAAGGTCTAAGGCGCTTATAATGTTACAGCTGGGTAGTGATTCTCTCAAGAGCAAAGGTGAGCGAATGCAGGAGTGAATGTCCAAGCGGCGCCTTTAAGTAGTCCCGTCAGAGCGAGCAAAACACATTTTAGTGCGTGCATTCTCAATTAGGCAGCGTTATACGTTCGAGAAGCCATGCTGCCAAATTGAATACACGCGCTGAAGTGTGTTTTGTTCGCTTTGACGGGACTACTTAAACTTGCCGCTTGGACATTCACTCCTGCGTTCGCTCACCTTTGCTTTTGAAAGAATCAGTACTCAGATGTGTTGCCGATGAGAAGTGAAGACACGGTTTCCTTCGCTTTGACACGTAAATACTTACGTAATCGACAGCTGTTTTCCGTACCACTGAACTTACACACTTTGCAGGACTCGGTGTACGCGTTCTTGAATAATAACCACTCTAGTGGATCACCAAGAAATTGTGGCAGCTCCTTATTAGTGTTCCAGCGTAACAGAATTTGTCTGTAGTCAGCTGTGGCCGTGGTGATTGGCGTTAGCAAGTTGTTGGATGTCGCTCGGCGCGGCCGCGGCGGTGGGCGTCTTTATCATGCTGCTGCCACTGATAAGGCCAGTGATGGGGGCTTGCAGCACTGCATTATCGCATAGTCCTACCCCTCCCCTGTTTCGAGAAATAAACGAAACTTGGGACTCTTATCGTACCTACTAGAAACAGGAATTTAAATATTTCATTAAAAAAATATATATACCACGGCCAGGTTTTTTGTATTGCAGCATCGCCATTTTGTGTTCTCTCATTAATGACGCGACTATCTCATCCGGTAGTCTTATCGAAGTAAGTAGGTTTAGTGTCATGATGGGCTCCCCTACTATTAATACATATGTACTTACAATAACTATCAGGCTCACATATGCAATGACATATACTCGTAAATATAACGGATACACCTTAAAAATCATCAAGTGAGTCGCGCTCTCGAGGTTAAGTGGCCAGGCTTTAAAGTGAAACATCGTAGGACTCGCAAGGATTATAATTAAAGTGGTAACTTTTCTC
This sequence comes from Acleris cristana, assembly GCA_948252455.1. NCBI lineage: Eukaryota > Metazoa > Arthropoda > Insecta > Lepidoptera > Tortricidae > Acleris > Acleris cristana. The sequence continues at coordinate 23,362,925 of OX411772.1, read as the reverse complement.
AAGTATTGTTTTCTATAAACATATTTTCGGTATAATGAATGTTGAAATTATTATACTTACTGCTTATTCTCTACTTTTCACTGTAGTTTGACAAATATTTTATTTTATTGTAAGAAATACTAAAGCTACCTATTTTTTGAGTCCAAAAGAATACGTGATGTGATAACTGTGATAAGCTATGAAATATTTATTGGTCGATTAAATTAGCACTATAATACCTAACATTCGGCACGATTTTTATGATCGATTATCAGTGGTTGTCGAAATACCTAATTAGTAGGGGATCCGAATAGGAAACGACCTTCACCCAGCTGTTTATTCGATAAAAAGCATTTTATACCAAATTTAATATGGTAAGTAATACACACATAAAAAATGTCTTGGGATACTCAGTATCCCTAGACAAATTTAATGTTTTGACTCAGTAGTAAAATGCCTATATTGAAATGTTCAAAACTGTCTAGGGATGAAATAGTAGATTGTTCAACAAGAGACTAAAACAAGCAATAATGACACGAAATGTTTAGCCACGCGAGCGAGCCAGCGAGCGAGAGTGGCTATAATTCGAGTGTCATTATGGTTGTTTAGTTTCGCGTTAAACACTCTACTTTTCACTTTGAATGCGAGGAAAAAAACGACGTTCTATACAAAATTACAATATTTAGCAAATATGTACCGTTTCTGTCAAAAAAATCTTTCGCGTTTGTTAGACTTGTTAGTTTCGCTCAGGTTCACCTTGTCCATATTCCCATTTTGTAAAAATTCTCATGTCGGCCACATTCCCAACTCGTAAACATACCAATCCCAAATTGTCCACTTCCTATCTCGTCCACATTCCCAACTCGTCTACTTCCTATCTCGTCCTCATTCCCAACTCGTCCTCATTCCCAACACGTCCTCATTCCTATCTCGTCCTCATTCCCAACTCGTCCTCATTCCCAACTCGTCCTCATTCATTCCCAACTCGTCCTCATTCATTCCCAACTCGTCCTTATTCCCAACTCGCCCGCATTCTCAATTTGTCCACATTCCCAAATCTTCCTCATTCTAATTTAAAAATAATAATCAAAACTTTAATAATAAAAACCAACGTTCGTTTTGAGTTCCTCCATGTATGCGTTACATGAAAACGAACTAAGTTGCATATACAAAATTAAGTGGGTGTTGTTGTGTGGGTGGGTTTTTTTTAATCCCTGTGGTTAAAACAACAACCTTCAGAAAAAACGAATACAAACCGATATTTGAATCGATCACAATACCTACCCAATTTTGAATTTTGAAGGATTTAAATCAATAAAAGAAACGTAAGAGTGCCCAGGAACGAAATCAAAAAAATATTGTAACAACCTTGTTACAAACGAATAGAAACGTGGACGCGTTGGCAATGTGGACAAGATTGGAATGTGGACGAGATGGGAATGTGAACTAAATGGTAATGTTGACGAAATGAGATGGACGAGATGGGAATGTGGACGAGATGAAAATATACCTAGTCTTGTTGAGTCTGAAGTGCCGTACTATAAGTACACACCGGTGCCAGTTCTCGAAAATGGTCGTGTTACGCTCTACGTGGGGCATACTGTAAGTTTCTGGAACTGGCCATTTACAATAAAAAAAATAAAAAAGCAATTACGAAATTCGAAAATGGAACTCTCTGGGAACATGTTACTTATTAATTTGCGAGACTGTCATTTGTTTTTTTTTATTTTGGCGGGATTTAAAGAATTGTGTGACGCTAACATAATGAATTTAACACGTGAATATTTTACGATTTTCGCTGTGGCTTAAGTTAACAAGAAAGTTGCCAGAGACTTCAATTGGCATTTGGTGATGAAACCCCATGTTGCAGCTTTGTGTATTCGTGGTTTGGAGAATTTAGACGTGGACGAGATCATCTCCACGACGATGTACGTGAAGGGCGGCCGGCGACTGCGGTTACAGAATCGAACATTGATACCGTAAGACAACTGATTGAACACGTTCGCCCCCGCCGCCGCCTTTTCACTGAGCACTTGCTCTAGGTATGCCGGCCGAAATTGTCGAGAACAAACACGTGCGTGTCATTGGCATAGGAGTAAGATTTTTATATTATTTATAGACACACATGTTGTGTGACCGGTATAGGAGTAAGATTTTTTTGGATACACAACATAAATACTGTGTTACCAGCATAGGAGTAACAATTTTTGGATACACAACACACATGGTGTGTCCCCGGCATAGGAGCAAGAATTTTTTGAACACACACTTTGTGTCACCGGGGCCGAACGTGTGAATCTGACAAAAAAATTACTTGCCAGCACATTCGTAATATATTAGGCATTGGAATGAGCCAAGTGCAAAACATTTTGCATGTACATCTGAAGGTTCGGAAGCTTTGCACTCGTTGGATACCGCATGATTTAACGGAAGACCAGAAACGACTGCGTGTCGAGTGGTGCCGTAAAATTATTAAAAAGTTTAATGGAGGACAGTCATTGGCTGTCTATAATATCGTGACTGGTGATAAAACGTGGGTGTATTTTTTTGAACCGCAAAGAAAAAGTCAGTCGGCGGAATGAGTATTTCCTTTTGAAGACTTGCCGACGAAAGTTAAGAAAAGTCGGAGCACCGGCAAGAATATGGTTGCTTCTTTTTTCGGGAAAACTGGACATTACGATACAGTGCCACTTGAAAAGCAAAGGACAGTGACTGCAGATTGGTACGTAAATAATTGTTTGCCCAGAGTATTGGAAAACGTTTGGGAAAAGCGTCCTCGTAGCAAAGTCATCCTTCACCACGACAACGCGTCCGCACATTCCGCTAAGTTAACGAATGCATATTTGAAGGCCTCAAACGTGGAACTGATGGACGTGGACTGACCGTGCGACTTCTTTTTATTTCCAAAAATAAAAGATAAACTAAGAGGCTTACGATTTACAAGCCCGGAAGCGGCGGTGAATGCGTTCCACGAAGCCATTGAAGAGGTTCCTACTGAAGACTGGACCCACTGCTTCATACAATGGTTCCAGCGAATGCAGAAATATATAAATAGTGAAGGCATATACTTCGAAAAACAATAAATGTATCATAAATATAATATATGGTATTATTTTTCAAAATCCAGAAACTTTTAGTATGACCTAAGTATTGGGATCGATCCGTCATCACGGATAGGACTATTGTCGCCAATAAGCCTGATATCGTTTTGACAGATCGATCTCAATGCCGGGCAGTGCTGGTCGATGTCACCATCCCACACGACGAGAACCTCGTGAAGGCCGAGAAGGACAAGCTCAGCAAGTACCTTGACTTGGCTCACGAAGTGACCGCCATGTGGGATGTTGACTCGACAATCATTGTTCCGATAGTTGTTTCGGCAAACGGTCTTATAGCGAAGAGTCTCGACCAACTACTCGAGAGACTCGCTAGATGGCTGGATCAAGGGCCAGATACAGAAGGCAGTACTCCTCGACACGGCACGCATTGTGCGGAGGTTCCTCTCTCTGCAGCCCTAACCACCGGTAGCTTGAGCCCTGCCCCGCTGCCGGCGGCACTCGTAGGTTAAGTTTTTTTATCTATATATAGGTATATAAAAGGCAAACCTGACTGACATATGTATCAACGCTCAGCCGAAACTACTGTACCTAGAAACTTGAAATTTGGTACAGGGGTTCCTTTCATGATATAAGTGAGCACTAAGAAACGATTTTCCGAAAATCTACCCCCAACGGGAAGAAATGGGGGGAGTAGCGGGAAACTAATTCTACGCGTACGAAGTCGCGGGCGTCCTCTAGTAATGTATATTTTTTGTATTAGTATTGTTATTTTACTTTTTACTTGAATATTTATTATAAAAATCCTAATATACAGAAAATTTAATAAATATCTGCATATAATAATCCCGCCCGTGTGGTGCTGGACTGCCGGGTTTAGAAAGTTGCCACTCCATGTCTTCCATTGGATGTCGTAAGAGACGACTAAGGGACTAAAGGCTGTGTAGTGCTGTTAGGCGATGGGTTTGCAACCTGTCACTAATACACTGGATAACATCTTAGCCTGGTTGTGCAAAATGTGGTCACAGAATTATCAACAAGTTTTTGGAGTTGTTGGTGAGTCTGTGGCTCTGCCTACCCCACTCTGGGAATGAAGGCGTGAGTTTATGTATGTATGTAATAATAATAAGTACTTGACTGAAACTTTACAGCCAACCTATTCGTCATATGATGGCATGGGTAGATGACGGTATATACGACCAACATTGGACTGCGAATCTAACGTCAAAATAAATAAAACGACCAACTTTATAGTGACAGTAGTGATTTATTATTGTTTATTATTTTAATCGAAATCCAAACATTTATTGTGCGCGTGTAAATTGGTGGCGTTATATAAAACATACGGCTGTAAATAGATATTGAAGTGACGAAAACTACCCTCATTAAAAAATAAATAAATAACAATGCTTAAGTGCTCGGCCTGTGCAAAGTTTATGACGCGCAATGATGGTGCTGTATGCCATAAATGCAGCTGTTATTACCATCCAGCATGTGTGGGACTCTCTACGACGGCGGTGGTCCCTCGGGATTGGAAGTGCCCGACGTGCAAAAAGTCCCAGCCGAAAGACAACAAGGCCGAAACGCCGGTCAGGGGGCTCCTTACTCAGACCGCCATTGCCCTGTCCGTCGCCGCGGACCCCGCCGCAGTCGCGGCAGCCGCGGACCCAGCGCGCGTGGAGGCGCGAACCTCGCCGGCGCCCCCGCGCGGCGGCGAAGCGGAGGAAGGACATTCGGCACTAGGTCACGAGATCCGGCTGTTTAGGGAGGAGCTGCAGGTCGTCCAGGAGGAGTTCAGGGAGTTCCGGCAGGAGTTCTTGGACGTAAGGGCGAGCCTGACAGTGTTCACTGAGAGGCTTGAGACGTTGGACGGGCGCGTCGACGCTTTGGAGCGACAAGTCGCTAATGGCACCGTGTCGGTGGCGCACAAGGCCATGGAGGAAGCCATCGCGACCCTCCAGATGGAGCTGCGTGACCGTGATCAGGAGCTTCTTGCCAACGATGTACAGATCTCCAACGTGCCGGGGGAGCCTGGTGAGATTCCTGCGGGCCTGGCAAAGCGGATCTGCGCGGTGGTCGGAGTGGAGTTGGAGGCGCGCGACGTGGTTTCCATGCACCGGGCGGGAAGGGCGCGCGCGTGCGCCGCGGCGCCACCACGGCGGACCTGGGCCTGGCCGCCGCACCGCAGCGCTTCTATGTCAACGAGCGACTCACGACTGAAAACCGGCAGCTTTTTCAGCGAGCCCACAAGGCCGCACGCGCCTCCGCCTGGCGGTACGTTTGGACCCGCGACGGCAAGATCTTCACGCGGCAGGCCGACGGCCAGCCGAGCCACCGGTTACGTCGCCTGACCGATCTGGGTATTTTTGGATCCGTCGTAGCGGTCCAAAACGTCACTTAGTTGTTTGTGTTTCTTTGTTTCTATGTTGTGGAGTTCTAAAACGTAATTATAATTGTTTATTGTTTGTTTTGCCTCCTTATGCGGTAAACATATTTAGCAATTGGAAAACTTGCCTTGTTGTTGTGGCCTTCTCGTTTGTATTGTATTGTTTAAGGTGTGTCGTCGCGGGAGTGAATGGACCTTTCATCCACTCCTCCTTGTTATACAGTATGTAAACTAACTAAAACCATCTCTTTAAACCAGTTTATAGCCAAGTCGAGTTAAGTGTTTTAACACATGTTTTGCTAGTACGGGTCGAATATTTTTAATTTTATCATTGTTTAAAAATTATAAACACTTACCTTTTTCAAAGTCGGTTAACCCTAAAAGTATCACCTGTGTGTAATGTTTACGTCGTGACAGATTTATGTCATTCAAATTTCACTTTATTGTCAATTATAAGGGCGATTACCAGACTGCGTAACAATGAAAGACCGGTTCCGGTTAGTACCGGATAGTAGTAGTAGTAGTAGTAGTGGTGAACCTCGTCGTCCTCGTATTGACGTCAGAACGGAAAAAAGGATCTACAACCATTTTACAGAAAATCTTGGCTTCAGCACTAGAAAAGCGGGGAGTTGTATGACATGGTACGTTTGCTGAACCCCACACCTCTAGACTATTTCTTCTGGGGATGGGTGAAACAGTTAGTATTTAAAAAAAGTGTCGAGAACGGAGGAAGAAATGAGGCTGCGGATTGTACGAGCTTCGAACATAATCAAGCGACGTGCCCGGCAAAATCCAGATTTGATGCGTAGCGTTCACTTAAAACAACCATCGTCGCTTGGTTCAAATAACGGCCACATTTGGTCTAGTCTACGTCGTATTTAATCGGAAGTGTGCACATAGCCTTACTTTAACTGACATTGAAAGTATTGAACTTGGCCTTGACCTGGCAACCAGATGACAAATGTTACAATTGTAAACAAATAATACAGGACAAACAAATAATTGAATCGTGAATAACTAAAATGATATTTTTTGTATTACAATTATAAATTCTAAAAAGCGTTAGAATTTCAATAATTTATATACGAAGACCTTATTTATCGCCTAGACATGCCCGGATTCAAACAAATGGTTTTAGTAAGTTTACATACTGTATGTATTATTCGTTCTGGAACAATATTATATTTATAAACTTAAGTATGTATAAAACTATTAATTCACTCTGTTTATTAAACCTACTTCGATAGCCCCAAGTATATGTCCAGGCAAATACCAAACCAGCGTTACAATCAAAAGGTAGGTACTTACAGTGTTACGCCTTGTATGCACCGGTTGCCGGTCGCCGTCGACTGTTATGGATCTTCCGAGGAAATCTTCGTTTTGGTAGGTCCGTTCACTCCACCTTATTTGTCCCAATGTGTCTCAAGTCACAACACAATTAAAGTACGCACACAACTGTAAAACTGGCTGGCTGGGCACCTTAGATTTAATTTGTATGTTTAATTTAACCGAAACAAAAACACAGCACTACCGCGTGCTGACCGCCGAGAGAGACGTTTTCTCTTTTTGGGCCGCATTGCGCTAGTGATGCGCAAACGGCGGCTTTGTCCGTACGATTGGTGCGTCGCACGAATGGCGGCAACTTTTGTCCATTCCTTTTGAGAGTACAACTGGTAGGTAATTAATAAATGCCTGAACAGACTCTTTAAGGTATTATACCACTTGTTCTTCTCGAGTAATCTCACTTTACTTACATGTATACAGCCATCCATTTATTATTGTTGTAATAAGCTTCCTAAATCTTGTAATGTTTCATTGTAATACTTTTAAAGTTAGTTTATTTAATGCTGGTTAGTCGGTACGGGGAACGACGAGTTGATTGGGACTATTACTGAGACTGACGCAGACATTGTTGTGAATAACGAGACTTGGCTGCGGCCGGGGGAGGACGCGCGCCCGCCCTCTGTGCCCGGCTACCGACTGATACATGTGCCACGCCCGGCCGGGGTTCGCGCGAGAGGCGGCAGAATCGGGATGTACTTGCACCGGGGCCTCAGCGCCCGCTCCCTGCCGCACCCGCCTACCGCACTCGTCGAACAAATGTGGCTTAAAGTAACAATTAACTGCAAACACTTAATTGTAGGCACGGCATACCGTCCTCCATGGCAAGCATGTACGCAGCACTGTCTGTGCAGAATATCAAAAATTTATTTATATTTTCTGTGTAGTTCTCTTCCCATAAAAACCTTAAGCTGTCGTCAACCACAGAAGCAATTGTATTAGCATTTACTAGAGTCACAACTTTACAGGCTAACAAATACGGTCTTTGCAAATTATCTCCCAAAGACTTAACGATAACGTTTACGACACAATTGCCAACAGTGTCAACTGTTTCGTCTACAGTGAGCCATAGATTATTGTCGGAAACTGCAAGTCTTATTTTATCAATTATTGCCACGTAAATTTTTGACAGATAGTTTTTTTTCAAAACACTTTGCTCCGGCAGCTTTTTATAATTTGTACATTTACAACAAAGGTATTTTTCAAAAAACTTTCGAAATTCCGGATGATTTACCCTGTTCCAAGGAATATTACACGCAATGAGAAATATGCACAAGTCATAAACAAAGTCATGTTGGTCGCCACATTTCATTCGGTGTTGAGCACTATTGATGTGTTTAAGCACGTTATATTTTTTCATCTGCGTCAGACTTACTGCACAAGCTGAACAATATATAGTTTTGCTTTCTTCGCTATATACAAGTTCTTCATATGGTTCTATCCATCCCAAAATTCTTCTAACTTGACGAAAATTCATTTTATTTATTATTTAAGGTCACGTCGACAACGTTTCGTAAATTATGTGTTGCTTCCGAAAATTAATGAGACTACGATTTGTGTGAATTGTCAAGATTGACAATATAAAAATGTCATAGTGATTGACTTTATTTGAAGATAATTTTTAGTCAACCAAAAAGGTATAATATTTGATGAAATGATCAGGCGATTGGTAGCTTGAGTAAGTGGAAAATTTAATTCGAGTCGTGAAATAATTTTATGGAAATCGTTTACGTATAATTTTACATAAGTTAAGATTTGTACCATTCAGTCATTCATTCAATTATAAAAAGTAAATAATGACGACTCCACTGCATTTCTTGTCCAAAAATGCCACGAGAATCCTAACCCTATTCATGATGCACTGACTGACTCGATAACTTCGCTTAATCAATACGACCGATTGATTTTAGTTGGAGACTTTAATATAAATTGCTACGACTGAAATGACTTGAAATTTATATGTTTGACACAATTTTTGGAGACTGTTAACCTGACTCAACACGTACGCGACCCGACTCACTTCACGTGCCACAGTGAAACGATGATAGACCGTGTGTAGTATATCCCGGACCTCGGAGCACATGCTTTCGTCGCCACTGAGCTAGACATTAAAAAACGGTAACCGATGCCGACATCCATTACGTACCGACCTCTAAAAGATAATAACCTTTTGTGACTTCTACCAAGACCTAGACACAATTGACTGGGACCAAATACTCCACCTTGACGATGTTAACGACATGGTGCGGCGCTTTAATAACCTTTTACTTGGACTTTTCGACAGACAAGCACTTGAGAAGACGATCGTGGTGAAGGAGGCTCCCAAGCCTTGGCTGACAGGTAACGTGAGGCTTATGATAAGTCTTAGAAACTCAGCTCATAGCAAGAACAAGCAATCAAAGTCTGACGCACATAAACAGTATTACCATAAGAATAAATACTATTAAAAGGGTAACTTCATCCCCCCTACGCGCGCTCGAGCGTGGGCTGTCAACAGTCCAGAGGGGCTAGACAAGATGCATTACGCTAACCAGCGTTTCTATTCGTTTCTTTGTAAACCAATCGCGTCACTGGTAGATCACGTGACTTTTCGTATCACGTCATCTACAAGTGACGCGATTGGTTTAAAAACGTAACGAATAGAAACGCTAGCTAGCGTAATGCGCCTTGTCTAGCCCCTCTGGACTACAGGGTGTGCGCCGACCGGCGTGGCGTACGCCGCCGGTCATTTTTGCTACGCTGCCGCCGCCGATCATTCAACCGGCGTGAAATCGGCGTGAAAATCCTTGGCTTTATGCTCTTGTGAGAGCCATAATGTACAATTCCCGCCACGAGTACTCCTAGCGAGCTAGTTTTTTCCGTCGCTGGACTCGTAGTAACGGCTAAGAGATGAAGATTAAGTCCAAGCAACGTGGACAAAATATTTTTTGTCCATGACAATTATAACTCATGTCAGCAAAGCGTTAACATGTAAACTGTTTATATGTTAATGCTTTGCTTACATGACGGTTTGTTATTGTAACATTTGTGACTATCTAGTTGATTTTAAGAATTATGTGCCATGTTGTGTTTCATAGTAAAAATGTTTATTTTTTTAATTAGTTAGTTTCTTAAAGTATTGAATAAACCGTAATTTCTTTTTATTTTAACTTGTTTTTATTTATTACGCCGATCACGCCGATTACACCGCCGCCGCCGGCCATTTTTGGACCGGACGCCGCCGCCGGCGGTTTAGCCGTCGGCGCACACCTCTACTCTGGACTACTTAGCGCAGCAAACACTAGCAAATGAAACTCTCAAAGGCGCCACTGTCTACGCCAACTGTAGTTTTACCATACGAAATTGTTAGTTCCGTATTTGACCACGTGTTTTACGATAATTGTAGGATGATATCCACAAAGTTTGAATCTTTATTTATTATTTGTAACATAAACACATTACGTAAAGAGCGTAAAAATGAAAGAATTAAATAAATACATTATTTACCTATGTAATTTTTTTTTTAGCCAATATTAATCGTAATTGAGTAAGTCTAAGTATTTCAATGGTTAGTGGTTTTTTTTTATAAAAGAAAGAGTTGCTAAATTAATTAATAAAATGCACAAATACTTTTTACATATATAAATTAATTTTATTGGCTTTCCGTTGGTTCTTACAACTTTATATCTGATTGAAATTGTACGGACATTTTAATTTTATTAAGTAATGATGATTAATAGGGTTCGGAAAATCGGGAGCTAATATACCTAAACATCGGGCTCAGTACCTACATCGCGTAGATGTTGACTAATATGGAAGCGGACTCAGTTTAATTTTACTAATAATTTTTCCGGGATTTCCCGGAACATCGGAAATTAGAATAATAGCCATACCGATGTATGAAAGTATTTAAATAGACTCATTTTATATATGCTGTGATAAAAAATTTATGTAATTCATGTGATTTTCATTTAACTGACAGTACAGTATTAGCAGACATCAAACGAAAGTTGTATTGTTACTTTTCGTAAAAGTAATGGTATAAAGGGACGTATCTTCGTTAAACCAGTAAATCAAAACAAAATGTACATTGTACATTACATGCTATGCAAAAGTAAACAGGTAATCAACAAACCGCGGCACACGTGGTATATTTTTGTATTTCCGTCATTGTTTGATGTTTAGCAGGTAAATAAAAAAGGACAGCAAGACTGCAATTGCCTGACATCGGAATCTATTGTTTTAAGATAAGAACTTTTTGAAGGGGTGGGATACAGATAAGAATGTCGCTTAGTGATCTAGGGAAGTTTATGATTAATTCGTTGCTGTGTTTGACATGCTTCGGGTGTCAAATGTGTGCTCTATTTTTACGTATTCTCAACGGTTACGAAACTAGTATTGTATCGGTTAGTAATTTTCTGCATGATTTCATTCTCGTAAATATATAAAAATATAAAAATATATTACTCTTTTCAGCTTACACTTTTTGATTTTGATTGAAATGGCAGATTCCACGCAGAGTGAAGACATCGCTCAATCATAGATACGAGATTACCCAGAAATGTTATACGACGCGGCAAGTGGAACAATAACATGTACAAAATGTGAAGTCAGTTTAAAGGCTAAGAAGAGCAATTTTACTCGGCATTTAAACTCAAAGACGCATCGAGGTATTAAAGTTGACTCGCCGGCTGATTTTTACTATGACCTGACATATTTTTTAATCATGTGCAACATACCATGGATACAGGTTGAGAATCCTGTGTTTAGAACTTTTTTCGATAAATATATTTGCAAGTGTCACGATAAAAACCGAACGCTTCCGAGCGAGAGCACATTAAGAAAGAATTTGGATAAAGTGTTTGAATCCCAACTACGGCCCATTAAAAATGAAGTCAAAGACCAAAAGTTATGGATATCATTAGATGAAACCACGGACTTTTTGGGACGTTATGTAATACATTTCTTAGTGAAGCCACTGAATGGCCAGTTTTCGGGACCTATTTATATGTTGGCGTGCAAAACCCTGCAAAAAGTGAATGGCCGTTCTGTATACGAGTTTGTTATAGATTGCTTAAGAGATTTGTGGGCTGATCAATTTCATAATAAGCTGCATAATGTTTTAATGCTTAGTTCAGATAGTGTAGCATATATGTTACTTGCTGGAAAAATGTTGAAAAAATCTTTGCCAAACATGAAGCACTTCACTTGCATGGCACATGCCTTACACAGACTAACTGAAACAATAAGATCAAACTATACCGATGTGGATATCTTAATAAATAATATAAAAAAAGTATTTTTAAAAGCTCCCAATAGGGTAAACGTTTTAAAGGAGATGTTTCCTGATTTACCTTTGCCTCCACAGCCGGTAATAACAAGGTGGGGAACAAGGCTGAAAGCAACATTTTACTATGCTTAGAATTTAGAAAAAATCTCAAGTGTTGTAAATACATTAAACAGCAATGAAGCCCAGTCTATCAGACAGGCTAAGAACGTGCTTAAAAAGCAGAATTTAAAAGTAGACTTGCAATATATTTACGAGAATTTTGAAATAATACAAATTGCTATTACGAGATTGGAAAAACGGGATTTGTCTATAATAGAAGCGTTTGAAATTTTTGACGAAGTAAGATTAACCATAGAATGGACGATGAATAACAAATTCATTGATAAACTACACCAGCTTATCAATAGAAATCCAGATTTTGATGTACTCAGAGAAATATGCGAAAAGTTGAATCAGGAAAGTGACATTTATGTTTATAAATACGCAACACTTACGTCGGTAGATGTAGAAAGATCTTTTTCCATGTTTAAATGGATACTTACGGAATCTAGAAATAGACTTACTATGGCTAATCTTGAAAAAATAATTATAATTTACTATAATTTGAAGCAAGCTTCACATATGTCAAATACATTGAATGTTACAGATTCCTCATATCTTGAACCCACCCCTGGCCCTAGTAATAGTAGTAATTAGGTCGCACTTAAACTGTTTTTCGATTCTTTACAACTCCTCTGATATTATCGGGCTCAAGCAAATTAAAGTCTATTTTGTGACCTTTTGTTAATGTAAAAAGTCTTTTTGTTAATGTAAAATTTAGCCAAATGATAGTGCTTAAGAGTGTTAAAAATAAGGCTGGTACCGCGACCATCGTAAATTGTAAATTATTTTATTAGCATTCACACTAAACTTGTATTCGAATGAATACAGATATGCAAAATTTACGATGTTGGCAGTACTGGCACAAATTTCAATATTTGTTGATGTCATTAAAAAATTAAAGTTGTTTTATTTTCAGTGAATACATGTTATTAAAAAAAATGATTTGATTTTTCCACCACCCATATAACCGATGTATAAATGTACGTATGTAGTATATGTTAGTAAAAACGATTTATTCGCATATACTACGGTTACTTTATGCATTAAGCAATACAAAAGAACTGGTGATCCGTTTAAGTGAATAACGGGCATCGTGTTTTCGTAAAAAAAAATTAGTGAAGTGAAGAAACAACTATACCATAATTCTTTTCACAAAAGAATATCTAATGTATCCTAAGACGGTTTTCCTGTATACTTCAGGATTTCCATAATATACTGAAAACCACTCAAAAATACCCTGTTTAAAAAAACACGTTAAAATATTGTTTGTTTGATATTATATTATCAATGTTATCATCTTAACACAATACCTATAATTATTTAAGCCCTTATTAACACGTGCCTTTTTGATACATTTTGTATGTCGTTAAAACATCTTGTATGTTGAGAAAATTCGCTAAAAAGGCATAACCCAATGACAATTGATACGTATAAACTATTTTCTGATGTTGCATACAATCCCGGAATCCCGGAATTTCAATAATAAAAAATATTATTTTTGAGAAGCCGACTCCATACTTGCTTAGCTTTTTCCGGAATTTTGTTAGTTGTATAATAGCTCCCGATTTTCCGAACCCTGATGATTAAGTAAGTCAGCAATGGGAGGGTTTATCGTATAGTTTTACAGGCAAATAAACTAATTCTATGCAAACGAGGTGGCGGGTTCAAATAAACTAATTCTATGCAAACGAGGTGGCGGGTTCAGTTAGTATTATATAATTGTGACAACCCTAATTTTGCGATAGACGAGAGAGCGGTAAGGCGGGGCGTGGGGCGCTGTAGGTAATTATTTGACGGCTTTGCTGTCAAATCCATACAAGGACGCCGAAGATGCCCTTCTAATAGTATTTATTCTTATGGTATTACCTCGACTTGAAGCACCTTGTCGTTGCAGCTGTCCACAGCGAGAGGCAAGCCTTATTCGATCACCATATCAACAACGCCACTGACACAAAGACGCTGTGGAGAGACCTGAAGCGTACAGTTTTACCCGACCCACAAACGCAACCCGACCTACCGACCCATTTCGACGACTCTGACTTAATATACTGTCATTTCCTTAATACACCTAGGAAACCAGAGGTCACTATATCCGACTTGACATTTTATGAATTCAGTAGACACGACTTTTACTCTTATGCCCAAGACTTCAACAGCAGTCAGTAAAATTATAACCTCGATTAAAACGACTGCAAAAGGACTCGACTCAATTAGGTACTATTGACATGGTGCACTTGACTCTTTCGAGGACTGCTGATATCCTGACACATAATCAACACGAGTATTTTAACTATGACTTTTCCGACTGACTGGAAAATCGCTCAAGTGACCCCTTTACGTAAGATACCGAACCCAGTGAACCTGTCTGACCTCCGTCCTATTAGCATCCTTCCCTGCGCATCTAAAATAATAGAAAGGGTAATTTGTGACCAACTGTCGGAATACCTAGAGAAGAACAGTATCCTACCTGAACTACAGTCGGGTTTTCGTAAGGGTCGGTCGACTGCGTTGCTCGATATAGGTAGTCAATAACATCTTGCAGGCTCGGGATGCTGACAGAAGTACTATTTTAGTTATTTTAGATTTCTCTAGGGCGTTCGATTGCATTAGTTTGCCCTTGCTATTATCTAAGATGTCCTTTTACGGGTTTGATGTTTGGCGGTCGTGCGCCGGCGGTCAAGCTTCGGAAAGCGTCAGGAGGTGCTTTGCTGTCCTCTCTTAGTCCTTTGACTAGGGGAGTGCCGCAGGGTTCGATCCTGGGTCCTCTACTCTTTATATTGTACAGTGCTGACATTGTTACCAGTATAAGGAGTAGTACCTAAGTACCATCTCTACAACGATGACTTGCAACTTTACACTTCTAGCACGTTCTCAGATCATAAATGACCATAGAGAACATAAATGCTGACCTCGATCGTGTTGCCTCTTGGTCGGGGAGAAATTGCCTTGTCCTCAATCCCAAAAAGTTCAAATATTTGGTATTTGGATTTAAGCATCAAACCCGTAGAACTTTAGAAAGCCTAGCGTCCGGGGATATTACTACCATGGGCGAACCAATAGAAGGGGTGGTGGAAGCAAGTAACCTTGGCTTGCTCATGGACAGCGAGCTGCGCTTTGAGAGCCACGTAGCTAAACCCGTGAGTAATTGCTTTTACCGTCTCAAGGTTCTTTATAATATTCGTGATAACCTCAGTGTTGATATGCGTGTCCACCTGTGTGAATCACTTATATTATCTAGATTAAACTATTGCGATGTCGTTTACGATGGTCTTATACTTGGTCGGTCTAAGAGGCTAATACAACGAGTATAGAACGCGTGTGCTCGTTTTTGTTTTAGAGTCCCCCCTCCCCGCTCCCACATCACTCCGTATTTGAAAGCCGCTAACCTGCTAAACATGGCTGCGCGGAGGCGCATGCTGGCGACCCTTATGTTCGGTGTGGTGCAACACGTGACCCCGTCGTACCTCTTTAAAAAGATCCAGTGGTCCAGTAATGCACGCAGGTTTAAACCTAGGGCGATTGTGCCGCTACACCGAACCGCGGCGTTTCGGGGTAGTTTCAAGTTTGCGGCGTCCAAGTGCTGGAATGATCTCCCCCCTCCCATCCAAGGAGCGTGCCAAATTATATATGCTGTATACTGGCTAAGTAGGTATTTTTACTTTAAATATGTTTATTTAAGGTATTTGCATGTAGTTTTTGTTTTTATTTTGCCACTAACTATTAGTATTTGTTTAATAGTGGAACCATTAATCTACAAGGACCAATGATCGACACTGATTCTTATTTTACAGAAGATAATGGTTATTCATTTGTTTTGTAACACTCAATAGGTATATGACCGTATGATCTTTGAATTAAGAGTTAAGTGTCGATTATTGGTGCATGTCAGCTTAAAGGGTCGAACACTGGTGCCATTACGTTATATATATATTTAATTACACTATTCGTTTAGCGTAGCGTCCGTCTGTCACACTCGGAGGTGGCTGATAATCAGCGCTGCAGGTGTTTAACACCTTAGCAATATGCTGAGCCAGTGTCCGATTCACTGCCGCGAAGACACTAACTACTTATTTATTTTTGTTTTCTGTTTTTACTTTTTTCTGTGTGTCTTGTGTGTAGTGAATAAATGTATTTTACTTTTTTTTTACTTTACATATATTACCTACTTACCATATAAAATTTTATATAAAATACTTTTTATCGAATAAACAGCTGGGTGAAGGTCGTCTCCTATTCGGATCTTAGACCAAATCGACAAAATAATATAACTCCAGCTGGCGCCATCATGTAGTCATAAATTTGCTTTTGACTACCACTTTAAAAGAGCGATGACTTGAAGTTTAGTGATCAGTAGATCACAGTACCTAACTGTTTTACAAATTGGCTTCTACTTTGAGATATAAACAATATTAGACAATTAAATGTTGTCAGGAGTGATGGTTAATATTAAGGGCCCGTTTGGTAGTGCAGACGTGCGCTGCCCAGCACAGGAACCACGCCGCCGCCAGCACGAGATACAGTCCGCCCAGCACGCCATACACCGAGCCAGTCGACAAGCCCAGCGCCTGGTTCAGGATCACGGTCAACAGAGACTGTAGCACCGTCCCGATAAATGTGTTGATGCCAAAAATTAACCCAAAGCAACTCTCGTCACTCAGTTGACTTGCAATTTTGGCGCTAAAACAAAGTATGAAAGGCTGTTGAAAATTTTGTTGCTAACAGTACAAGTTTTAATTATAACCGAAAATCTTTAGTAATAATATTAGCCTCCTAAGACCCCGCGGCCTTCTCAAAGAACAAAATGAAGTTCATCATTGAGACCTGGGTATGGCGGAATGGAAGATGTCATTACGACCGAATGTCCCTTTAAAAGAACAAAAGAAACATCTTTGTTGAGTCCTGAACATTTAGAGTCGATTTAAGTTACATTAGACTATTCCATATGATTTTCACCAGAACAAACTTTGTTCACTATTATGAAAGGATGATATTTGACATATTTGTACTTTGTAAAAAACACTCGGTCTTAGTTGTTAGTAAAAAATATAAATAAAATATTAAAACTAAACATTTTTTAATGTAATTTGTGTTAATTTTAATTAAATTCCACATTTTAATTTGTTAGCACCTAAGTTTTACTGTAAAAGTAGCCAAATGCTTAGCGTCTGCAGCATTTTCTGCTTCAGGATTTTAATAGCTGATTTATTTTCTTATACTATGCTATGATGCTAAAATAAAACAAATTTATTTTCAAACATGCAAAATTAACAATAATGTGCACAGAAGTGTATTTAAGCGTATGCGCATTAAAACGTTTTTTTTATTTTTATTTATAACTTGGAGAGAATGATTATAATCAGCGGGCTTAGCACGCGAGGTGAGGATTATACGTCAAAATTCGACAAACGAGATTTAGTGTCAAATATGTCTATTCCATATTCTAACGTAAGAGTAAACGTTTAAGGTTTTAAATAAAAGTGTAATTTGTGTGACTTGAGTCCTTTTATTACTAAGCATCTTGAAGTGGGATTTAATGTCATGATTAAATATATGTCATTTTCGGTATTGCTAATTGACACTAATTCATGGATAACGTCAAATCTGACAGTAAATTTCGCCTCGCGTGCTAAGCCCGCAGGGCCCGTAATTTTCATGCCGATGACATCAATTTGACGTCACACTCCATATAAGGTGATCCCAAATAGTTTTATTGTAAATTATTAATCATTAGTCGTCAATCATTTTAATCATGTAAAAATGACTTCAAAAGTACTTTATTTACACGTGGAATAAATAATACCTACTTGATAAGTGAAACGTATATAAAACTATTTGATTTGTTTTATACATACATTTTATTAAATGGTATTGTTAATAACACATTACAATAATTACGTAGAAAACAGATTCCTCTCTAACGTAAAGCACGCCATCCTTCTTGCATTAATTCCCGTGCAAAGAAAATCTAAGTCATCTTCGCGTTCATACGTAATTCATAAAAATCCTTTTGTTTTGTAATCATATTTTTGTTTGTTGTGTCACACATTTGGTTAATTAATATTATCTGCAGAGGTTGTTAAATGATTAATTATGACAAATTTAATCGGAATCATACTCTATGCAGCGTGACGTCATTTTTGCGTCAACGGCATGAAAATTACGGGCCCTGATTATAGTTTTTGTTTAATTTTCATGGTTTTGAAGATAACAATAATTCCTTGTTTACATATTGTATTTTTGACTTGAGATTTAAAAATTACCGCGTTTGTTTCATATTAAGTAGTAATTTTCTAAGAATATCTGAAAGTGGCAAATTAACCGCGTAAAGACCGAACGCACTTTACAAAGAAAAAAATCATTTACTCCCTAAAATCTTAATTTCCCTTGCATATATTGAAAAAATAAAACATCACAGGCTTTATATATATTTAGTAGCAAAAGGATAAAGGAAATTGCATAAAAATCTTGATATTTTCTCAAGATAATGTTGGATTTATTTACAGTGTCTACAACTACCCGCCATTTTTACGAGTTTATTGCCGTAGAAAAAGATTATGGCTACTTAATGTTTTGTCAAATGACTCGTGTGACAAGGACAGTCAAATATGCAAATAAATAGCTACTTTACTTTCTTACACATTGCCCTAAATAAAAATAAAATATTTTTCACGCCACCTGCTCGGAAATGTGGCTAAAGATGGTCTGTTCATGGTCCCCAAAACAACCTATAGTTGTATGAATATCTATGAATTTATCCTGGGTTACTAAAATATAGTTGCCCTGTTCCATTGAGCAAGTCGACCAATCACATCGGTAGCTGATCACTGATTCGACAAATCAGAACACAACTTATGCTGCATATGAAATTTAATTGACCAATGAGAAGTCGTTTTATTTTTTAATAATATTCATCCCTTCACGGATAGGCAAAGGGATCAGATTCCATACAGCCATATATGTCTGTTTTTAATCATCTGAAATATAGTTCTGTCAACGTCAGAGTCGTCAGTTTAAAAAACGCATTTGAATGATTGGCCACTAAGGTCTGATTTTTATTCCCACGGAAAAAATGTAAACAAAGTTACGTCACTGTCAAAGTGACATTTCAGGGGATCTCAAAGTACGGGCCAGCAAGAATAATAATATTAGATATTATCATGTCATTGGAACAGTGATTTTAAAAATAAATTTGAGAAATAATTAATATTAAAATCGCACAAATCTGTGAAATGAAACAGCAATATTTTTTTACATTTATTAACAGACCATCCACCTACCGCATGTCCATCCTACCACACAACAATAACAAAAACACAACGGAAAACTTAGCAACGAACAACGTAATAACAATAAAAAACGTAACAACAATGAAAATTTAACAGAAAAATTTAACAAGAGTAACTGGAAAGCTAATACGACGGGAGCACTAACTGTGAAGCGAGTGAAGTGACGTGAATCAAGTCAAGCGGCCCTCGACTTTTTAAGACGGGTGTATCGAATCAGTGATACCAGTGCAATAAATAAATTATGCATACGAAAACAGGGGCTCTACTTTGAAATCAGTAATTCTAACTTCAGATCGCCCCATCACTTTCTTGCAAATTAGTTACGCGTCGAGATCAAAAAGGATAGCAATAGACGAAGTTCGAGTTACGGATTTCAAAGTAGAGCCCCAGTATTCTCGTTTTAAATTAATATAACAAAGAGTATATTTCAAAATAAAGTTTGCCATCAACAAATTAAATTCTTTCATCTTGATTACAATATATAGTTTTTTTATAGTAAGTCGATTTCTTATAAAAGTGGGAAGTATAAATATTTTGAATGCTAGAAATGTTTTTCGTTAGCGGCAACACCTTTGTTTACATTTTTTCCGTGGGATTAAAAATCAGACCTTAAGAAGGGTATCGTTAAAAAAAAGTAAAATTTGGCGGGATAGCGTAATAGTAGTTTTTCTACTCGCGTACTATAAACCGCTAATATTGATATCGTTAATGGTGTCAGAATACCACCTATAGCGTAACCGAAGAGTAAAAACAATTCTATAATTAGCGTTGCCATGGTAATAACAGTTCTATAATTTATTACAGCATTGTTTTACCATGGTAACTGTCATTCCGGATATCAGTCTTGGCGTTTAGTTAACACTTGACATCCTAATAATTTGTATAATAAACCGTTAAAAACATTTAACACCAATTAAAATTACCTATATTAAAAATAAAATTAATTTTGAGACTAAATATGTGTTTAGAATTACATTTTTATTAAGTTACTAGCTGCTGCCCGCGACTTCGTCCACGTAGATTTCGATTATAGTTATTCCCTCGGGAACTTTTAAATTTTCCGGGATAAAAAGTAGCCTATATGTTAATCCAGGGTATAAGCTATCTCCATTTTAAATTTCATTCAAATCCGTCCAGCCGTTGCAGCGTGAAGAAGTAACAAACACACACACACACAAACTTTCGCATTTATAATATTAGTAGGATAGGATTAAAAATAGATGAGTAATATCCATCGATTTGTTATTTGGTTACCATGGTTACGTTCAATATGGATATCAACAAAATGGCGTTTTGTTTGGCATTCCAACTTTTATGATAAATTTTCAGGACTGTTTTAGTACCTAACTATTAAAAATTGCATGCAATTTGTAAACATTTAGCAATAAAATTTACAAACTATTAACGCCAATCGGAATAATGAAAATGACTTTGCTAACAAGTAATTTGTTAGCAGAAAAATCGAGTGAAGTATACGAGAAAAGTTAGCGATTGTTTATTTTTGTCATTATCATTCTAAGCTTGTAGAAAAAGTTATGTATGCAACGGTACATAATTAGCTCTTAAGGTACTCGTGCCTATAATTAGAGAGCTCGCAAGCTCGCGCTCTAACTTCGGCGCTCGTACCTTAAGAAGCTTCATTATGTACCAGTTACATAAATAACTATTATGCAACAGTTGTATAAGAGAGGTCAAAAAAGACGAGTGGTGTGGTTACGATGTGAGCCGCAGGCGAACATCGTAAAGCAAGACGCCACGAGTATTTTTTGACTTAGTTATACACCGTTGCATACAATACTTTTTCTACGACTAGGTTTCAAATAAAATGCAAAATTAAATTAACAAAATTTTATTAATATACCTAGGTTAGAATACGAACGAACGAAGCACAGTATTAACAAACGAGCGGGAAACATTCGAAAACAACAAAATATGTGTCTATGGTTAACTTTGTTTTTAAATTGATGTGCACTTGCCAGGTTACATATTTTAAAAAAAAGTTGCACAATCGATTTTACTTGTGAAATAGGGACTAAAAAACACCTAATGATTTGAGAAATGAATTCTTTTACCTGATTGGTCGATTTTAATATAGCTGCATTCTGGTTGGTTGATACCTAATAAAATGTTTTTTTTTAAAGAGTTAAATTAGTAAAAGAGTTTACATACCAAAAAGAACCTAACGTTCCGATTGACAGTCAATGTGTATTGTGATTGGTGGTTTAATTTGGTGAAGTATTTTGATTGGTCAAATTAACCTAGGTGTAAGCTTTGGCAGCTAGGCATATCGTTTTGGCTCAAAAAAGCACAAGTGCTGTTAAGGGGAATAGACTAGATAGACTTTTCTACGGAATGTTCTGCGGACATATTATCTATATTCTTATATTAGTGTTCGTGACTATATAAATGACCGATAAAAGTACAGGAGTAGGAAAAATTTATTATAAGAATGGATTTTTATTTCCTCGCAGTAGTCGTGAAAAGCACTGTGTTAAGCCTCGGCCGAAAGTGCAATAGATGGACTCGTACTTTCGAGGGCCTCCGCTACGCGTCGGCCCTCGAACTAACTCGTCCATCTTTTGCTACCTTTCTAACCTCAACAACAATTTACTATTGTTCTACTCATATAACGTTAGGTCATAGTGACAACTCCCACTACAGAACCGCCAGGTCTCAATGATGATAACCATTTTATTCTATAGAAAGGAAGTTGGGTCTTAAAGACAACTTTTTTTCAAAGGTCTTGGTCTTAGGAGGGGGGACCACAAAACTGGTTGGCAACATCTGTTGATTGGATGTCTGGGATCTATACATCTGTCCATTTTTTGTACATACATTAATTAGTTTAAGCCTTAAACTTTAAGGTTTACTGACCTGGCCAACGTAATAGTGAAGTGATAGAGCGTGCCCAAGACGATGTAGCAAACGTATGATACAAAGATGTTAGGGATGAAGGCGCCGAGGATGGCAGCGGTGCCCTGGAGGGTCGCAGCAACGGCCGGTAGCTCCGCGCGCGCCCACGACGATGCTGCGAACGCACCTACCGCTCCTAACAATGTCTGCGCCGCTTCCACAGCCCCATTGTATGCTACCTATATTGTAATAAACACATTACTCTTTGATCGAAACTTTGCCGAACGCACCTTAACATGCCTTAACTATCAAATCAGCCTATAATTACAGAGTTTGGATTCGAATAGTACTATAGCGCAAAGCATGGTGCGTTATAATAGATTGCTCAACAAGAGACTAAAACAAGCCATAATGACACGTGATGTTTAGCCACGCGAGCGAGAGTGACTATAGTTCGAGTGTCATTATGGTTGTTAAGTCTCGCGTTAAACACTCTTCTTTTCACTTTGAATGCAAGGAAAAAAAACGAAGTTCTATACAAAATTAAAATATTTAGCAAAAATGTAACAAAGTTTCTGTCAAAGGTCCATACACAATCATTGAAAATGGCGATAATCCTCCATTCACAAACACCGTAATTGGTGGTAATTTGGGGGTTTCAAATGTAAATAAAAATATATAAACTTTAATCCCTAGAGATTAATTAGGGGTTTTGTCCCGACGTGCAGAGACTAAAGACACATTTTAAGAGCATGAGAAGTGAAAAGAATCTTAACGCACCATGCTTTGAGCTATAGTACCTACTCTTAACTTAAGATGAACACTAAAGACATCTGCAAAATAATGACTTGAAGGAGGGAGGAAAAAATATGGTTCAACCAACCGGTTTACCGCCCCCGGAATTCTGGATATCCTTCCAGAGCACCTGCACGTAAGTCTGTGCGTGCGTGAAGAGCGCCAGTACGCTGGCGTACAGCGCTGACCACGCCAGCACCCGAGGGCGGGAGTACGCGGCGCCCGCGTGCCGAGCTATCAAGCTGCTAGCCTCTGACGCGTTCGCGCGAAAGGATTGCTGCGCAAACAAACAGTTTTGTGGTCTACAAACAATTTTAAAATATAATTAAATATAATTAAAATACAAATAGATCACTTAAGCAAAATGCAGTTTAAATGTCGATTGTAAATATTGTTACTTTTTCTTTACGTTTATTCCTTTAAAATGTGAATCAATTTTAACATCCGTACAAAAATATGACATAGGTACTTAGTAAAAAAACTAAAAAACTACATTGATACAACGGATTGCACGCGCGCATCTCTAAATTTAAGCCCCGCCCCGGGGTTTTATGACCCAGTGTGCCAGTAGTGATATTTGGGATTCTGTATCAGTTCCTCACTGCACTCGGATGATCCGGAATCCCCAATAGACCCATCGATCAGTAATTCATAATTCCATCAAATAACCCCTATAGAATGATCGTTCTAACAACAACGATATTCTAGCCTCCAGCGACGCTTCCAGTACACCCTCATACCACCCTCTGTTACTAGTCTCCTGATGATTAACGTAGGTAATGTAGTTGCAATCTAACTAGACAGACAGACTTAGATGTGCATCCTCAGTTTTTCTGACAAAATATATTTGAATGCTTTGCTTAATTGATAATAAAATTGATTGAGCAGTCTTCTTTTATAGCAGTTTTATTATGTTATACAAAAGTTAATTGTTTTTAAAGCCTATATGTTCATTCAAATCAATTCTCCATGTTTGTTCTCTTTCACACATTTACATGATCAGGTACAAAATATATAGCTCCATTATCCTTATTCACTTTATTTTTGGTTTGATTACCTAGGTATATTTTATTAAAATTGAAGTAATTGACATTATCGTAATTCAATAAGTAAATAGGTATTATTTGATTTGAGAACTCCGGGAATTACCTTTATAAGATAATGAATCAAAATAAATTATGAAACATGTTTATTTTCATAAACAAGTTACATTTCTTAGCGCACGTATAGTTGAATGATATATTATATATATACAGTTAAATACATCACTTGACAATCTATAACTTTCGTACAAACTTAACAATTTAGGACAGTTCATATCTTCCAGGTTAATAAGTAATAACATAAGATTTATGCGTGTATTGACTATGATTTTGCATATTGATCTCGCATGAAAACTCCTCGAAAATTAGGAATTTCTTTGCAATATTTGAGAAAGTCGATGTTAGTTAACGCTCGTTTAGGTAGCCTATGCATTAGTTGTTTTTATTTTTAAAATAAATTCCTAATCCATTCTTGTGCTCTTTGAGATGCAGCCCTCTTCCTAAAATTAACTCGTCCATTTATTGATTGTGCCTCTTGAGTTCTTGAAAACTTTGTTTAGCAGATTTAATAGCTTGTACCGCTCTAGCTTCGCTCTAGCAATACCAGCTGCTCCGGCAAAGCTCCTCCAACTTTTGGCACAGGTATCACCCGGGGAATGTTTACAGAAGTATCTGAATCCGCAGTCAATTTTCGTGCAACAGCAACTGCTACTCAGCACGCGCAATGCATGCGCAAAAATGTGGTATTTTTTGAAATGAAAAAACTTGAAAGTGATTAATGCGGTGTTAGTTATATAATTGTGACTAATTTCTATTATTTTTCCATGTTTATATCATCGTAAAGTAGCTTCTTTTTTTATATTATATAGTTATAAATTATAAAATCAATTTATGCTAATTATGTTGTAATTAACTTACTTTTACAGGACCAATTAATATAAGTTATTGTCAATGAAGTTTGAATGAAGTAAGAAAAATATTAATTATTATTGAATGTAATTAATGTAGCATTAAAATCTATATATATATATAAAAGGCTATACTGACTGACTGATGTATCAATGCACAGCCGAAACTACTGTACTTAGAAACTTGAAATTTGGTACAGGGGTTCCTTTCATGATGTAAGTAAGTGAGCACTAAGAAAGGATTTTCCGAAAAACTACCTCCTACGGGAAAAAATGGGGGGTGTAGCGGAAAACTAATTCTACGCGTACGAAGTCGCGGGCGTCCTCTAGTTTTATTATAAACAAGACGTGCCCGCGGCTCCACCCGCGTGAATGAATTATATGAACGTATTTGTCACAATTGTATTATGTTCATGAGCCCTGATTAGCAACGAAATGATATGGAAATAAAAAAGAAAAGATTATGTATTATTGCAATGGTAAACTTCAAGTCTCGATAACATTTGGTATCCGTTTTGATACAATAGGTATTATCGTTTGAAGATGTGCGTATATTATTAATTAATTATTATACCTAAAATACGTAAATTCGAAAAAAAATAACCCCAACCTAGTTGTGTTGGCGATTTTTAAGGCGTAATACATTATTCTGACTGGAGAAGCATCCTAACTGGAGAAGGGGCTTTAAACCATCTCACTAATTAGAGCCAAACAATTATAATTCTTTTTAAAAACAACAACGACATATGTAACAATATAAATGTTTAATTCGTTATATAACAAACATCTAAGAATCAAAGTAGTATAGGCGACAAAAGTTAGGTCTGTACGTACAGAAAATGGAGACTAGCTATATTTGGATTTGGACGTATCTTCATAATAAGGTACGGTACGTAAGTTCAGCAGAGCAATCAGCTATGTTTTTTTTTCATGGCCTGGTTGCGGGACCTTTTAGCCACGTCTTTATTGGGTAATATAAAATTTTACTTCACAGGGTTTTTTTCAATTCATTTTCTTAAATAGATTTCACCGTGTTTTTTTTGTGAATTTGTACCGTCAACCGGGGTGAATGGGCACGATTTTGGACTTTGATCTAGATTTTCTCTGAATATTTCTATGAGATACTAACAATGTTAAGATTTTAAAACTTTAGTCTTATGTATGTGAATCGATCTGGAATATTATATTTAATAATGTTTATCTTTAAATCCCTTTTTTTATCAAAAAATAGGTCATCCCTATTTAAACTGATTATGGGGTCAATAGAGACGAAAAAGGGTACAATAGGGAAAAGTAGCCAGGGCTGTCACAAATTTAATAAGTGTACTTACTAGTAAGTACATAAGTACCTAGGTACCTACTTATCTAAGCATCTACATAAGAAAATTAAGAAGAGGAGAATTCAAGAAATTAAGAATTGTTTTTTTTCTGTCACTATTACATGGCAATTTATAAAAGACCTATCTTATAGGTACAATAGGTAAGTACTTAAATTAAATAAACACCATAAAATACTTTGTAACAGTTTGAGATCTTCTAAAATATGAATTATTGAGTCCTTAACTTCACAGGGGCCAATTCGGTTAAAAAATCTATTATCGGCAACTATTATCTAGGTACCTACTTAAAAACTAACTGTTGACAACCCTGTCCCTATACTCCCTTTAGCCGTTCCTATATAAACACCTTCGTACCTATTAACTCTGAACGGCGTCCCTATTGACCCCTCATGTCGTCCCTAATAGCCCCCGATGCGTCCCTATAAACCTCGTCTTGTTTTGAAATTTCCATTGATCATTATTTTTTCACTTTTCACTAACAAAACAAATACCAATTGCACTTACCGATTTAAAAACAGCTTCTTAATTAAATAAGTAAACAATTTAACACAACTTAAAGTACAAAACTTGCTTTAAAACCTAATTTTGCGACAAAGTTTTGGAGACCAGTTTAAACTGCCACCAGAAAGCCCAACTTCAGACTAAATGTTTGACAATCTAGCGTTAGCTTCATGTCATTCCAGTGTTGCCATTACCTAAAGCACCTATTTTACTATCAATTTCAACCTCATAATAACATTCGTAATTGGTAGTTTTTGAGAGTTTATCAGGTAAATGTCATCCCCGGTTTTTGTCCCTATTCACCTCGCCATCCCTAATAACCCCGGTTGACGGTAATAGGTTTAGAAGGTTTAATGTCTTTCAAAACGATGCGTTCACAGAGAACATAACTCTCGTCGGACTGCCGAAGCTATAAACCTGTCCCAGACGACACAATTTAACCTGCATGCAGTCCTTCCATAGCAAATCGGAACTTATAGCTCCGATTGCACTTGTGCGAAAAAGACGGAGCACTCCTTTAATCCATTTTTTAGGCCAGCCGCATACATACGTTTTCCGTATACGTTTTCGTGTATACGGAAAACGTATGTATGCGGCCGGCCTTAAAGGGCTTAAGGTATTATTAGAGACCAAATGCGTCTACTTAAACGTAAGGTATTAAGCGAGACCGATCCGAACATTTCCGAACAATGGCCGACGGTTCAAATTGTCATTTATTATCGAGATTTCATTACGTGATTGTAGAAAAAATACGCAACGAAACCGGTAAATTTTATTTTCTTGTTTTATTCTCATGTCTAGAGAATAGATTGCAATAGTTTATTCTTAGGTAACGGGCGTTGTTTTAGAGAAACGTGTCGACAAAATTTTTAAAATTTGTAATGCGCCATCTCGCTTTTTCCTTCGTTTTTTATCCCGTTCTGGTTTTTCAAAAGATTTCTTTAATTTATGTTAACTCACGTACTTTATGTACTTACCCAGAGTTGCCAGTGGTAGCCCTTATTTGCTTAAAATAAGGTGGATCTAATTTGCACGACAACAAATAATTTGGCGTTGTAAATATGGTGTTGGGCGTCTTGAAAACCTTTTGAGATATTTGGCGGGGTAAAAATTCGCGCAATTCTGATCACGGGGGTATGGTTCATTTTTGTTTCTGTTAAGTTAATGTAAAAAAAAAAAGATTTAATTAAGTATATGCATTTTGTTACTTGATGTATCACAGCCGATATCTTGACCTTGATATTTTGACGATGATACTATAATGCTCCAAACGTTAGAAAACAACTGTATTTTTCAGTTAAATTGTGATTCTTCGCATGGGCCATTGTGTCGCAAATGGGGATCCTGGGGACTCCCCTTTTGCGATAAAATATTTTTTTAATTAATTCTGAATTTAAGAAGGTATTCTCTGGTGTCGTAGGGTGAAAAGTTAAAAAATAAGCCCAAAAAAATATATAAGTACCTCAGCCGGCGGCAAATTCTTTTCCTTAGTCGGCTGCAGGTTTTGCTGCATGTTGCTGATGATGGATAACCTGCGGTTAAAGTAGATCCCGAACGCCACCGGTGGTAGCCAATATGCCCATAGAGTTGCGAGTACTTGAGCTAAGACACAAAACAAATAATACTTTTACTACAAGCGTAAGTAGGTAGGTACTATAAATTACTATAAACCGCAAATATTTTAGTCCGTTTTCTTTTGGGAACAGTATGACACTTTTGAGTAAAGTCGTCGGCAATAGAATTTGCTAACTATGTAAACAAAACCAAACGAACCAATTCACCATGATTACTCGATAATCACGTACTTAAGTACTTTTAAAGATCAAGTGAGTTGTTTGCAACGATTTATACACTAAATCATTAATTTCATATTAAGTTTAAGATGTAATAGCTATTCATTCTACGTTATTTTTAATAAAACAGGCTTGGTGAATATTTGAGGTTATGTGTCAAACAGTACTAATTTGTTCTATTGACGGCGACTTTAGAGCATTGTCAATTGACTTGAGTGCTATAAATTTCAAACTGAGTCAAATTCGCCCGGTAGGCAGTCATATCTCGGCAAAAGGGGAAAGATATGTGGGTCAAAATATATAATCCTATGAGCTTGGGAAAAAAAACCAGCACATATATTAAGCCTGCTAGGCATCGACATACCAACCAATAGACGCCGGGTTCCATACAAAATTAACGTCGAAAAGTGTCCTAGGGCGACTTATACAAAAACTTCAACTTGTATAAAATCATTATCAAAATAAATCTTTCTAATTTAAATGGTATGTCATTAACGTAATGCTTAATTTTGCTTGAAACAATTTATCATCTTATGAAGCTTCGACTAGAGCCCCGTTTTTTTTTACCTTATGCAGCTTCTACTAGCGGAGTGCTATTGTCATCGCGAACAGAGTAGAAATAGAGTAGCTTTACACTTAATATTATTTCTGTTTTTATGTCTCAGGTGGGTATAGGTTTAATATAAACAACAACTCAACGCAATTTTTTTATTATTTAAGATAATATATATAATATTGTGGGCTCGTAAACCGTCATATATATTTTTTGTAACAAAAAATAAAACCGTCTTCAAAAACCCTAATAGCTACTTGAAAAACGTATGTCGGTGGCAAGAATCATGTGACATTGCTATTGTGTAAGTAAACCTACTTGACATTGGCTTGGATATATTTCATGTATCAGTTAGCCTATCTAGTATAGGCAATTTCTAGGAGAACGGTCATTTATTTCACCTTGTTCAGTGGGTCAAAATGATGAATGTAGAGGAAGCAAAAGTTGTACTTGTATGCTTTAACCGGTGCACCTGGCGTTCCAGTCTCTGCCTTCTTTGGTCTCTGCCTACCCTAAATGTAAAAAAAAAAAGCTTTGTATGTATGTATGTTTAGTGGGTTTTTGAAGACGGTTTGTTTTGTAAAAATAAAATCGCTTTTTACAGATATTTCTAATATTATTCTGTGATTCACTACAGCACACATTACATCAAGAAACCTTTTAGTATAGAGTCTGTCTAATGAATGATGAACCGGACTTTTATTTGACTGGCAGGTCTGGCAACACTATTAAAATGACGTTTTGACATTGACAAACAAGTCGTTGTTGGTTCGAGTCTGTCAAATTAAAGTTTTCTTCTCGAAATTTACGGACTAACCATGCGTAAAACTATCAAAAGTGGTGTGCGACAGATCCTTTGTACCATGATAAACAAATATAAAGAAAAACAAGAGAAGAGGGAAGCATTGTTGAAACAAAAAATAGAGTGTTTACATACGGTGACCGAATTCATAGGTTATAACAAGGTTAGTATGGCATGTTAATTTAATACTTATTATTTCTATACCTATCTTCAATCCAAAGTTTCATAGAATATATACCTTTTCTGTTCTACCTATCTTTTGAAATTGGTATTTCTTTTCCATTAAGAAATTAAACGATGTATTCTTTTCAGATAAGCTGGACGTGGGTGGTGAAAAACAAACGGTTTTGAAAAATCTTCAGCAGTTGAAAGAGTTGGGGCAAAACGATTTACTATGCCAGAGTCAAACGAAGTATTTAGAAGAATTACTTATCATCAATGACCAGTAAATACTAAGATTAATTAAATCATTGTCTTTCCCTATACATAGGTGTATTGTCTGTACCTATACCATGTTGAATCTCTTAACAATCGCAATTTTATTAAATTAATTGAATAGACAGATGATTAATATAACTGACACTCATACCTAGTTTCAGTAAAACACTAAGGAGTTGTTTATATACATTTAGTTAAAAGATATCATAAACATATCAATATGTACCTACGTACACTTCATGAGCTCTTGGAAAAGATGTTCGGGTTATACCTGTCTTCCTTGTTCTTAAACCGTTGCGATTTGAACCTCACCGATGCAATTTGATTTCACCTAAACCCAAATGTTCTTAGAGCTGTCGGACTGTAAAATGGGGCTGTACTGCGTGTAACAATATATTTGTAAATGGTGTTCTGTTTAATTTATTCCTTCTTTCTTCTTACAGATATCAGTGTTTTGACATTGAAGAGAATGAAGGCAAAGTAAACCATGGTGTCTTCAGTACTCCAGGAAAGAAGCGAACTCACTAGGCCACAGTATCCAATTTAGATAGTTTTGACATTCATGCCATCTGAAATAAAGTGAACGAATTTTATATTGTAAAGAAGCAAGTGCCTACATTCAGATGCCTACTAGCAGAAAGCATCAAATACTTCGTGATACCCAAAGTTGCTAAATAGTTCGGTACACGTTTGGCGACGTTGGGTGTCACTATCTATTTATTTAATGCTGACTATACGGGTCAATCAACTTTTCTTTGCAGTTCGGTGCCAGGGTGACGTTTCCTGGGTCACTCATTAAAACTATGATTTCAAAGGATATAAGTCCACTACCATTATTTTATGGCTTTTCTCCTGAGTGTGATAGAAGTATACATTATAACATTTTTTCTAAGAAACTATCACTGTTGTCTCCTGGCTTACGGGACACTAACAACAACAAAAAAGTTGATCCACCCATACGTATTAAGTAGTAAGACTCGGGCTTCTACTAATAAACTGTACTTAGATATGATACCGTGCGTGGTCTTAATATGGATAAACGGACACTTGAGTGCGGTATTAGTAGACTTGAGTACCTATAGTTTATTAATAAGGGCCTTAGTATTGTGAAAAAGTACGCGTTTCCTCTTCCTTTGTGCCCACCAAAATAAACAAAATAAGAAAAGTATCAAAATCGTTTATTCCTACATTGATCGGTAATACCATATGAAGATTTTTTTAATTTGCCGCTTTTTCTCAGGTTCATCTTCCATTAGACAGACTCTAACAACAATTTCTCATCAGCCTTTTAAAAAAAAATCTGTACAATATGCACCACCGCCACCATCACCATCAGTTGCACTTCACTACATGCATTATGATGAATAAAATTAGCCTCATATTCTTAATAAGTAGTTAAATCTCATTACTGCTGGTGGTCATCTTTGGTCTTCATAATCAGTTAAAAAACTCCTCCTGCCGTTCCCTCGCGACGATAGAATTCCATATCGCACAGTAAAATGGGTCACCAGGAAATCTACAAATGAATACTAAATTACTAAAAACGACTGCATAAAATATAAAGTATTACACTACTCCACAGATGCACTGTTCTGCAACAACCAAATATTGACAATTGTTGGTCCGAAACTAAAATAAATTATTTTATTAGAAATACTTAGTTATTTATTAATTAATATTACGAATAGACATTTACTTACAGAAAGTATGATATTCCGTCTGAAAGAGTTTTGTTACGGTGATAATTTTTGCAGTTTCTGAAAACGCACCGAGGCATTGTGACACGTGTCACTGTTGGCGTAGTTGACAACGAACTAAATTCAAGTAAGCTCCCAATTTGAAGTGAGTAGTTAATAGCTGGGCCGTGGTTTGTTTTCTGACCCGCAGGCGCGGATCCAGCTTTCAGATTAGGGTGTGGTCACGACCGAACGCAGAAGTTCGGTCAAGTGCGAGTCGAACACGCAACACGACTATTTACTTTCTGACCCGTATCCTACGAGCGCCGAAGGGGGTGGTCATGACGTACTTGACCACCCCCGTGGATCCGCCACTGCTGACCCGTTATGAGGTTACCGGTTCGTTACAACCAAGTACCTACCTATCATAATACCCTATTACATATTTTGACATTAACTCAAATACGCAGATACGGTAAGATTTTATCTGCGTATAAAAGGGGAGGGGAGTTAAACCGTCCCGCCCTTAGAGCGTTTGAAAATGACAAATAGGTATCTCAAATAGGTAGCTACCTATATTTATTTTCATTGTAACAAAATGTCATAATGACGTTCACATATTACACCCGATATCCAAAATCTATAGTTGATAAAAATAACAATTCCTTCGAATTATTATTCAGACTGAAGGTGAAAATTGCATTAGTAATTACCAAAATGCAAAAATACCTTCTGGTTGATAGACCCGCAAATCAAAATGACACTATCTCAGAATGCCTAAAGTTTGGTCTAAGGCCTCAAAGATACCTAGCATGTAGTTTTACTTTATATCATATCTATGATCGAAATAGTAACGAAACGAAAATTGTATGAAAACCCGTAAGATGACAAATAATTTATTTACTCATTCCTATCTATCTACAGTTATTTCGAAATTTAATAGACATTTATTCTATAGGTACCTACTGAGTTTTGGGTATTTCGAGAATTTGACGTTTAAATCTTGAGACATTTTTGTATCAAGTTAATTAATTGGATTTTTTAGGCATTTTGAGACAATGTTGAATTGATAATTAGTCAAAACAAGATAAAATCAATTAGACTTAAAGGGATATCAAGAGTACCGCATTTTAAGAAGTAGGCGTAAGTCATTTTAAGTTTTATAGTAGGGGAGCCCGAGAGGGGATTTCGGGATTTACTCGAGCGCGGCAGATTAACATAAGGGGGCATCCTTGTACCCTGTTGAGTACCTCCAGCATACAGGGTTCTTGGTAAGTCGACCTATTCCCGTTAGGAGGTGATAGGGGTGAATATTTGCGATAATTTTGACCCTTATATGCATTATGCAAAAGTAAACCATTTTTGAGTTATCGCGTTTTGTAGTTTTTTGTTAAATTAGTCAGAAATTCAACTTGAAAAATTTATTACAAAAAAAGTATCAATTTAAATCTTATTTTTTTTCTGATTTACAAAAACGATTAAACACTGGTTGTTTCTCAATATTAAAACCATAATTATCGGTCTAAATTTAAAAAAGCGAGACTCAAAAATGCTATGTAATCTTGCCATAACACCAGTAAAAAGGAGCCAGTAGGTTGACGTTCCTGGACAACTGGAAAAGTGTCCAGCGCCTCTATTCTAGGTGGTATAAACTATATCGTAGTTTACCTGTTAAGGTATTGTTATGACGTCAGCCGTCATTACTGTCAAGAAAATAAGAGCTATCAAAACGTTGACAATACGATAACAGGACAAAAACGATATTGTTTTTACCGTATCGAATAGGGCGCCAGTAAAGTTGAGGAATTTCGAATTTGGAATCAAAAAGTGTCCAGTAAGTAAGTATGGAAATTCCATAACATATCATATTATTTGAATTTGGAACTATCTGTAAAGACTGTGACAGCCTTCAAAAAGGCTACTTATCTATATATATAAAAGGCTAAACTGACTGACTGACATATCAACGCACAGCCGAAACTACTGTACCTAGAAACTTGAAATTTGGTACAGGGGTTCCTTTCATGATGTAAGTGAGCACTAAGAAAGGATTTTCCGAAAATCGACCCCCAACGGGAAAAAATGGGGGGAGTAGCGGGAAACTAATTCTACGCGTACGAAGTCGCGGGCGTCCTCTAGTGTACTATAAAAACAAAAAAAACGTTATGGAACTTGACTTGCATATTATTTTAAAAACTTAACTGTTTTCTTAGCTCTCCAAAAATGCATAACAACTAGGAACTTATTTAAAAAAAACTGAAAAAAAATCATCACAAAGTTAGCGGGTGGAAACTAAAGTCAGAAATGCAACTTCAAAAATTTACTTAAACGAGAAAAAAAAAACAAATTTAAATCAACTTTTTTATTTGCTTTTGTACAAGATGAAATTGTTGTTCTTTTGCAATATTAAAAAAATATTATTTGTAAGTAAACGTTTGAGAATGCGAGGCCGAAAACTAAAAAATACATGTTTTTTTATCAAACTCCAACATAAATTACACGAAAACAGAAAAAAATACCAATACATTTGGCGTGCAGATTACACATAAAACATTTGACGTTTTTCCAGCTTTCTAACGAGCTAGGTATTAAAACTAATATGAATTTTGTTAAAAATTGCTTGAAAAAATTTATCACAAAGGAAGCAAGAAGGAAGTCACGTCCGAACATAACTTAAAATTAACATAATAAATTTATCAAAATTATAATTGTATTGTTGTGAATAAATGTCTCTTTATCTTTATCTTTATCTTTTTTACCATTTTGGTACGGAACCCTAATTATAAGGTAAATGAATTCTAAGACGTATAAACGGACAATTTTGCATTAGTTTTTTGACTGGTAACTACATTGGTGCACTGCGCAATACGTCCGACATTTGGTTTTTTAGGGTTCTATACAAAAAATGAAAAACCGGAACCGGAACCGGTTTTACATTTCTTACATTACATGAACGTGTGGAAGCTTGTAATTTGCTTTTAGATATAAGTATTGTCGATCAATTTGTATTAGGCAGTAAGCTTTCCGAATAAAATAAAATAAAAAAATAAAAAATAAAATACATGCTAATAAATAATTCTAAAATAACAGTCTTCATTAATTGAAACCCTATTGATTATGATATTGAGTAAGTAATTCAAACAATAAAAATATTTTCAAAACCATACTTTTGTACTAATTAATGTGCATTATTTGTTGAGATCACAATCATTCTATTTTATTAATACTTTTAATGAGGTATTTTTTAATAGGAAGTACTTAATTATTACTTTAAAATAAATAAGAATAAAACGTAAATGCTAGAGGTCATACCTCACGCACACATCCTCACAAATATTTACATGTTATAATTACACCTAAAGCATTTAAAAGCCAAAAAAATAAAAAACCAAGTAAATTAATAAAAATGCAACTAACGTCGCCGACACGGGCTGCGTGCGACGTCATAACCGCCTCCCTCCAGTGCTCGCCGCAAGTTAAGCGACGGGCTCGTCTTCATTGTATAGTTAAAAAAGTAGGCAAACAATACAAAAAATATTCCTTGAAACGAAAGTCTAATAGATTTTTTCTACTCGCGTACCAACTATAAACCGCTAATTTATCAAAATCAAAATACCACCTATAGCGCAACCGAAGCGTGAAAACAATTTTATAATGAGCGTTGTCATGGTAATGACAGTTCTATAATAATTATTATAGCATTGTTATTACCATGGTTACGGTCATTCCGGATATTAGTCTTGGCGTTTAGTGAACACTTGACACCCTAATTTGTATAATAAACCGTTAAAAATATATTAATAACAATTAAAATTACGTATATTACCAAATTAAATTTGAGACTAATTATGTGTTTAATATTACATTTTTATTAAATTACAAAACATGATTAATATCCATTGATTTGTTATTTGGTTACCATGGTTACGTACAATATGGATATCAACAAAATGGCCTTTCGTTTGGCATTCCCACTTTTATGATAAATTGTCAGAACTGTTTTTAACAATTCAAATTTGTATGAAATTTGTAAACATTGAACAATAAAATTCACAAACTAAGTATTAACGCCAATCGGAATAATGCAAAGGACTTTGCTGATAAGTTATTTGTCAGCAGAAAAATCTAGTAAAGTATAAAAGAAACGTTAGCGACAGTTTATTTTTGTCAGTGTCATTTTAAGCTTGTAGAAAAAGTTATGTATGCAACGGTATATAATTACCTCTCACGGTACTCGTGCCTGTAATTAGAGCGCTCGCAAGCTCGCGCTCTAACCTCGGCGCTCGTACCTTAAGAACCTACATTATAAACCAGTTACATAAATAACTATAAGCAAATTAGTTTATGAAGAAGTGAGTGTTAAGTGACACCGGTTATATTTTAAGCAAATGGCGTTTCGCATAAGGGTACAGTTTTTAGAGCTGATGCCGAGTTTTGCGATACTTTAAGCGACATAACATACCTACATTAAATCACGCCTGTTTCCCAGAGGGGTAGGCAGAGACCACTTTTTTTCACCTGCTACGATCCTGGCAAAGCTCTTTCGCTTCTTCCACATTCATACATCGAGTCATGCACGCGCGTCGGTTTCGGGTAAGTATTTAAGATTCGGCCCCTTTCCAGTATTTCTTCGATTTGATTCGAAAAAGTACGCCTAGGGCGGCCCCTTCCGACCCTTCCACTCGCTTTCGCTCTGTATATCTCTTTCGTCAATCTTTATGCCATTCTTCATAGTCTCCCATACACTATTTATATCATTCTCAACTTCACTGTCATTCATCTTATTAACACATTACAAACAATCTTTCAGCTTCCTTACTTACCATCTTGTATAACTTGATCATTCAGTTTCTCTACTTTTATCCTCTGTAACGCAGTTGTCGGTACGGGAACATGATGGCGCCAGCGTGTGAACAGACTCCTCACTCATGTTACCACTAAGTAGTGATCTGAACCTACGCTACCTCCCCGAAATGCTCTGGTTCTGGTAACAACAGCTTTGTTACGCAAACTTTCATCCACAATCACCAAGTCTATCATGGACTTCTCATTCTGACGTCTCCACGTATATGCGACATCAAAGACGCCATAATGGCCTGAAACCTAGCTAGAACGACGCAGAAAAATTGCTGATTTCAACGATATATACAACTTAATTTCACTCAAAATGTCGCTTAAATATGTAGGTAATTCTTCCTTTCCACCGTCGCTATAATTTTCAATTCAAATGTGCATTTATTTTGTGCTCAAAATTGATGTAAGGAGCTTGTAGATGGTAGGTAAGCATCGGCAAGGTCGGTAGTTCTTTGGATTCGTGGTACTTCCGGACTTGTGGAGCAGGAAGTATATATATATATATATATATATATATATATATATATATATATATATATATATATATATATATATATATATAATATATATATATAGATTATTATTTGTATGTCTCCACCAGTCACTATAGAAGTATCCCACGGACAACCACCGGTGAGTCAGACTATTTAAAAAAGATGGGAACAAGACACACGCTTATTTTATTTTAAATAGGCAGGCCAACAATACACATGCGAAATACATTTATATAACAGAGACAAGAGAAACAAGTACGCATGCATACGTTTTACAGGCTCAGTAAGGAAAAAAATATAAATCGTGAGTTAAGAGCAGTAAAAATATAAAATAATAATGATATGATTATACAGGGTGATAGGGAATTCGCCGTATTCCTTGAAAGGGGTTATTCTGCAGCTCATTTGTAATGATTTAAGTCCAGTCAACCAGGGGTCAAAACTCATTGGTTTTCGAGTTATTCACGTCTTTAGATTTTTCTTAAAAATACCCGGCTTTCGACTTAAAACTAGTAATTGTGTAAAAACTTCGTCATTTAGAAATAAAAAAAAGCATTTTTTAAATAGCCAATGAACTACTAATTATGACAATTAAAAAAAAATGCTAAAAAAATGCAAATTTTTGCAAATAAAAGGATTTGAAGTCGGAAGTTCTAGTAACTATTTTCCAAATTTTGTAACATTTTAAAGCATAACTAAAAAAGAAGTACAACACTTCGCGTACAAATTACAGGAATAGTTTGCTCAATTCATAAGCTTTCTAAAAAGGTACAATTTATGACATTTTAAAATTAATTTTAACTAAAAAATTTACAATGAATAAATAATAGCAGAACAGGTAGAAGACTTGACTTAGCGTACTTGACTCTAAATGGGTTTGTGCCGTTTTAGGTTCTTCGAGGGCTTACTTTGTCTTCAGTGTCTTGTCTCAACTTATCTTCTTGAGGTAGAAGGCACAGCGGATTGCCTTTGGTGACAC
Organism: Acleris cristana; assembly: GCA_948252455.1. Lineage (NCBI taxonomy): Eukaryota > Metazoa > Arthropoda > Insecta > Lepidoptera > Tortricidae > Acleris > Acleris cristana. The sequence goes on along the minus strand of OX411772.1, from coordinate 23,324,477 downwards.
AAACAAAGGGTCATAAGGTCAATTAATTTAATTTGTTTGTTTCAAAAATTCTAGTACGTGGGGTTTTTTGCCTTCTCCTTCTCCTTCGCTTGATTTTTTTGGGTTTTGACCTTTGGGAGCCCAAAAGTGCAGATTGTGGTAGTTTTTTATCCCGTCACGACTACTCAAAAAGGCTACATAATCTTGCCATAACACCAGTAAATGGAGCCAGTAGGTTGAAGTTCCTGGACAACTGGAAAAGTGTCCAGTAAAGTTGAGGAATTTCGAATTTGGAACCAAAAAATGCCCAGGGGCCCGTTTCATAAAAGCTTCTAACTTGTAATACAAGTGGAAGTCTCTTTGTAATACATAATTTTGGAAAGAGAATATAAGCTATTATTTTTTATGCAATACGCCCCAGTAAGTAACTATGGAAATTCCATAAAATATCATATTATTTGAATTTGGATCTATCCGTACAGACCTGTGACAGCCTTCAAAAAGGCTACAGAGGTAAGCAAGAAAAGGTCACGTGACACAAAAAAAAATATAAAATTGAAAACTATTTTGACACCATTAGGATTTCTTTAAAAAGCACCACTTTATAGCTCATGCAATTCACGATGGCGAGTGGGCTTTATTAGTGGTTGAACGTGTACATGCACATTGCGGTAGTGTGCGTGTCTGACGGAGCAATCAGTCGCGAGCGCGCCGTCGCTCGAGTAACTTGTGCATATTGTTTCCACGACGCTTACTGCCACAAAGTTATTCATAGCGAGGTATAACGGATTTTTATTTTGAAGTATCCTAAAATAAAAATAGTAAATTTATTTAGAACTGTGGGCCTATCCGTGTTTATCGCTTGACAAAACGGTGGTAATAAAACATTCGACACTTTCTGACAAGTACATACATATAAGTGTGAGAGTGACGGATGTTTGATCCACGTTTAGTCACCCAAGAAACACGGCAATAATAAGCCCTCTAAAATAAAGACAAACCTACAGATAGGTTTTAATTTTAAGTAACATAAAATTGTACGTAATTTTAGACAGAAAATACGGAGACATTTGAAATGTCATCTTCGCGACAAGATAGAGTTAGGTACATAAATTTCGTAGAAGATGCAACCAAGAAGGTCGCTAGTGTCGCTACTACATGTAGGTAGTATGACTAAGTAGTTCGCATATCACATCAAGAACATAAATAAGTAGTTTGTTGTTTTATAATATTTAAGGTCAAGCGGGGCTATTCCGACAAAGGGGTAGACCCGTCACTTAATTTTGTTAAGCTTGTTCCTCAATTCCTCATGAATCCGCTCATCATGGATCATCACCTCGGAAGTAAACTCAGTCAAACAAAACAAAAAAAGAATTTTTGAAATCGGACCATAATTGATGGAGAAATCAAATCGGTCAAACTTAAAACCTCCTTTTTTGAAGTCGGTTTAAAATACTTAATTGCATTATTTCTTATCATTATTTGCTAGAGGGTTTGCGACAGTATAATAAGTATAATGTGTCCAATACTTCTCTTTATTTTTTATGCTTACCATACCCGCTCTCGCTGTCACGCACACTTTGACACGTATACAGATATGTGTTTACCACAAGTCAAGCCCACTCGCCATCATAAATTGCATGAGCTATAATAGTAGTTTATCTACACTCATATCATAAACCCTCTATGATGCGTTCAGAATTCGCAAATTATGACCAGCATAATAATCAACTCTGTTGTTAGAGCAATTTTTTTATCTGCGGCAGTTTTATTATGAATTCATAAGAACATCAATTTCGATGTTCTTATGACATTCAAATTTCGAACATCTCTGAAAAACAAAGCATTTTTGATTAGACCTCTATTCTAAATCAGTCGAGATGACATTTTATTGAAAATGAAATGTCAATTTTACACAACTTTGACATATCTCGCACGTTACTTAATATCGAACGATTTGATAGTTGACGCTTAATCTAGTTGTCTCTGAACTAAAAAAAAAACAAATTGTCAAATTTTGATTTGCCGCCACATTTGACGCTTATTTTGTCGGAAAAATAAGTTTGTTGTGTTGTTTTGTTCGTAAATAATTATTGTATTGTACGTCTACTTAAAATGAGTGATCAAGATAGTGATCATGATCACGATATTTCGGAGACGCCACCAGATATCAGGGATAAAGCAATGAGCGTCGAAAATATGTTGTTGCCGTCAAAATCCAAGAACATGATTCTACTGTCAAAACTGGAAAAGTGGAATTTAACCACCGCACAATTAAAACTGTATATAATAATTATAACAATAAATAATTTTCTCTGTTATCCCATTTATTTTTTGTATTATTTTACTAATAGCTCTAATCAATGCTGCAATGCCGGTCATTACATGCGATTTCTGAACACATCATAGAGAGCTTTTATGATATGTGTATAGATAAAGCAGTGTATGTAACTGTACATAATAAGCATTAAAATACTCGTGAGATGCTTTTATGAAACTCGCCTTCGGCTCGTTTCATAAACACTCACTCGAATTTTAATGCTCCTTATTATGCAACAGTCACATAAACTACTATTATGTAACTGATACATGAAGAGGGTCCTTAAAATTTTAAGTACTTAGGTTCAGCGGTTTAGGTGGTGCGTTGTCTGTCAGCCAGTAACGGAAAAGTTTTAATGTTCAGAAGATTAATTCAACTTTTTATTTTACTATACGAGTAAGTACTCAGTTATCATAACTTTTGGACTAGTCCTGGTAGCCTGGTAGCACTTAGGTTAGGTAGCAAAAATATGTATCGAAAGAATCCTCTCATATATTTATGTTACGAAGATAGGATAGGGATAATGCATTGGGACATATTTTTGAGATATATTTAGTTAAAAGTGGCCTGCGCTTGTGTGGAGGGAGGTATGTGTTGGGTTTACCAGAGAGTGTGATGTAGTTAAGTTGCCGGTAGTCCATCAGTTCGAAGTGTGTGAGGAGCTGCGCTGTGATGCCGGACAAAAAGCGGCCCGTCAGCGCCGCCGCGCGAGCGTAAGATGATACGAGCGGGTACTTCGACGAGTCCACCTGCCATCAACAAACCAGCTTTAATGATTGCTATTCTACCAACACTTCATTCTCATGATTTCTTCAGGCTGCAAAGCCAAGACGTCTACATATTTTGGATTATTTACATGAAAGAACACACGTCCTTTGTTCCCCAGAGGATCCAATCAATAAGACCTTTGAAGAATTCATTGGTATTTTAGATACCTTCATCGAACCCGAAACCTAGCGTATGGGCTTCTCAACATACACTCATATCTCGTTTACACGTTTACAACAAGAGGATGAAACGGTTGCTATCTATGCATCCGAACTCAAGAAATTATCATTAAATTAGACTGTGAATTCAAATGCCTGCACGGACAGAAACCCACGCTTGAGTCATTTTAATCAGCCCAATTTATACGTTGATTATAGGATGGCATAATCCGCACTACAATTTTACAAGAAAAGGAAACAACATTTATACACATACACAGATACACACATACACAGATACACACATACACGCATACACACGCACATATAGTTCAGGCATTATGAATTGGCAGTCTATAATCTTCACTAAGATATTTTTGTTAACATCCAACAAACGGTAATAGTAAAACTGCCCTCGTTCTTCAAACAGTACAGTGGGTTGAAAGATTTTGATACTAGTCAGATTGTTCGGTAAGTCTTAACGCAGATAAAAAGATCGCTAAGTAGAGATAACAGACGGCCAAATCATGTTTCCTGAACTATACACATACACAGATACAAATATGCGCAGATATGGACCCCATTCCTTAAAATCAAAGATTAAAAAAAAACTATGCTTCATCTTTTGTGGAGTAAAACACCGACGGACTGGCCAAATATGAAGAATTGTATACACATTACTGCCTTTGCCTTAAAAATAACCTTAATTATGTTTTGTTTTCAGTAGATTTTTTTAATAAATTAAATATGGAACTTTAACTAGATCAAGAGCCTGAAGAGTGCATTTACGGGGAATTGGGTACGAGTACCAAAGTAAAGTTTTCTGATGGGGTGTGTATATATATTTTTTCTGATTGTGTTTGGTCTATTAACCAATAATCTACTGATCTTATTTTACTCATTACAGTTCTTCTAATTTTTTTTTAAGTCTGTCATTTCATTTCTCTGATCTTTACGGCACTATAAAAAAGTAAAAAAAAAACAGATTTCTAACATCCATAGATGTTAGAGGGTTAGTTACAAAATTCGTTATAGGTACTATGCTATTTTACAACTATGTTAGTGTACACATTATTTAAATGGAGTTGGGTCCAGTGATCCAGAATCCCACATATGATGGACATTTATTTCCCGCTTTAAAAAGTCAATAAGGATGTAGACACTTTTTATGGGATTATACATTTAGACCACCAACTGACGGACTCAACAGCACCATATCATCCGCGTAACTTACATTATTTAGAAAAACCCTGTCAATATGGCATCTGACGTGTGTGCTTCCGAGTTCGACAATCAGGGCGTTAATATAAAGGTTAAACAAGTGAGGCGAGGTAAGCCCCGTGTCTAACCCCACACGCCAAACTGTACTCGTCAGATAGGACATCACCCCAGCGCACACTGTTTCTTTGACCAGAATACCAGCACTTTCACCTCGTCGAGCTTCTTCCATAGTAGGTCGTAATTGATTCGGTCAAAGACCTTCGAAAGGACCAGGAAACACGCATACACAGGTGTCTTTCTTCTAGTGTAGTACTTGACGGTGCACTTCACAGACAGAATTGCGCTCTCGGTCGATAGTCTGGGACGGAACCCAAATTGAGCATTATTTAGCTGTATGGATTTTTGCAGATATGAGTTGAGCGGACCGTCGAGCACCCTAGCCACAATTGTGGCCTGCGAGATGGGTCGATAGTTTGCTCCATCTGATAAATTCCCTGTGTTATTTTTAACTATAGCAAGAATTATTGCTTTAATTAAATCTTTAGGTACATGGGAGGTGAGTGGCTAACATATAAGTATGTAGGTTGAAAAACATAGCTAGAACTCTGGCTAGGTGGGGTCCGGCGTGCTGTAGATGCAATACTCAAGAAATCGTGACCGGGCGATTTACCACGCTTCATGTCCTTCTTCAAAGCTTTATTTAGCTATGTCTTTCGAGCTAAAACGAGCCTCCAAAACCTCACTTGGGTATGTGTATAGGGGCATGACCCAGATTTTTTAGGGGCTTTACACTAAAGGGATCCTTGAACAGGTTTGAAATACCCTTGGGGTCCGGTACATTGTTAACGCTAACAAGCTTATCCAGTTTTTTGGTAGATTTCCAGAAGTTTCTAAAATCATTTTTAGCATGTTGGGAGGCAAGCCGATCCATTTTGATTTGTTTCTGGTGTTGCTGTACCCATTTAAGCTTTGATTACAAATCTTCTCACTGGCACACATAGCAATGTAGAAGTTACCCGTAGTGGGCTTACCAAATAATAGCCAATTTTGGAAATGAAACCTATGCTTGTTCCATCCTATGACTTTCTTTTTCCTGAAACCGACATTGGCAGCTTTGCTGTTTAAAGAGGCATTACAGAGTGCATTAATTATATCACAGTAGGTATAAGTTGTTCAATATGTTGTAATGTTCCAAATTATTATCACAACATTCATCACAACAATTACTCAATTCTTTTGGAAAATCAATTAATTTTAATAATTCGTTACACTTATCCATACATTTATTAATTTCTAAGGGAGTTCTTTCACCCCACACTACATTTTATTACTCGGGTTATTGTCAGTATATAATTTAGTTTTGACTAAGTTCAGGTTACATTTGGTTATTAATGATTAGAACAATAGGTATACATTATAATTCACACAAATATTGTCTACAGTTGCCCATGCAGCTTTTGTCGTTATACAGTGATCTAGCTATCGTTTACAATTGTGCGAGTCACTTAGGCTGATTTTAGTGTCAAGCGGACCGTCAGTACGGATCGATCGATCTGTATTAAGCTTAGGAATCTTTTTAGAGTAATGCGGACGGGTCCGCACGGACGACCGTCATTATCTGTATTGGATCGGTGCGGAGCTGTGACACTAAAACCAGCCTGAAGTACGTATGGGGTTTGAGAATCTATGCCTAATTTAACAAAGTCCGCATATTAAATTACTGATTGGACATTTTTATGGCTGGACCAATTACTGATTGGACATATTTATGGCTGGACCAATTACTGATTGGACATATTTATGGCTGGACCAATTACTGACTGGACATTTTTGAAGACTTGGATATATTTCGTTTTGGACAATAGTCGTGCGAAGGTGAGTTTTCTTGTGTATGTACGCAGATATATCTGACTCAGTTGTGTCCTTATGGACGTTAGTTAATAGTATCGGGATTTTTGAATCGGCTGCTTTGAGTTTGCAGGTTACATTAGAGCTTGGCTTCCCCGTTTGACCTATAGAAAGATTTTTCGATTTAGGTTTAGTTTGGCGCTCAGCAGTTTTCCATTCACCCTTCTTTGTTACACTGGAGTACGAGTCTTTTAATATATTCGTATGCATATTTGTTGCAATCGGGTCAACCGTCGCGTCACTCGGTGCATCTGTCAGATGCTCATTTATTGCACAGCCTTCCCTTACTAGGTGGAGAACGGGAACTTGTTTACTGTTTGCAGTTTCTTGCGGGAGCGGAATAGGTGACATCGGGCTCTTTTCAATTGAAGATGGCGGCGCATTCGCGTTATCTTCAGTGCCGCTAGAGTTTTCAACTCGAGGCCGTGCGGGCGAGTGAGATAGCAAATTGACTGGCTCCAATGTATGTGAAAGAGAAGTCAATTCAATTCTTTATTAAATGGCTTCTGTCCGTTGGGACAATTCTGCCAGTGTCAAGGTTAGTAGTTACATATACATATCAAAAAATACATAATTCGACGTTGTACGGTGATCCTCTAGCCTCCGTGAAGCGATGTAGGTAGAACATTACGAAGACCAGAGGCCCGTTTCACGAAGCGACAAGTTACAATTTACAAGCGGAAGTCTCTTTCTAACTCCTCCTGCTAGAAAGAGAGTTCCGCTTGTAATTTGTAACTTGAAGCTTCGTGAAACGATTTTCTTGGAGCAATCCTTCCAAAGGCGATACGTGTTCAAACTTGAATTCTTCGTTATACTGCACATGTTAATTTACTGCATATTAATACATCATTCCTATCCATTAAACAACAAAATATGCAAAAAATTCAAAACAATTAAGAAAGCGACGCCATGTTGTCAAAAACCCAAACAAAATCCGAAAGAGAAGTCCGTTCATTGACACAGCTCTGCAATGACAAGTCAATATGCGACATTCCAATTGGCCCGCTGTCTAAGACATCGGTTACACGCTCAGTATTTCATCAGTCTGGCGTCAGTTCAATCATGATCGAGGGGGACGCAGCTATTATGTTAATATAGCTGCGTCCCTTTCGAGCACGGACTGAACTGACGCCAAACTGATCGTGTAACCCTTGTCTAAGTAGCTACAAGCGGCACCACTCTTAACGTTTACATTCGAAAAACCAACGTCTTTATAAGATTGGTTATGTTTCGAAACCTTATATGCTTCCATAGCGTTTAATTTTATGTCTTGCAGCTGTTCATGTGTAGCATAATTTTCTTTTATTTGTTTAATTTCGTTTTTAAGCGATACCATGTCTTTCAAAATGTAACTTGTGTAGATCACGGGCCACGAACACCGGTAATTCCTCAGGGTCACTTATTTTTATTAGCCGGATAATATCTTCCATGTCTCGAAGTACCTTGCCTTCATTTCTTCGGTTTATTTTTCTTTCATCCGTAGTCACAGATTGCGTCGAGAAATGCTCTTATATCCAAATCCAAGGGTCTGAGCAGAAGACGTCTCGTAAAATTCAATAAAACAAGTAAATAACACACAGCTAACGAATGCGAAACGTTTGACAATTTTGACAACAAAGTGCTGTCAAAATCGATTTTTTTAACTTATCATTTAGGCTAAGGTAACGCGTATAGTGCCAGAAAGCTCAGAGAACTGTCATACCAGTATTTTTTTGTTGCAAAACTGTAATTATTAAAAAAATAACTGTAGATTATTGGTTAATAGACCAAACACTATTTAAAAAACACACAAATATACAGCCCTAAAATAAAAAGAACAGAGGTTTTTGCATAGCAGTGGAAGAACAGGGACAGGAAAGGATACAATAAACAACAATACAAACGGGTAATATCAGCCACCGCCGCAGCCCGCTCAATAAACAATATACTGCTTTAAGCTACGTTACCTTGGCATACATATACGTATAATACGCAATTTCGGTGGCCATATACAACCCAAATAAGAATTGGGACACTTTAAGCCATTCTATATTCGATGTCCAAAGTAGTATAGAGTAAATAGAGATTCCACTCAATCCTGCAACAACACAAATAAGTACGGTTGTTATTATTGTACATACAAGCGTATGCGGCAGTCATAATGAATTCAGTTTATCCAACAGTAGGTACCTAAAGTTGGCCAAAAATGAGTATGCGACCCTTATGTTTGATTTCATTAGCACGACACTTCAAAAATAACAAGGTCAATAAGAAGTATAGGATAATATTAGGTCCACATTGATATAAAACTCTTTTATCTAGGTACACACACATCATAAGTCCTCTATTATGCGTTTAAAATCCGTTGGTGCGGTCCTTACGAATACACTTCGACCCTATGGGATATTTTGTGTAATTACCCTCTTTTAGCGCTTAATCCAATGCAGACTCCACCCCTTCCAAAAAGCGGATAGTGGAGTGCAATGGCAGTGCCTCGAAATTGTTTGGTTCTGGGTAGCCACAACCAAGGATTTTCATTCTTACTCCGGCGAGGGCGTCCCATTCACACAATAAGTGTTTCATTGTTTCCACCTCTTTGTTAGGAGATTTTAACCCCAAAGTGCCCGGTAAACATTCCGATAATGTATCGGAGTTGTCTTCTGCTGAGTTTCCAAAGTTTTTTGGTCCAGCTCTGGTCAACTCTTTCTATGAAGAGCTTTGCATGCCCTAAGCCTGCTGTGGTTTTCCACTCTTTCTGGTGGTTTTCTAGGGCAGTATTGTTCAGGGCTGCTTTTATGGTGCCCGGTGAGGGTGCCACAAATGGTTCAGGTTCATAGGTCAGGTCGTATGCGTCCTTGGACCCTTCCCTTGTCAGCTCGTCCGCGGCTTCATTTCCGGGAAAGCCTTCGTGTCCTGGAATCCACATCAGTTTCACTTCGTTGTGTCCGTCTACCAAGCTTGCTTAAAGCTTGGATTCCATTGTAGACTAGTCTCGAGTCTACTTTCGGCGCTGTCAGCGCCTTAAGAGCCGCTTGGCTGTCGCATAGAATAAAGATAGTTCTCTCCTGTGGAGGCCTACCTATATTATTTTGCGTACAGGCAATTATCGCATACAACTCCGCCTAGAAGACCGTGGCGTAGTTGCCCATACTTATGCTACTGTTATAGTCTTTGGCGTGAATATCCGCCCCCTTACCGAAGCTCATTTTTGAACCATCCGTGTACCACATCGCGTTGTCATCCTCTGATAAGTGCAACCCATCTTTCTATTCATCCCTTGTCGGAATGTGGACATTGAAGTTTCTCCGGAATACATACTTGGGCTGCATTTTATCGCACTCCATCGTCAGCATTCCGTCTAAAACAACATTATGTACCATTTTAGTGAGTCTGGTTCTAGGCGTTGCGTCGTTCCACAGGCCCGTCTCTTTCAACCTATACAGTGACTTGCATGCCTCAGCTGTATGACGATATGCATTGGTGGAAGGTCAAGTAGGACCTCCATTGCCACCGTCTCAGCGTTGTTGTGAACGCCTCTGTTATAGCCATACAGGCCACCCTCTGTACCTTAGTAATAGAATCCTTGCATGTCCGTAGTGTTGTTTTTGGCCACTAGCCCAAGCAGTCGTACATGATTATAGGCGTAACCATAGTGGTATAGATCCACTTCAATACCTACTTTAGGGAGGCCCCATGTCTTCCCACATGCTGATCTGCACATTACAAACACTCCTAACGCCTTCGTTGTCGCGTTTGTCTACATGTTTGATCAGCATTACCTGTGGTAGTAGGTTACAGCAATGACAGCTTAACGTAATATTGAAATTACTTTATCGAATATTATAAAGTAACTAGCTTTTGCCCGCGATTTCGTCCGCGTAGAACTCGTTTACCGCAGTTAACTAGAACTGTTTTAGTAACTATTAAAATTTGCATGAAATTTGTCAACATTTACTGTACAATAAAATGTGTATCATTTAACCGATCAGCAAAATATTCTTAGTTTGGTGTACAGAAATATGTGTTAGGTCAGGCAAAATAGCTAGCTGGTAAACAACTTATGGTTAGCAAAAATTTACAAATCTGTCTGCAATTAATGATATACTGAACTACTAAACTATTTCGGTCAGCAAATTAAATATTTGAGCTGCGTTGAGCGACCCATGATTAATCAAATTTTGGTAGGCTATCAGTAGGTAAGCAAAATATTTCATTATGTCCATCAAAAAAAGGGGGCAAATTTACTGCTGTGCCGGCAACGCACATATGCCAAGCCCACCATCAAATTTACAAATTTAACCGAGTCGACGGAGCTCGGAGCTCCTATTTCTGGGTTGTTCTGGACCTCCGGGCCTGATAAAAAACGAACATAACCTAACCTAACTCATATTTATGATACAAGTTTTGGTTAATCTAGGGAGTGATTGTGATTTCTAAATTTGTGTGAAAAAACTTAACTTGTAAATTATACTATTAGCCTCAAAAATACCAATGCTTGGGTGCTCGCGTCACGTGGTCTGATTTTGCTCCGCCCACAATAACGAACAGTGCTGATTTTTCAAACTAAACGCAACCCAATTATTTGTATAGATAACGATTATTTTATTATGCACACCTCTCAATTAAACTGCTTACAGACATGTTTTCTCTGCTGACCAATTGTAAAATCTTGCTGCCCAAGTAATTACAGTGCGATAGCACTTAGATGCTTCGGGTTTATACTAGTCTCTCCCTCGCTCTCTTACGCTCTTATTAAGAGCGAGTGAGAGAGAAGTACAAACCCGAAGCATCTTCTAAGTGCTCACAGACGGTATGTTGCAGCTCGAATGTTTATTAGGCAGACAAATGATAAAAAAAGCAGATTGATATTGGTTAAAATGTTAACCGTTTGTAAATTGTTTGCTGAACAAGAGTTGTAGCCCGATTTTTATTTATTGCCAGCCAAATCTTTGTACGCTGCCCAAATGATTTAATTGATTCTTTTTGGCGAATCAATTTTAATAACGGCTGACCATTTAATTACTTCCCAATAAAATTCACAAACTATTAACGCCAATCAGAATAATGAAAAAGACTTTGCTGACAAGTAATTTGTTCTAGTAAAAATCGAGTGAAAAGTATACGAGAAAAGTTGGCTCACAGGCTCGCGCTCTAACCTCGGCACTCGTCCCTTAAGAAGCTTCATTATGTACCAGTTACATAAATAACTATTAACTACACCATATCAGAAGTCCTCTACTATGCGTTCAAAACCCGTAGGCAATGACCAGCATTACCTGTGGTAGTATGTGACAGTGATGACAGCTGTTAATTTTGGAAGATGTTCCAAATTTGGATCTCACTACCTTCCAATATTCGATAGGTAACGTAATGAAATTACGTTACAGTTGTCATCGCTGACACCAAATACCACAGGTAATGCTGGTCATTTGCCTTTCGGCTTCTGAACCCAACTTAGAGTACTTATAATATGTGTGTAGATTAAGTATTGTCCGCGACTCTGCGTAATTGGCATTACAACAATCTTGTGATCTATTATGAAACTCGCCTTACGGCTCGTTTCATAAACCACACTCATGTTGTTATGCCTGTCATTACGCAACCGTCACGTAGAGTCAGCCCACAATAACTTTGCACAAGATTTTAAACGGCAACCCATAATATACCCTTATAATCTGTGTTCTTTCATGTCACTCAAACATGACATATTGGTATTACGTGAATATTTTGTCGAGGTTTTTTTAACGATTCCTATTTTCAAAATGGGTAAACCTATTAAAAGTGGAGTTCGAGAACTTATACTCAAGATTTTTCTAGATGATAACTCATTTCCAAAATGTAAAAAAAGAAATGGAGTCCGTCTGTAAGCAAAAGGAGCAATGTTTACATGAAATTCTAAACTCTACGAGTAAGTCCCTGATAAATTGTGGATATTTTATTACTACTTTCTGTGTTATTTTATATTAACCCCATGAATTAATATTCTATTATGAAAAAATAACATATTAACTAAATGATTAGGCTAATATATGATGTTATTTTATTATCAAACTAGCTTCTGCCCGCGACTTCGTCCGCCTAAATGTCGATCGCAGTTATTCCCTCGGGATTTTTAAAATATTCTGGGATACAAAGTAACACACACGCTAGGGTGGTCCAAAAATCATTTTTGTTGTTTTTTGACCAGGGCATCCCCTTGATTTATTATTTCCTACTACCTTATTACGATACCCAAAATATAGCTTTCTAGTTTAAGTGCTAAACGGTGCTCAAAGGACATTAAAATTTATTAAAATTTGGATTTTCATACAAAATTATCAAAAATATTTTTTTGTTAGAGTTAAAATATTCGTTTCAAACGTCAACAGGACTATTGAATAAAAAGCCTTAAAAGCATTTTTAACATGACTAGGATTAAGAGTTTAAGTACTCGTGAGTGCCAAAGTGCTAAAATTAGTAAATTTCTTACATGAAAAAACTAGTATTTCGAAGTTATTTAGATTGAATACGATTAAAAATTATAATAGATAACGTTCAATTACACAAAAATGTTCAGAAACTTATTTCCGGATACATCGGTTTTTGAATACTTATTCGCCATCGGGATATGCAAACTTTGAGGTCGTTGAGCACCGCTTTATCCTCGACGTAGAGAACTGAAAGTTCACATAGATTCGTTTTGAAACATAAGTAACCAAATAAGCGGGTGCCGTGACTTTTAACTGCACTATGATTTTTTCCCATACAAACGTGGACCACCCTAACACACGCACACAAAAGTTCTCGTTTATATTATTAGTAGGATTTTATTTTAACTTGATCATTAATTTCTTTGCAAATGCTCAAATCATATCTAATAACCTAACCCACAAAATGTTGGAAAACCCCCGACGTTGACATTTCAAAGTTCAATACTTCAAAAACGGCTGAACCGATTTCGATATAAAATGTCTAAGAACCACCGCTAGAAAACCTGCTTTCAAGTAAAAAAAACCGCATCCAAATCGGTTCATCCGTTTAAGAGCTACGGTGCCACAGACACACACGCACGCACGCACGCACGCACGCACGCACGCACGCACGCACGCACACACACACACACACACACACACACACACACACACACACACACACACACACACACACACACTTACACGTCAAACTTATAACACCCCTCTTTTTTGCGTCGGGGGTTTACAAATAGAACGCAAGTCGTCAGAATAGATAACAATTACCAGAGTGACCCATTACCGATAACTTTCGGAGTCCCACAGGGTTCCATTTTAGGACCTTTGCTGTTTTTAGCCTATATCACCAATATTCACGAACTGGGTTTAAATGGACACATTGCTCTATACGCAGACGATACCTCTCTCTTTTACTTTGGCTCACAAATACACGATATAGTTTCCCAAGCTCAACAAGATCTAGACATTCTATATAACTGGTTCCAATAATATAATCTTTTAACAATGAATACTTCAAAAACATGTTATGTTACATTTAAAGCTAAAAACAAACGCATACCTCCACACGCACCTCTGACAATAAATAATATCCCATTGCAACAGAAATCTCACGAAAAATATCTCGGATTACACATTGACTCAAAATTAACGGAACGCGCGAAATTGGAACGCCCATATCGATTATATAAAAACTAAAATGGCAACACTTCGCGGCTCTCTTCGTAGCCTTACTAAATGTATTCCAAAACATCTACGTCTCATTTTATACAACACTCTTGTGAAAGTGTGCGTGTGGATTGAGTGAGCACCCTTCCAAAAAAATAAAAAAAATGCTGTTCATTTAGTAAAAGTTCTAAAACAATTGTAAAACTAATCCCTGTATTTGTAAAACCTTAATTTAAAAAAAAAAAAGCTTTATCATGTGCTCACTCAGTTCTCACAATCTACCAACGAAATCAGTGAATGTATTCATTTAACATATAATATTTATATACTAATATTTAGTAAAACCTATGCTAACTTACCTTTATAATTTGTAGATCTCCTAGTAACGTATTTAAGGTTTTACAAATAATTTCTTATGCTCACTCAATCCACACGCTTTCGAAATCCCGATTTCTGATGAAAAAACTAAAGATTTAAACTGCTATAAATGTGTACAGTTAAGTAAAATTAATATGGGACTTTGTAAAATACAAAACGAACCACTAACCTGGCAGGTTTTTGGATAATAAATTTTTGTAAGTGCTCACTCAGTCCACATATTATAAGTAAGTTAAAAATGTAAATATCTTTAGATTTGTAGTATCACAGAAACTATAAATTAGTTCAACTTTTAGTAAAATATTTTACTAAATATCCACCATCTAATATTTTATATTCGTCGTCTGTTTATAAAGGTATTCAATTGTGATTATTCTAATGTAAATATATCAATTAGGTTGACCACACTTCTATATTATGGTCATATCCTAAATAAATAAATTTCTTCTTTTAAGGCTAAGGAAATTAACCGATACAGCCACATACACATTAATTAAATTGATATATTTTTATGAGATTTATCTTAATTTAATTGCGAGTATTGCGACAAGTGTACCTTATAATATTATAATATATAATAAAACAGTTTATCGAAATGCCAACAAAAATAGAATCAAAAATGTACAACTATAATGTCGCATGTAACGTTACTTACATTTGTGAACATTTTCTTTTGGAATACTTTACTAGCTCAGTTTTTACAAAAATATGTACTAACCTATCGTGCTCATCAAACATATTAAAAAGAAACGTCTTCTTGCCCTTAAACATCGATATTATTAATATTTTTGATATTAGTATGTTAGAAGAATCTATTTCTATAGCGGAAGGTGGATTAAAATGTGCGTCATGTGAAGGAATAGCAACCAGTAATTATGTAATATCAAATTTGATCTCTTTTGATTTAAATGGCACCAATGCAGTAGCACTAAATAAAGTGCCTCGTACTTTATATATAAATAATAAAATATATAAAATCATCGGCGCAGTTGAATTTGTAGCACCTTTACATTCAACTGGTATAGGTCATTACAAAGCTCATCATTTAGTAGAGGACACATTTTTTTGCTACGACGATAATTGTACTAAAATTACAGAAAGTACTAACCAAGACATTCTGTTACACCTTTTAAGCTATGTTTTAATTGACACTTAACAGTGCAGTTATTTTGATACATAACTTTACTTACCCGTTAATAATATTTTTGTAAATTTCTTTAACCTCCTTTTTGCTTTGCCGTAGTCGAGTATAAATTAATATTATTCTATTGCCTACTTACTTCAATAAAGAAGACTGATTAAGTAAACAAATTTGTTTTCTTTTAAAATGTCCTGTATTTTGGATATGACCATAATATAGAAGTGTGGTCACCCTAATTGATATATTTACATTACAATAATTACAATTGAATATCTTTATAAACAGACAACGAATATAAAATATTAGATTGTGGATATTTAGTAAAATATTTTACTAAAAGTTGAACTAATTTATAGTTTCTGTGATACTACAAATCTAAAGATATTTACATTTTTAACTTACTTATAATATGTGGACTGAGTGAGCACTTACAAAAATTTATTATCCAAAAACCTGCCAGGTTAGTGGTTCGTTTTATATTTTACAAAGTCCCATATTAATTTTACTTAACTGTACACATATATAGCAGTTTAAATCTTTAGTTTTTTCATCAGAAATCGGGATTTCGAAAGCGTGTGGATTGAGTGAGCATAAGAAATTATTTGTAAAACCTTAAATACGTTACTAGGAGATCTACAAATTATAAAGGTAAGTTAGCATAGGTTTTACTAAATATTAGTATATAAATATTATATGTTAAATGAATACATTCACTGATTTCGTTGGTAGATTGTGAGAACTGAGTGAGCACATGTTAAAGCTTTTTTTTTTTTTAAATTAAGGTTTTACAAATACATGGATTAGTTTTACAATTGTTTTAGAACTTTTACTAAATGAACAGCATTTTTTTTTATTTTTTTAGTAGGGTGCTCACTCAATCCACACGCACACTTGTGAAACCGCACCTTTTGTACCTTGTCGAGCTTTGGGGAAGTGCTGTTAAAACAAAAATAAAAGAACTACAGGTTTCGCAAAACAAAATTATCAAAATGCTTTTTAACTATCATTATTTAACACCAACTAACCAGATTTACTCGGAAACAAAATTGATGAACATCAAACAGCTACACATATGTACACTACCTACTTGTATTTATATTAGAAAAGCAATAAATAAGAACATCCACACAAACTTATCTTGTTTTTTACCAAACGAAAAAATGTTCCAAACGTCTGTCTTCGTCAACGCCGCGCTAGCTTCCTTGCCCTGCCTAAAATACGTACTAATTATGGTAAAAAAAACAGGTCAAGTGCGAGTCGGACTCGCGCACCGAGGGTTCCGTATTGAAGATAATATGCTTGGCAACCGCAAAAGAAAATACTCATTTTGTTATAAGCTTTATTTTCCAGACAATATGGTCGATTTTGACTAGCCTAAATTTTAATACAGATTTTCTTAGTTTTTTTGTTATTTCTCAAAAACTGTAGATAATGAACACTTTATTTTATTTTTCCCAGAAAATATAAGTAAGTATTAATTATCTATACGCCAGGATTTTTTTCAGAATTTTTGATTTATAAACTTCGGAGATAAGGGGGGGGGGGGGGGGAACGGTCATTTTTTGTACATTTTTGGCTATAAATAGTTTTGTAATGTGCAGATTAAGACCTTTCATATGACACCCCATTTGTTATAATCGAACCACTTTCATTTTTGAACCCCCCGATCTAGACCCCTTTTCAATTATTAATAAAATTAATTTCATATTTTTTTTACTACAAATAGATGCGGGCAAGCAAGTTGTACAACTATGCCAAATTTCAAGTTGATAGCATTTGTAGTTGCTGAGAAAACCTGCTGTGACATACAGACAGACAGACAGACAACGAAGTCTCACCATAAGGGTTCCTTTTGTACCATTTTGGTACGGAACCCTAAAAACGGTTACATTTGAAGGTGCGCGTCTGTACAATAAAATACCGCCTGACATTAAAAATGCAAACTCATTCAACGCATTCAAAAAGGGACTCACTGAATATATCATAACAAACCACTAAAATTAGCATTCTGATCGTTAATAAGTAAATAAACTAATGAATGAGTTGAATGGGTTCACCCATAAAGCTAATTAATAATAGTATCTAACCTACCACTGTTCAATATTTGCATGTCTTAATTCTTATTGTCTTTCATTATCACTATTTTATTTTTACTGTATTTGTTGTCTACCTACCTTACATTATGATTTTGCATTCTTGCGGTGACAAAAACCAAGTTTTTATGTTATAACCATGTTCTCATGGCAGTGATGTATATCGAAAATGAGAATAAATGTCTTTAAACCTAAGGTGAAATTGTTTGAAGCTGTTCATACTACAACACGGACTTCAATCGCAAATTATAGAGCATAAATAAAACTGGACAAATTGGACCTGTCGTACGTTATAAATGAACAAAGTAATGATGACAGTGAGGTTAAAACAGGAGAAGGGTTCGGAGAAGTTGAAGTTCAGGAAAAACATTATGAAAAAGTAGAATTTTTAGACTCAGATATCTCATTTATTTATTGATCATGTCAAAAATTGTTTTGCGTTTTATTAAATAAAAACAAAGAATTTGATGCAGGAATCAGGGAGCGCTTTGTACTTTGTTGAAGTGACACTGTAAATAAAATCATATGAAGTCTCTAACGTTTTGATTGCCTACGTCATGACACAGTCCAAAGTGGCCTGAGAACCAAATTCTTTGACTGTACCTTATGCATGTAAGACCTCAACTTATAAAATTACCCGCTTACATACATGCATTTTTGCCTGTGACCTTGTCTGTGTAGAATTGGTTCATCGCGTTTCATCGGGAACTGCCAAATTATCCAGGATAAAAAGCAGCCTATGTCCTCTGGGACTCAAACTATCCCTATGCTAAAGTGCAGCAGTTTATGTAAGCGACAACAATACTTTAGCATTTATAAATCATATACTGGCTGTTGCCGCGACTCCGCCCGCGCAGGTTAAAGGCTCCGGCAAACTCTGCGGCGCGTGTGCAGCGCGCGAGACGCGCGTCTCTGTGTGCCGGGGTTACATTTGTTTTGTTGTTTTAAAACTCCCTGACGCCACGCGACGCTACGCGCTGCTGCTGCCACGCGTTTGGTGTGCCGGAGCCTTGATGCACGCTCCCGAAGCGTGTCAAAGAAAATGATCTCTACGTTTGTCTCAAAAAAGGAGCATGTTGCTATAATTCCTTTACAGGAACGCAGAACAGTTACCGCTGAGTGGTATATCACGGTTTGTTTGCCAGAAATGATAGCCGAACTCCGAAAAAATAACCTGAAATGTCGCATCATCTTACATCACGATAATGCGAACTCCCATACGGCTCGGATTTGATAAATGATTTTTTGAAGCAGGAAAACGTTGAGCTGATGTGCCATCCTCCGTACAGTCCTGACCTGAGCCTAGACGATTTCTTTACATTCCCTAGAATGAAAGATTTATTACGTGGCCAACGGTTTGAAGACCCCGAAGCATCTCAAGAGAGAATCACTACCCAGCTGTGGAAGCGTACAAATCAGCCATTTTGTCAACATCAACTTTAGACTGGAAGTACTGAGGGGCCAGACAAGATGCATTACGCTAACCAGCGTTTCTATTCGTTACGTTTTTAAACCAAGCGCATCACTTGTAGATGACGTGATACGAAATTTTAAATATTGATTAATTTTAAATAGTTTAGTTATCACGGTGCGCCATTCACCTCTCCAGGTCCCACTGAAAACCAGCGTCACGGAATATCTAAACAATATACCGTGGCATAAAAAGCTGAGTGGAGACCATTTTGGGCTTGATGCAATTAAAATATAATTATCTAGAATAAGTTGATTTAATTGAGCAAATTGTATTATTTTAAGTGTTTTAAGTTCCAAATAAATTTTATTTCATTTTTTTCTCTTTTTTTCATTCAAAAGTCACGTGATCTACCAGTGACGTGATTGGTTTAAAAACGAAGCGATTAGAAACGATAGTTAGCGTAGTGCATCTTGTCTAGCCCCTCTGTTTTAATGATTGGTTTGCACGAATGGAAAAGTGCATTAAATTGAACGGTGAATACTTCGAAAAACAATAAAATACAATTTAGCATATTTTTTTCGTTAGCGTGCATGTTGTTTTTCTTATTCCCGATCATTTCAGTGTGCCCGTCGTATTTCATATGACTACATGGTATAAAACAGTCGCTTCTCGCTGTCTGTCTGTCTGTCCCTATGTATGCTTAGATCTTTAAAACTACGCAACGGATTTTGATGCGGTTTTTTTAATAGATAGAGTGATTCAAGAGGAAGGTTTATAGGCACATCTAAATCTAATTAATTTTTCATATAGTTCAGAAAACTCAATGTTTTCTTACCAAGTCTTTAAAAACCTCAAACTATTTGATACACTTTTAGATACGCTGTAAACGCTGTTAGAAAATGTTTGGCTTTTTAGTCTATGACATTTAAAAAGTAAAATATACAAGAAAGAATTTTGATTGCACGAGTGTTTGGCTGTGTGGAGTTAGTTATCCTAGTCCAAACATGGTTTTAAAAAGTAAAACACCAGGTACGTAATGAAATTTGTATACATTTTCGCGGCCGCTGCGGCTGGTAAATAACTTTTTTTTTAAATTTTGCCTTGGCCTGGAACTCAGAACTTCGCGGGCTGATTTTACGACAGTAAGGTTGACATTTCCAAGCATGTTGGAGAAAAATCAATTTTCGGGCGCTTACATAGCTTACGCTGGCTAAACCTTAAGAGATATATCAAAATAATGTACTGAAGAATTGTAGGTCTTCAAAAAACCTAGAGAAAAGTCCGCGATGGCATATGTCTAACTCCTAAGGTTAATTCACAGTAACCATTTTTATCTTTAAAAATTTATTAAAATATCTTAGGTTATTTGCGAAGCTATTTTCTCCGATTCCGATTTATCCTTATCCAAATAAATACGTTAGTTATCTTGGATATTTAATGCAGATAAAACTGGTCCTTTACATTATTTTAATTAAATAAATACTTTAGAAGATATGGCAGATTCAAAATTACGCGCAACCCTTATCTAAATTATCGAAACGGTTGGCCGGGCCGCTCTGTAGCGCTGGCTGCCCTGCCGCGCTACGCCCTAAAGTAAGTGAGATATATGTATGTATGCGAGTTGGTAATGAAACACGTGATGCTTTTACGGTAGTTTATTCCAGACTGGCGTTCGCCACCCTACCCACATAACTTATACTACAATCCTCCACCCTTAAATTGTAATTACCTAATTACTTTAATTAACAACCATAAACAACATGGGTATGACAAAAAAAAACTTAATTTTAAACTGTAACTTTGGTAACCTCGTAACCTAATTACACTTTGTACCTCGGAGGGTTCTCCGCGCGACAAGCACGTATCGGTCTCTTTGGGGGCTGGGGCGGTACCGCGGGAGGCGAGGAAGCGGCCGGCCCGGCTGGGGACCCGGCGGCCGCAGCTGCCACGGGAGACATCGGTGGTGATCCGTAAATTAATGATGAATCACTGTCATCACTGTCATTGCTATGAGCTCTTTGCGTTCGGTCTCTCAGGTGTGGGGATTCTAGCCCTGCCGCCACTGATCCATTCGTTCCCGACGCAGGATCTGTGGAACTCCGCACCGTTTCCGTAGGTGGGCACACTAATGAACTACGCGAACGCTGTCTTAACCTTTTGAACGCCACAGTCGGCGGTGGCCGACAACGGAAAGCCGTGCCACTGACGCCACGTCGGCCACAGCCGACACAAACTTCAACGTCAAAATTAAGTTCAATAAAAAACTTTGCAAGAGAATTAATGGAGTTGTATTATTGCTATGCAAGTCTTTATATAGTCTAAACCTTAAATACAAAGATTATAATAGCAGAGGTATGAATAAATCCACTTTGTGTCAGACTGTGATTTAATGCAGTAATTGTCACTGCTCACTATACGCCAATGACGGCCGTAGCCGACACGTAGTGATGTGACCACCCGCTGCCTTTTATCTTTGGAAAAGTGTAAGAATAACTATTACAGGGTCATTTATCCATGATAAATTAATGATAATATCAAAGGACGATCTCACACAAATTGACCTAGTCCCAAACTAAGCTCCTAGGCTTGTATTATGGGTACTAGACAACGATATAAATACTTATATAGACAAATATATACATAAATACATAGAAAACATCCAAGATTCAGAAACAACTACTCGTGCTCATCATACAAATATTTTTCCATACCGGGAATCGAACCCCGGGACCTCTAGCTTTGCTATCAGACAGCTTCCTTTAGCAGACAGGGTCAATGCCTTAGAAAATGAGGATTCATGCATCAAAAGCACAAAATCAATTCGCGCAATTTATGTGGTGTATTCGCATTTAATTATACACTAATGAAAAATTTCAATTCCAGACCCAAAGCATCCCTTAGTGCCATAAATGAGGCAGGTTTAGGTTATGTTTTACAGCTTGGTCGTTCTAAGAGGGCCGATTTGACACCTGTCAACGCAATATAAAATATAACCTCAAACACATATTTTGTCTGATTTTGTACTGATGGAATTTTAATAAAGTTTGTTTTCTTTTCAAAGTGTAAACTATATTTGCTTATGCAGTTAGTTACAGGTATATTACCTTAAATAGGCTAAACAAAACAAGGTTCACAAAATACAAAAATGTTGCTTCATTACATTACCTACCTACATTGATTTATTCGCATTTTATACACTTTCGCAGAAAGTCGACGGAGCTCTGCTGCCGCAGAGCTCCTATTTCTGGGTAGTTTATGTTCAGCTGAAGAACTAAAATTTGGTCGTTGTAAGGCCGATTTGACACCTGTCACCGCAGTATAAAATATAACCTCAAACACATATTACCTAACCGCTGAGTTACTAACCCTTGTTCCCATTTCTTGCCCCCTTGATAGTTCCTAAACCATATTTTATCTCCCTCTTGGGCTCTTCGCGTGTGCTCCTCGGTGGAACCCTGTCGCTCTTGGGCCTTACTAACCCGTCTATCACAAGCTCAACTTGATTTCTTGTAAAACCTGTTAGAGCCGATCGGCACTAACGCGCTCAGTCTGTGCCGAACGGCTTTGGCAGCTCGACGCATTGGAGAGAAAAGTGTTACGTCTAAATATGCGTCCATGTGTACTGAGGTACTGTAAAACTGCTCAGGAAAATCAAATAAAAGTCAAGGAGTGACTTTGCACACGTAATTTAACTGCATTTTCTTTAATCACGCTTAATTTAATTATTTTTCTATCAATTTTAATGCATGTCGACGCGTCATTTGGCCGCCATGTTTGGTTGAAACCAAAGAGTAACAAAATAAGTCTACGCAGACCTGACAAGATCGACGTGCAATGTTAATACAGATAATCAAGTTAAATAAGTTTAGTTTTAACTTTTAATTGTATTAAATTTTGAAGTTCCCTATCAGACATTTAATTATAAATAATACTTCTTGCCGACTACGAAATTAATGGTTGAAGTTGTTAAAAATATTAACACAAAGTATCGAAGGGAAGAAAAAACCTTCAGCTCATACACGCATATAGGTATGTTCCGTGCATTTTAAAGAAGACCAAAAATATACCACAAAAACAGGACGAGTCTACCGTAAGAAATATGCATAATATGCAGTACCATGTCGCCAATCTTGAAATTTACTAAACGTCAGAAACTGACAAAACTTATATTGTGTGAAGGAAATTAAATATGATGTAGCAGTTTAAATTATTTTATTTTATTATATCTGCACCCATGACATAAAACCTCTATAATGACTTCTAACTATTATTCCCATTGTACACCGTGAATTACCATCGTGTATGTAGAACAAACTGTAAGTCGCCTCTGTTGCGCGCTCACTTTATCTATAAGAAAACGAACACCCCCCGCACACACCGCGCATGCCCCTCCGTCATCAAGTTACTCCGTGTCTTTTGTTTGAAATGTCTGTTCTAGTGTAACGTAATAATTCAATGATCACAAGTAGGCCTAACCGCGTCTAGCTTTGTCCGCAACGGTCTGCCTATCATTAGGGAAGCTGGGCTTACGCCCGTGGTGCAATGTTCCGTGTTCCTATAATACAGCAAGTAGGTATTCAAAAAGGTACTGATGTCCAAATTTTGTCTTAATGCTTTTTTTATTACTTTTTTAACAGAGCGGACTGCATTCTCGGCGGCTCCATTAGAAGATGGATGATATGGGGCCGAAAAAATGTGCTCGATACCATTTCTTAATAAATACTCGGATACTTCTTTGCTTATAAACGGCGGACCATTGTCAGAGACAATTTGCTTAGGCAATCCCCAACGCGCAAAAACCTCGCTAAATCTACTTAGGCAATGAGAGGCCGCCGTGCTTGGTACCGGAAAAACTTCAAGCCATTTTGTTCTCGCGTCAACCATGATTAAATAAATTTTCCCAGCAAGGGGACCCAAAAAGTCTACGTGTACCCGCGCCCACGGTTGGGATTGGGAAGGCCACGGCCACACGGCCATGGCGCGCGCGCCGGCGCGTCCGCCTCCGCTGCGCACACGGCGCACTCGCGGCACATCCCCTCCACGGCTTCGTCAATGCCCGGCCACCACACATAACTACGGGCCATTGCTTTAGATTTTACAATTCCCATATGCGATTCGTGTAACACCTCTAAAACCCTTCGCTTACAGCTTTCCGGTATCACGACGCGGTGGCCCCACATTACACAATTTAACTCCTCGTATAACTCCGTCCTACGATTAAAATAAGGTTGTAACTCCCTAATATCGTTCCTGTCCGGCCACGAGTCCCTAATGTACATAAAAACTCTGCTCAACATCGGATCCCTAAGAGTTTGTTGTTTCACCGTATTGTAATCGAGAAGCAAATCATTATGAGCGTAATGTAAATAAGTTTGCTCCGGTGTTGGCAGGTCCAACGACTCCTCGCTAGCGCGCACCGGTAACGATAAGCGAGACAGTCCGTCCGCGCCATTGTCTTTAGTGTTAACGTATTCTATATCATAGGTATACGCGGATACAATAATCGCCCATTTTTGTAACCTACTCGCTGCCATAGCCGGTATTCCATGCTTAGGTCAAAATATTTTAACTAACGGCATGTAATCAAATCAGTACGAAGGGTAAATTGCCTGCCATATAAATACTGATGCAGTTTCTGTAAACATAACCTAACCAACAAAAAGTTGGAAAACCCCCGACATTGACATTTCAAAGTTCAATACTTCAAAAACGGCTACTAGACTTACTTAACGCTTCCCGGTCGATCTGCGAGAAAGTAATGTTTTTCCGCGGAAGACAATGAGCGCGAGACATAAATAACCGGCCGCTCGGCGCCGCTGCGCGCGTCGATCTGAGTCAGCACTCCCGAGATATTTCGCATATTTTTGTTACACATAAAATATATACATATATACAGGGTGTCCGGGAGATAGTGGCCAACCTTACAGGGCTGGATAGCTCAGCTGAGGAGTGGCCAAATATGATAAATCATGTTTAGTAAAAGTCGTACCAAAAACGAGATTTCTCAACTTTTCAAATTTTCGATGGCACGGCCACTCTATTAGAATTTTTCAGTTTCGTTACTGTGAAAGATAGCTGATTAAATTTGCTTTCACACCCTATCAATGAAATTAATAAAAGTTAATCTGTTTTTAAAAATTTCAAATAAAATTTAAAGTTTAGGAATTTGAGTTTATCTTGCGGCAAGTTTAACATCGCACGGTGTAAAAAAAATGTACTAAGACCTGCTTTCTTAAAAATTGTCCAGTTTAATGGAGATTCTAAAATGATATAACAATTGAGTTTATTCATTAAAGCAGCGAAGTTATTATTAAGTTTGTCCAACAAAGACTGAATTTTACAAACTAGCGAATTTAATAATCGACTTTTGCTTCCTTTTATAATGAAGATAACTAATTTTAAATGTTTTAAAAGACAGTTTGCCTGAGTGTATAATGATACAACACTACGACAATAACCTGTCAGGATATAGTTTTTTTTTTAAATTCGATAGTTTGATAGAATTCAGTCTTTCTTGGACATACTTAATAATAACTTCGCTGCTGTAATCAATAAACTTAAATCTCTGTCAGGCTGGCCACTATCTCCTGGACACCCTGTATACATGTATCAAGTTTTTAAGTAATCACATAAAGTTTGTTTCTCCATACTAATGGCCGAACTCTATATTCAAACCGCGGATAGATAGGCTTACTTCGGATTAAAATTTGACACATTTTGTACGGGCAAGTGTCAAATTTTAACCCAAATTAAGCCTTATCTATCCGCGGATTGAATATAGGGTTTGGCCGTAAGTGAAAAACAAACACGGGGTCCCCTAGTATGGAGAAACAAACTTTATGTGATTACTTAAAAACTTGATTATAAAAAAACTGGGAAATGCGTTTAGAAACTTCACTGATTTGTAATGATTCTAATTATGTAAAATACTACTTAAAAACTTCTGAAATAAAACATGAAATTAAGGATTTTTCGTGACAAGGATATAAGGAAAAATCACCAAAATTCTGATTAAAATTATGATTATCTCAGAAACTAATAATTTTCGGACAGGGTACTCCATGACCTGATTTTCTCCAAATGAGCTCTACTAGGCCTCCTTAAAGGATCTAGGTCGACTTTACCTGTAACCCTGTATATATTAAAACAATTGAAATTCGTTAGTCTCGCTAAAACTCGAGAGCCTCGACCAATTAAAATTGGAAAAAGTAGCGTTGGTAATTAATAGACTACATTTGCATGCAAAAAAATCTGGCCGACACCAAGCACTAGTAGCTAATTTTCAATAAAAACATTAAGAGACCGTACACGAAATTTTGCCGATTTCTCTGATTTACGAGATTTTACAGTTGAAATACTGTATTTCTACAAGTTTTAATGGACAACACGAAAGATAATTTCTAATTTTAACGAATGTATACTACGAATGTAGCTACTTTTTTGTTTTTATTATTTTATTTCGATTAATCTACCTGACACCGGCGACTGTAATGTGAATTTTCGTGGAAGAGGTTTAGAATGTCACAAATTCATGAATCATTTTGACGTCTTAATGAATTGCAGTAAAAGTCATCTAAAAATGTATGAATTACTTTATTATCCAATTCCGTATAAATTTTTCGAGTAAAAAAAATTTATAAACTTGGTAATTTATTATAGAAAACGGACAAAAATTATTTTTGATTTCGGCTACTCAGAACTTTCGTTCATAAAATTTAAACAACAGAAATAAACTTTAATTCAAAATCAATCCAATACCTAAAAAAAATATCCAAAAACTTCAAAAGAATTGGCAATAAATAATGTTTTAAAATAACTTAAATCTCGCATTTATAATACTCGACAAAAATAAAATATGGCTCATTTATTCGATCATAACTAAAATGACATTTAATGTTGAGCATTAAAACTTATTTATAAGCAGTATTTTAACTGTAAAATCACAAAAATAAGCAAAGCCGGCAAAATTTCGTGTACGGCCTCTTAAGCACATATTTATCTAATAAGCCAACTTCATCAAAATTTTAAAATCATAAAACATATAATAAAAATAAGTCCAAGGCCCTCAGTATAAAACATAAATTTGTTACTTTCAGCATCAACAATTCAACACCCTGGGTCCGTGGGGACTCCGAGCTTTTGTCAAAGGGAATCTGAAAAAGGCTGATAGAAAAAACAACTGAATAGCACAGAGGCAAGCAATGGATAACCATTCCTATGCAACCAGGAAATGCCGCCAGCATCTGTGGTACTTTACCATAGGAGTCAATTTTGTAATCTTATATACTTTTAATCTCTTTTATAGTTTAGTTTCACTATGTTGATTTTATTTTAAACTTATTTTTATTTTAGTTTTGTTTATAGTTTTAATTTGTTTTAGTTATAGTTATAATTTTCAATTAGGTGTAAGAAAATAGAATAATAGCAAGATACAAGTTATGAGAATTTGTGAGGTTAAAAATCAAACAATTGAACCTTGCTGCTGCAACGCCCGCAACAGCCATTGTTTTTCAAGATATATGCTGCTAATGCCATTTTACAGTGCCATGTCGGTATCTTTCATTGTTCCACAGCTCTGATTTCAGACGGGATCTTGCAATATCTCTAAGCATAACCGTTTCCATTGTCCTTTGGGTGACCTTGAGCTTTCTTTTAAGACAAATTATGAAGGACTACATCTCAGTAACTGGCAACACCATGGTAACACAAAGTGGTCTAATCTTTGTTAGAGATTTCCCAACATGTCGACGGCGAAGTACCATGAACTCCTAACTGACATTTTGACGATTTTTAGATTTTTATGTAGATACACGAACTTGGGATCATTACTGAAGACATTAAAAAAGACGAAATTAAAATTGTCTTCAGTAATGAACTAATGATGCCAAATTAAATTTAAAGTATATTTACATAAAAATCAAAAAATCATCAAAATGTCAGTTAAAGAGTTCATGGTACTACGCCGTCGATGTAGAAGATTTAATATTCAATTTTAAAATTATAATCAACTTAGTTAGCCAAAAATGTAAGCTCGGAGGATTTGGTTCTGCATCATAGATATGGTACCTTAAAACAGGAATGATCTACTTATAAATAATTTATAATATTACTTATCTAAAATGGTATCAGCTAAAATAATATTTTTAGAATTCAGGGCTTATCATAAAAACATATGGTTATTCATTTGGGATAAATGAAGTAACAAAAAGCAATGAAGTTATTCTTACATAACATTTGAATCTTTAAACTACCTATACAGTAGTTTAGACCTTGATAGAACAGGGATAGACATTGTTACCTGACAAGATGATAACAGGCTTGAATCTCAGGAAATCTGTTATTAAAAATATCAGAACTAACAGCGCCATGTAGGAATAAGTTGCAACAGGATAAACATCACGCAACAGTTGCTCTGAGGTTACATTTCGCCACTCTCCACTTAAAAACTCTGTAACGAATGGTTCGGACGGCCTGATTTCGCGTAAAGTTCCAAATGCGCACAAAATTAGACTTATTTTGACCCATTCTTCCATTTTTAGCTGTGGGAAATATTTTAACAGCTTTAAATAAAATTATATTTCACTTAAAAATTAACTTTGATAAATCACTGCACGTATTTTCTTGGAAAAGAGCAGCTCATATTTTGGTTAGGTCCACGCAAAACTTCATATCATAATCACAGTCACAGATTATAAGGGTATGTATGTCACAGATTATAGGATATGTCTAAATGATGTATGTCTAAACTTTAAAGGTACCTAAGATATGATCATAAATTACCTTTTTTTTTTTGGACTCGCACGAATCCTTAGCCTTTAGTCAAGTGTTTTTTTTTGTTTTAACAAAAATTAGGGAAACTAACGCGGAATACTTTAATACCTACTAACAAACGGGAAGGATAAGGAACTATGGATCAGTACAGTAGTTGCTTATATTTTATAACAAAATAAATAGATTACATGTAGGTATAAAAATATAGGAAAGAAGAAATAATAAAAATTATAATTCAATATTATTACAATTTATAAAACATTCTATAAACAAATAAATAGAAGGGTCTAGAGAAAAAAGTAGGATATTCACATTCGTGGGCCATGGCACATGGTGGGAAATTAGGTTTAAAAAAAAGGGAATATGGTCATACAAGCTGCAGGCGAAAAATATATGATTTAAGTCCCCAAACTCATCCCCACAGTCACAAGCAGGGCTCCTTACTAACTTCATTCTAGCCAGATGGGCAGGAGAACACGTATGGCTCAGTCGCATTCTTATAGGTAATTACTGTAGTGGCTCTTTTGCTTAAGCGAATTTTAAAAAACCAAGGTTTTAATGGTATTGTTTTCTGAACATGCTTGTAATATTTCCCCTTGGTGTTAGTTGATTCTTCCCAGGATTTTTCCCAGAATTCCCTGAGATAAATCCTGGGAAGAGAAATCAGATCATGGCAATAATTTAGGTAAGGGAAAACGTCACCAGACTCCACCGCTTCATTAGCCAATTTATCAGCACGCTCATTGCCAGAAATGTTACAATGACTCGGTATCCATGCCAAATTTACTTCAAATCCAGATTTTGAGCATCGTAGAAGTTTGTCTCTTACTTCAAAAACCAATGGGTAATGTGTTTTAGAGCGAAAAGGAAATTGAATTAAGGATTCACGTCTCAGGTGGAAGCTTAATCAATTGAATAATCTTATACTGCTTGTGGAATACCCCCACACCAACATTCCCGGTTGTGCCGTGCTTAGAAGCATCGGTATAAACTTGATGCCAATCATGCCACCGTTCGTTTATAATAAAGTTTAGCTTTATGTTTGCATGTGGATCATCACGATCAATATTTAAATTGAAATAGATGTTGGGTTCAAACAAAACAGCCTGAAAGAGGCATTAAAAAAGAGGTAATTTTTTTGTCTGAAAAGTAGGATAACCTCTAAAAAATACTCTAGCGCCTTATCACCAAGATGAGAATAAAAAGAGTACCTAAGGAATGCCATTTTTGCCAGGTGCTGTATCCTTGGTCTGCGATAAGACACCTTTTAGTTCATTAAGTGAGAAAAAAGAGTCAAGGGCGAATGGGCATGAAGAAACAGTAGGAGGAATTGTGTTTATAAACATGTTTATATGGGGGACCGTTGCCGGTGCCAAGCGATCTAAAAAACTATTGTATAGAGAAGGCGGCATAACTGTATAGTTTGTTGTACTAGTACCTGATCTAAATCTGCGTATATTCCGCCAAACTTCATCAGCCTTAGTGTTGGGAGATATGGATAAGCAAAATTTCATCCATCCTACAATTATTTTATTTTTAGTGTTAGTTTTGGAAATAACTTCCATTAGATTATTAAAATTGTCTTGTGACATATTCGCATTATTAATTTTCTCAACCTTTTTCCTTTCAGTAACAGCAATACCTACTACATTCTTTGTCCCACCATGGTGGGCATGGTAACTTATCAGAAGCTAGTTTTTTAAGAGGAACGATGCATCTGCAGCTTCTATTAAAATTTGAGTAAACACTTCTGCAGAAGTCCTTTCATTTTGT
This sequence comes from Acleris cristana, assembly GCA_948252455.1. Taxonomy (NCBI): domain Eukaryota; kingdom Metazoa; phylum Arthropoda; class Insecta; order Lepidoptera; family Tortricidae; genus Acleris; species Acleris cristana. The sequence continues at coordinate 23,293,940 of OX411772.1, read as the reverse complement.
GCTGTAATAGGCACAAGATTTTGGACTTAATTATTGGGAAATGGTCACTGCCATGAGTAGAGTGTAGAGTTTCCCAACAAATAGTGGAAGCTAGACTAGGAGATGTTATGGTTAGGTTAGGTTAGGTTATCAATAGCACTATCATTCTCTGTTGGCTCAATGCGACGTGTGCGAGACCCATTATTATTATTAAGCATAGTAAATCGTTTTGGTCCAACTCTTTCAACTGCTGAAGATTTTTCGAAACCATTTGTTTTTCACCATCCACGTCCCGTATCTGAAAGGAATACATCGTTTAATTTCTTAATGGAAAATAAATAACAATTTCAAAAGATAGGTAGGGCAGAAAAAGGTATATATTCTATGAAACTGGATTGAAGATATGGAAATAATAAGTATCAAAATTAACATGCCATACTAACCTTGTACTAACCTATGAATTCGATCACCGTATCTAAACACTCTATTTTTTGTTTTAACAATGCTTCCCTCTTCTCTTGTTTTTCTTTGTGGGCCATTTTTTATTTTGTTGTACCATTTCCGAAAAATTGTGTTCAATTATATTTTGCAAGAGTTGAACAAAATAACACTACTTTTGAGTTAATTAGACACTAAAATACGTAAAATCTATATGATTAAATAACATTTTACTAAGATAAAAGAAAAAAATGGAATTTAGTCGGAGTTTCTGGGGTTGGGTGATCCACTGAGTTACGAAATAATAAACGCATAAAGATCGTATAAAAAGCCATATATTTATGAAATCTCTTATTAACAAGATAAATCGTATCAAAATAGTCATTATTCAAAAACAAGCATTTGACAAACATAAACAAATCTTCTCAAAATATCTATCACATATCCACTGAGTGACGTTATATTCAAAAGAGGCACTATGTTTTTATTTTTTCTTTGATAATTGTCTGAAATATCAAATAGAAACTTTTACACAAGGTATAGATAGTATAAAAGTAAATATTAAACAACTATAAAAGTTGAATAAAGTAAACAATAATCTTCAAAAACCTAATATTATGTCTAGGATTACCTAAGTCAATTTCTCAGTGGAACGTAACAAAAAAGTAAGGACGCGTCTTCATGGTTCCTAATTTGGCTAAGCCAAACGAAACAAAAACAAGTTTTTTATTGTCCATAATTAATAAAAACACGAAAATAGTAATTTAATAACTAAATTTACATCTTCAGTTCTAGAATGTAACAAAGATACATCCATATACTATACTTAAAATATGCTATTTAGAATTGAGAAACGAGATCAATGAATCCAAAATAAACCTTAATTTAAATTATAAGAAAGCGTCAAGTAAAAGAGGAAGATGTGACGTTCTAGTAAACATTACTGAGTTGAAAGTGGGTCGTCACTTGGAAGACCAACGACAGGTTGGCGGCCATCAAACAACTATCAATATAGGTTCCAGTAATCTATATATATTTAGTGGCACATGATCGAGCACCTGGTTCCATATCTTCCCCTTTTGTTTACATAAATCAATGACTTATTCTTTTCTGAGATCTCCATTGCCTTCGACGTTTTTCTTGTTCTTCTAAGGTGAGGTCTTGGATTTTTTTATTTTTTGACTTGACGTAATCAGCATGTTTTTTTTTTACCCTTTCTAATCTATCAGGATCGTTTTTCAATTTTTCTCGATACCTTTTTATACGTTCTGCCGGTGTTAATGCCATTTCTCAGATGAATCTAAAACAAATTAAAAAATACATACTCGGTGAAATTTAATTAGTGATCGAGAATTTCATTATCTGGATCTATTAGTGATTACGTTCAATTTTTTCTATGGGGCCACAATCGAATTCACAAAAAAAAAATACAATTTCGAATATTAATTAATGTACCATTTGATTGTACTTATAACGCGGCTTTACCGTTACACTGAGTTACATTTCATTTCGCTGAGAAACGATATTTCTCAACTGAACGTAACGGTTGTGACCTTCAAGTAAAAAATGCAAGTTGTAATTCAAAATAACCCGAGTTTCCGTCCCCTTTTTTTATTAGGTACTACATAAACTAATAAGTAGTATAAACAACTAAATTCCGTATTAAACATGTAACTTACCTTCAAAATTTCAGTCACTAAATGGAGCACGATAACTTCCACCTTAACCGCAAGTTTGGACAGGTCCACTTTTCGCGATTCGTGCCGCGTGACTAAACAAACTACCAATATGGCGGACACGGCACTGGGGCTCTACTTTGAAATAAGTAATTCGAACTTCGGATCGCCCCGTCACTTTCTTGCGAATTAGTGACGCGTCGAGAGCAAAAGGGATAGCAGTAGACGAAGTTCGAATTACGGATTTCAAAGTAGAGCCTCTGCATTGACAGTGTTGTAAACAAAAAAAAACCTACCACTTTGGTAGTAAAGGGGATTCTAAACGGGCCATATTTTCACAGCAATATGTGGCCGGCAACTATTGGTGTCCCTCTCTTACTCGCATGTTAGAGAAAGACATCAATAGTTGCCGGCTACATATTGCAGTGAAAATATGGCAAGTTTAGAAGCCCCTTAAAATAAAAAAATATTAATGCAAATTCTTCGTCACTCAGTAGGAATTTCCGCCGAGTAACATATATGGTTTAATATTGTAACACATTTTTACACAACTTATTACCATTTATTGAAGATAATGTATTATTAAAAGTAAAAACGATAGGTATAAGCGTTTAACATATACGTCATGTAAGTTCATACCCTGGTACAAAAAAAATGTTGAAAACAACCCAGAAATAGACTAATAAAATAACCTACTTACTAGCAATTTCAGCGACTAAAATAAGCGCGAACATTAAATACGCTATATTAAAAAACGCTACATGAAGAAAGACAAATATTATATTTGCGATCATGAAATAACGCCATGTAAAATACGCTACTTTCAAAATAGGCTTTTATTAAATAATCTAACAAATCGTCCATTACATTAAATAGGCTATTTGACTAATTTTAGAAAACCTTATTAAATGATTCTTTATTACATAAGAAGCACACTACATTGATATTTCCGTGAGATTCTACTATATTATCAATAAAAATCCATTTAAAAGTTTAAATTTCCGAAACCGCGCCAAAAACGCTGTTTCTATCGTGGCGCTGGCCATGTGACAAGTGTGACGTTATATGCAAGTAAACAATGAAAAATCATTTGAAGAGATATGCCCTTATGATCTGTGGTTACTTGCGTGTGACGTCACCTGCGAGTAACCACAGCTACAAAGCAATCGCATAGCGTTTCTGCCACAGATAAAATTTTAAAATATATTACTTTTTTTTTCGTGTAATTTCCAAAAAATTATACTTAATTTAGTTTAAAATAAAGTGAAATATGTTGTTTTACGCTATTATCTAATAGGATGACGACAATTTGATGCATATTTTCAATGTTGTCAAATAGCCTATTAAAGCTGTGAAATTACATCGACATCGATATTGTTGTCGACTCAGCCACATCACTAACGTTGACGGAGGGGAGTCGATCCCATTCAAATATTGTGACAACATGATAGATTACCAATGTGAAAAATAGACAAACTACTTAACTATTAAAAATGACAAATTAGACTTAGTTAATGATAATAATGATACAGTATTTCTTGGTAGGTATAACGTTTAGACTCAAAACTCCAATGGGGTCCTCATCTGGCTAAATTAGCGAATAGACTAAGTTCTGCAGCTTTTGCAGTTTTTAAAATTCGGAATCTAATAGACTTGAAAACCGCTCGATTAGTTTATTTTAGTTACTTCCATAGTATTATGTCATATGGTACCTATTTTACTATGGGGTAGTGGTGCTGACGTAAACAGCATCTTTGTTCTACATAAGAGGGCTATTCGTGCTGTTTACAAGATGGGTCATAGAGACTCGCTTAGAGATAAGTTCAAAGAAACGAATATATTAACCGTATACAGTCAATATATTTATGAAAACATTATGCATGTTATCAGTAATTTTAGAAAGAACTGTGACATACATAATGTCCAGAAATAAACATAAGCTCGCGGTGCCCTTTACCTACACGGCTTCACAAAATAAAAAACTCTTTCATGGGTAATTGTTTAAGGTTCTATAATAAGCTCCCAAGTAGTGTTACTTATTTATCAGTAAATAAATTTAAGAGTTACGTTAAACGTAAACTAATTTCTGAAGCTTATTATAGTATTAAAGATTATTGAATGATGACAATACTTGGGACTGTTTTTTTTTGTATAACAATTATTAATGACCGTGGAGACTATATACATCTCCCTGTATGATTACCTATTATTTTAATATGACATCTGTGGCCCGTTTCACGAAGCTACAAGTTACAAATTACAAGCGGAACTCTCTTTTTAGCAAAAAGAGTTAGAAAGAGACTTCCGCTTGTATTTTGTAACTTGTAGCTTCGTGAAACGGGCCTCTGGAGACTCTTTACATCTCCAAAATTGACCGTGGAGACTTTCTACATCTCCCTTATTTTATTTTTTGTGTGTGTGTGTTTTTTTTTTAATAATTGTATTTAATTTTAATTTGACATCTGGAGACTCTTTACATCTCCAAAATTGACCGTGGAGACTTTCTACATCTCCCTTGTTGTGTGTTTTTTTTAAATTATATTTTTCTTAATTTTAATTTAACATTTGGAGACTGTTTACATCTCCGAAATTGTATTAAGTATTTATTTTAATCCGACATTTTGATATATTTAATTATTATTACTACTGGGACCTGTACATCCCTGTGACATTTAAATTATGTAGCTTAAGTTTAGTATTGTAATAAGTGATTTATTTGGAAAAAACGGCTTACTGTTGAGTTTCTTGGGGCGCTTCTTCTCAACAGTGGTCTTTTTGGAAGCGCTGGTAGACTCAGACTTGTAAAAGTGCCTACAGGGCCTACTTACAGAATAAATGATTTGAATTTGAATTTGAATTTGGTAACGAAAGAATACCTATAAGCACATCTTTTTCTAACTCATTATAAATGCCATAAATAGAAAAAGGTCTATCATAAGTCTCTCGTTATTCTTATAGTCTATGCTGGTACTTCTTCTATGAATGATACCACATTTATTTTAATAGTGCTTCACACGTTCGCCTAATGAATGGATTTGATCAAAGAACGAACTGAATATTTTATAAATTTTACGAGCTTAGCTAAATATTACTTTATTTGTCAGAATACAGTTCTTACTTATATGATTATATAATTAAATTAATACATTTAACATAATACAATTAAAAGTTAAAACTAAACTTATTTAAATTAAAATAAAAACTAAGCTACTCAAATATTAAAGACGTAAATAATAATCACCACTATATGGTCCCATGGTCTCCACTGCAAGCGCCACAAATTCATAATTATTTAATAATGATGAATATTTGCGGC